>JASVER010000187.1:126329-183165 GCA_030449065.1 Oceanodroma leucorhoa
TAGTGAATGAATTCCTTGTTTTGCTTTGCTTGCGTGCACGGCTTTTGCTTTCCCTATTAAACTGTCTTTATCTCAACCCACGAGTTTTCTCACTTTTACCCTTCCGATTCTCTCCCCCATCCCACCTGGGGGAGAGTGAGCGAGCGGCTGTGTGGTGCTTAGTTGCCGGCTGGGCTTAAACCAYGACAGCAGTATTAGTACAACTGGCCCCTGGCCTTTTCTCTGACAGGGTTACACTAATTACTCTTGTGTAACTATAGAAAAAAATCCATTAATTTGATGAAACTACTGCAGATTTACACCAAACTGAGATAAAAGCACAGCCCATTGTATAAAATGGAGGGAGTCCTATTAGGATGTCATTTACTCTTCCCTAGCTGCAAATGAGATCTTCATTTCTAAATGTGAACAAAAAGTCAATAATTTGCTATGTTACAAGGAACATTAGGAACAACACCGGCTTTCTCGGTGAGTTCTTAATTAACTGAAAAATTTCAGTGCCGTTAAGCACCTCTTGTGCAGCAGGCAAGACAGACTTTTTGTCTTGAGTGGCCACTAATGAAACCCTTCTGGGACAGCACATGGCATTTAGGACACTCCAAAGTGCATATACTCTGCATAGAGCCTTCCCCTGYGAGTCTGCTGCATCCTTTTTCCCTGTTCTTTCTTAGCGCTTTGTACCATCCCATCAGAACCAGAGATCATAGCTTCCGAAGTGGCTTATCATTGGGTTTTAGTGTTGCTTCACCTTCTCCAATACTACACCCTTTCTCATCTCATCATGGAGGCTCAGATCCAGAACATGGCAAGCATAATTTCATTAAGTTCCTTGGACTTGGACAAGGCTCTGCAGCTTCATGTCGTGTTGGGTATACTTCTCCCTGCACCTCCATGTTCTTGAGTTCTGCCTTTGCTTCACTTAAGGATCAGAAAGCATGAAAGTAGTTTCTCCTTTAAATTACTATTTGGAAATTGTACAGGGAAAACATAGGGAACCATTTCAAAGTCTCAATGATTTCTTCAGTATTTCAGAACATCTTAACTGTATTCAAAAATGCACCTAAAGCTATATGAAGGAACAGATCGTTTATGCAGGTAAAAAGGGATTTTCACATTAGCTAAAGGTATTCTCCAAAACATGGTGGCTCTGGGAACCCAAACTCTTTAGGAACTGTAGAAGATCCCCATCTTAAATTGATAAACCAGTATTTTATAATCAGTCAAGAAAGTTCAGGAAAACTTAAAAAATGAGTGGAGAGAGACCAAGAAAAGGTATATTGAACTYGAATCTTAAATAAATTCACAAATTAACTCAGCATTTGGGGAGTTTAGGGGATGATCAAATTAGGGCTAGTACATGGGCTGAAGCTCAGTAGTTCCCACTTAACAAAAGCCATGTCAGCAAATCTACTGTTTGTAGATTTTTCACGCTGCCACGGCCTGGAGAGCATTCCTTCAGTCTTGAAAACCTGCACATGATGCTGTTTTCAGGGGCACCTAACACTGAAAATGCACCTCTCCTGTTAGGTTAGAGATGAAGCTCAGCAAAAGAACACAAATAATTGAGCATTGGATCCTGCTAAAATTAATTTGGAGAGTCTACCTTTGGCACATATATAAAATATAAAATACTCTACATACATAGATTATATATATTCTTTGAGTATATTTTCCAGGGATTCATGAAAAATCAGTGTTTCTTTTTGTTTGTGTTTGTTGTAGGCATGGATATAAACACAGTGCCTGATATTAGAGAAACAAAACCTACAGAACACATGCAAAAACAGAAACAAAAAACAGGAAAATTTTAAGGTTTTGTGTATAATTCATATGCTCAAGATATAAACCAAATAGAAGTATGAAAACTGAAAAAAGGAATATGTAGACCAACAATAAGCAAAAAGTTTAATGAGCACTGAGAGGTTGTTTTGGCAAGAGAATTATAGAATCACAGAATCAGACAATGTCTTGGGTTGGAAGAGACCTTTAAAGATCATCTAGTCCAATCACCGTGCCATGGACAGAAATATCTTTCACTAGATCACTTTGCTCAAAGCCCCATCCCACCTGACCCTGAACAATTCCAATGATGGGGCATCCACAGCTCCTCTGGGCAACCTCTTCCAGTGTCTCACCMCCCTCGTCATAAAAGACTTCTTCCTTATGTCCAATCTAAAGCTATCCTCTTTCAGTTTAAAACCGCTGCCCCTTACCCTGTCACTACAGACCTTGGTAAAAAGTCTCTCTTCATCTTTCTTATAAGCCGCCTTTATGTATTGAAAGGCTCCAATAAGGTATCCCTCGAGCCTTCTCTTCTCCAAGGGTGAACAACCCCTGAACTGTCTCAGCCTTTCTTCATAGGAGAGGTGTTCCAGCTCTCTGACCATTTTCATGGTCCTCCTCTGGACCTGCTCTAATAGATCCATGTCTTTCTTGCACTGGGGACCCCAGAGATGGATGCAGTACTCCAGGTGGGGTCTCACCAGAGCAGAGTAAAGGGGCAGAATCACCTCCCTTGCCCTGCTGGCCACGCGTCTTTTTATGCAGCCCAGGATAAGACCAGCTTTCTGGGCTGCAAGCACACATTGCCAGCTCATATCCAWTTTTTCACCCACCAGTATCATAGAATCATAGAATAGTTTSTGTTGGAAGGGACCTTTAAAGGTCAACTAGTCCAACGCCCCTGCYATGGGCAGGGACATCTTCAACTAGATCAGGTTGCTCAGAGCCCCATCCAACCTGATCTTGAATGTTTCCAGGGATGGGGTAYCTACCACCTCTCTGCACAACCTGTTCCAGTGTTTCACCACCCTCATGATAAAAAATTTCTTCCTTATATCTAGTCTGAATCTCCCCTCTTTTAGTTTAAAACCATTCCCCCTTGTCCTGTCACAACAGGCCCTGCTAAAAAGTTTGTCACTATCTTTCTTATAAGCCCTCTTTAAGCACTGAAGGGCCACAATAAGGTCTCCCYGAAGCCTCTTCCCCAGGCTGAATAACCCCAACTCTCTCAGCCTTTCTTCACAGGAGAGGTGTTCCATCCCCCTGATCATTTTTGTGGCCCTCCTCTGGACCCGCTCCAACAGGTCCATGTCTGTCTTGTGCTGAGGGCCCCAGAGYTGGACGCAGCACTGCAGGTGGGGTCTCACCAGAGCAGAGCAGAGGGGTAGAATCACCTCCCTCGACCTGCTGGCCACCCTTCTTTTGATGCASCCCAGGATACAGTTGGCCTTCTGGGCTGCGAGCGCACATTGTCAGCTTGTATCCCCAAGTCCATTTCCGCAGGGCTGCTCTCAATCCATTCATCACCCAGAATATGCACAATACCTTTTATATTAATGCCAAGGTTTTGGTGGCTGCAAAAAAACACAGTTTATGCTCTCAATATACTTATTTCAATTCAATTTCAATGTAAGTAGCAATGGAATCTATTCAGCACCACGAGATTCAAGAATTTACCGTTTTGATGTCTTCTTGTTTACAGAGCAGTAATTATAGCAAATACATAATGCAATGAGCCTGCAGCCCTTTTTCTTTGGTCTATCTCATAAGGAAAGAAAGACAAATGAAACCACATGCATACAAAAGACAACCTTCCAATTAGTGCTTTGTAAAGTTTACCAATTTTTTGGCTGATCTTGTTTATAAGCATCCTTATTCTGCCCAATATTTCATTTCATTGCTGAAAAGCACGGTCAAATCAAGTGAATATCATTTAGTCCAGCAAGTTATTATGCTAAATTAAGCCTTGTGAAAATGTGCAATAAGTTCATCTATAAACATTCTATGATTCTATGATTTCATTGCTGAAAAGCACGGTCAAATCAAGTGAATATCATTTAGTCCAGCAAGTTATTATGCTAAATTAAGCCTTGTGAAAATGTGCAATAAGTTCATCTATAAACAACAGACCGGACGGTTGCTTTACAAGCATTTTTTTAAATTCTGGAACAGGAAAGGGCATAGAAACATTAGGTTTCATGGAAGAGACTGACTTATGTTTAGTCAGCAATACAAGAAGCACTGCAAAATGTTAGAAATGTGTCAGAAGCAGCAAAGTCCAACATTGAGCTGTTTATCTTCCTTGAGGATGCCCAAGATTGTGCACAATAATTCCTTAGCTTAGCAATTTATTAGCTGTAATTATATGTAAATTTTGATTATAGTTTGCCATCATGTAAAACACACTTATAAAGATATCCTCAGACCAGTGTTTCTGRACTTCTTTTATAAAATTTGTGCTCTGCTCCCTCTCATATTAGGAATAAAACCATCTATACTCATGTTTTTCTTATTCTCTTGTAATACCGCTATTGTTAAAGAAATTTCTGCATAGGCCCAATTCATTGTCAGGACTAGATGGCAAGAGTAGTCTAATTTGTTCTAAAATATTCATGCTTTTTAAGAAAAAAAATCAGAACTACTAGATCATATGGTTTCTTGACATAAACCTTTCCAAACAACTATAATTGAACTGGTACAGTTTTTGTTGAGATTAAATATTCATCAAGCAGGTTTTATTGTTTTTAATTAGAGGTGAGTAAATAAATTGTAAGGGATAATTTATTTGGTCAGGCTGGTCTCCATTTTCTTACTGCAGTTATCTCTGAATATATCAGTAGTTCARAACTATTCATCAAATCATTTCAGAGAAAATTCTTTATTTATCACTCATTTGTGGGTAATTTGATCAGAATAGTAAATGGTAAAATTTGAATGGTTTTAACTGGCCACATGGACATGTTTTTTTCACTGGATATGTTTTAATTAGCAAATTAAGCTGTAATTATTGGTTGTGAAATTACATTGATTTCCTAATTTGGTTTAGGCTGGATTTTTTTTGACAATGCGTGGCATAAAATCCCAATAAAGCAAATGCAAATACAGCATAAACACATTTAGTTTAATAATTGGACCAGTTCTCAGAGACTAAAGGGGATGTGTATACATCTTAATCTTATTTTTAATTTAAAATAAGCATTGGAATAGAGGAAAGATTGAAAGAAATCCTGATTGAAAAATAAATGTGTATGGACAGAAAGTAGTCATATATTAAATATCCTTTATTTCCAATGAGAAAGGAATAAGAAAATTTGATGTGATCAAGTTATTCATTTTATACAGTTCTGAGCACCAATGGCAAATAACATTAAACTACAAATTAAAGTGATGTCATTATCAATTATTTGAAATCCAAGAGACCCTGAAAGCCGTTAGGATAATGAAGAACAGCAGTATCATCTGAGCTCTGAAGCTGACAGTCCTATCACAGTTCTGCAGAAGAGGTCACCATGCCCCACAATTTGGCCCTACCAAAAGCACCACAGCACTACTGAAACTCATAGAGGATGTCTTGCACAGGCTGGCAGCACCTTGTRTAGTGATGGAGAAGCCAGGGAAGTGCATTCACACCATCCGTGTGGCACAGAACAGCAATATCCAGGTTACCTGTGACAGACATAGCTCTGGAATCAGCAGCAGATAGCTGCACTGCTGAGGTAGTGTGCGTAAGTYTATCTGCCCTACTGAGAAGCCTCATCACACAGATCATCTCTCCGCATAAAACAGCACGGTGTTGTCAGGACCAGTTCAGTCAAAGGTGTAGAGAGACCCAGCAGGCTGCATCCAAGGGTGCTGAAGAAACTGGATGGTATCCTTGTAAGGTTGCTCTCTAGCACTTCTGACAGGTCATGGTGATCAGGGAAGGACCCTGAAAACTGGAGAAAGACAAATGTTGTACCCACCTTCAAAAAAGACAAAAAGGAAGGGTCTGAGGAACCACAGACTGGTCAGACTTAGCTCAGTGCATGGGAAAATCATGGAACAACTCCTGCTGGAGCGCAGCTTTGGGGACAAGAGGGTGAAGAAGGTGGCAGGGAATAGCAAGCATGGATTGACCATGGGTGAATCATGTCAGTCTCAGATGGTTGCCTTCTGTGATAACACAGCTGAGTTTGTGGATAAGTGGAGAACTGTGGATGTCCTTTACCTTGACATTAGCATGGCTTTTGTCACTGTCTCCCACAGTATTCTTCTAAGTTGGGATGTTATGGTCTGGAGGGGTGCACAACCAGATGGATGAAAAAAAAAAAAAAGGTTGGATAATTTGACTCAGAGGCGGGTGGTTGATGGGTCATGCATTGCCTGGTGGCTGGGAACAAGCGGGCTCCCACAGCAGCCTCTAATCAATGACCTGGGGAGGTGARAAAGTGCATGCCTCTCATGTTTACAGGTGATCCCAAACTGGGGGGCACCAGTCGATGCTCACGATGGCAGAGCCACTGTGCAGAGTGGCAGGACCAGTGGCAGGAAGGGGCTGACGGGACCTCCACGCTATTCAGGCCAGAGCACTGTGCAGAGCCCTGGCAGCAATGCCGGTGGGGCTAGGGGCAGCCCTGGGCGGAAGGTCCTGGGCCCTTGTGGGCAGTAAACTGAGCAGGGCCAGAGGGGCTGGAAATAAGGGAAAGCTTTTCCCCTRCAAGGATGGCTGGGCAGTGGGGACAGGCCCATGGAGGTGGTGCTGTCCCCTCCTTGGAGGGTTTCCAGCCCCCACAGGAAAACACCTGAGCAACCTGGTCTGACTCCACCGCTGAGGCTGCTCTGGGCAGGAGGTTGGAGTGGAGATCTCCAGAGGTCCCTGTCAGTCTGCATGCTGTGTCCATCATGCTGTGATTTTGGCTCTGCCGTGAGGTAATAGACACACGTTATGAACCTGTCCCGCAGTGAGCGTGCTAGATGAGTACAGGAAAGCTTTAAATCTTGCTTCTCCAAACAGAAGTTTGGTCAATGTTGGTGTATCAAATTATAGTTCTCTGCAGTCTGAAATGAAATTTGCCTCTGTACCAAGCATCTCCAGAAGAATCACCACCTACGTGAGCCCTGTTCTCAACAGTAACCTGGTAGAATCTGAACCACACTGGCCCTCTGCACAATTTCATCTTCTAAACCATGTGCTTTTGCAGAGGTCATTCTTACAACTGTTTTGATACTCCTTTTTAGTGGCTTGTTCTGTGCAAGGTAATTAGATTTTGTCGCTTTGTGAAGATAAATCTAAACAGTATAAAAAATTTAATGTTGTATGAGTAATGGTAGTTTCTGAGTTTAATACAGTATAAAGATCTTCAAGAGAATAATACAATTTTCTACCCTGCTCTTAAAATTTTAAACTCACCAGTTCTAGGCTTCATCCAACCTGAAGCAATTAAAATATTTTATTTCATATATAATGAATAAAATTATTTTCCTTTTTTATTTTTATTAAGAAAGAAGAGTAAAGGTAGAATTTTACTGAATTAAAATGTCTATCTTCTAAATCAGAATATCTCCAATGTTAATTCATACTAGCGTTCATCTTTCCAGTATATATGTAAAAGCTAAATAAAGCTCCTGACTAATTCCTTAGAATAACATCTGGAAATTACTGTTGCTTGGATATAAGTCTCTTGTTAAAATGTTAAGCCTGATGTAATCTCTGACATTACGGGTAAATAACAAGGGTGCTCTTTAATGATCCTTAGTAAAGAGGAAAGTGAATGTCACAAACTAGATGTAAAAGTCTTTTAGTTGTCTACTGAAAAAAATCCTACATAATTCTGGTTCTTACCCCTATTTCCTTGATATATTTGACCTAAAATCATCGTGATTCTTATGGTATTTGGGTCTGAACAGCAGAGAGTTGTACTCTGTCTTTTCTTCTTAAAAACAAGAGGGGAAAAAAAGGAAAAGAAGACGGCATCTTAAAATGAGATAATGCTGGAAAATCCTAAAAATGAGCACTGAATCTAAACCTAACTGAAGAAGCTGTGAAAAAATAATATTGAGTTCACTTTGCATCAAGGTCTAGGAGCAAATAAAGTAAATGGAGAAGGAGGGAAGAATTTATATGCTTCCTGAAGTCAGTAGCAATCTGTCCCAGATTTCACAAGTAAGAGTAATCACTGTGCTTTCATGATATGTTCAGTCATGGAGTATTCTGATTTCCTGCTTCTCTGGAAAAACTTATTTTCTCTTTCCATCATTTTTGCTTTGGCAGCACTGACAGCAGGAGTCAACTTTCTATTGCCCATGGTGTCTCCATGCACTGATTATTACGTGGTGACTTTTGGAGTCAGTAGTATTCCTATAAACTTCAGCCAGATTTGGATCTTTCCCCACAGAAAGAATGACCATGTCCCAGAGAGTATAGTAGGGCTTTTCAACTTCTAAAGAAATAAAATTTTCACTTTAAAAAGTATTTTCCTGTCACTCACTTTCTTGCTTTTACAATTATTCGAATGTACATGAATTTTTACAGTTTCTTGTTGAAAAACTAGCTAGACAGGTGTCAGGCTCTGTTTTCTGTTGCAAGCAGCCTGCTTCCAACACTGCTGATGACCTCAACTAGCTCATTAAAGCCCTCATGGTTTAGAGAATTGTGAAATAACTAYCTATCTCCTGCTCATCATCCACTTTTTGTAAGCTTCTGTTGATATGTAAAATTCAGGCTGGGTGAAGAAAAAAAGGATCCTTGTAGCTTTTGATTTATTATCTGTGYTTATTTTCCAAGGCGCAGGTATTCATCAGCGACCACCACTTCCTGTGATTTCTAGASATCTCTCCAGGCACTGCCAATTCCTCCCCTGACTGACACGCTCCAAGTCTGGTATTTGAAGTGCTCCATACACATGCAGAAAGCACAGGCTACAATGTACTTTCTTTGCCTATTTCACACAGGAGCCTCCCAATCTCAGTACTTTTTTGTCCTCAATTGCTTCTCTTCTTTAATGACCGCATCAAACATTTGGCAGTACAGGAAGTGAGTGAAAGCAGCAATAGCTGCTGTTTTCTGCTCAGGTTCTGTGACAAAGCAGCTGACTTCTGCTGTGTTCATGAACAGACCGTCCAAATGACAAGACAGTGTTTACCATCACAAGAGTAAAGCTACTGAAGTACTGTTGACTTTAACAACAGCCATAGCTTTCAAGATAAGTTTCCCAGACCAGTCAGGTTTGAAGTCAATCTTTTCTGTCAGGATTGGTTCCACGTCTGAGTTTCACCACAGTTCAGTTGAGCTTAGTATTTTCCTGTCTGCAAAACTCTTCAAAACAAGATGAAGAAGAAGATTGTTCTTCTGACTGACTCACTGGCATTTGCACTCACTAACATTCCTAATTTATGTTTAAGAACAAGGAACTTCTGTGGATAACATTAAGGGTTCAAAATCACAATCTTTTGTGCAAAGAGAAATAAAGCAACTTTTCTATTATCAACAACTCAGACAGTGCTCCTGAGTGACCTCTCCCATACTGATTATGTGTATGCCACTGCATTTCGAACACATTTTTGCACCATTTTGATACTTATTTTCCCTGACTGAAACTTCCTCTTTCCTGTACTTACAATTTAGCTTCTAGTTTTTGTGAGGCTTTTTTTTTTTTTTTTGCTACTTAATGCTAGGCAGGAGCTCTGTGTTTACAAAATTATGCTCAGATTCCATCTGAAACTGAGGGACTTTTCAGCTCACCCAGTTTCAGCTCACTCAAGTGCCTCCTGAGTTTTAGGGTCACCCGTACTGGACCTGGACCTTGGCTGTACCCTCCAGCCAAGTCCTCCAGCCAAGTTTCTCTCAGATAGTCATCTCAGATAGCAATGTGCTTGCTAGCTAGGCTTGGCTTACTTCTTCCACCACCTAGCTTCAGCAAGCAACTTCATGGAGATTCAAAGCTGTTAACTTTTCCAGGGTGAGAGAGAGCAAACTTCTGGGGAGCCAGGTGCTCAGCAGAGAGTGTTGACAGAAATGTCCTACACAATATGCAGCAGCCGAGCTCTTCAAGAAGCAGAGGAAATGCTTTAAAGTAAAGAATGCATGGGGGAATAGCTGCACTTCAATGCATTCATCTACARAAGTGCTTGAATTCACCCGTAAAACAGAAAATGTGTGACAAAGCTAGCCAGCATCAGCTCTGAAACCCATGGTAAGCTTAACTTCTCAATACTAGGTTATTTTCCTTACATGATGTGCCAAAATTATATGACATTTCAATTATTCAAAACCAAAAAATACATAATATATTTTATTATATTCATTTTAATTTGAAGGTGTTTGTGTAGAAAATTGCTACGCAATTAAGAGGAGAGAAAAGCTATTTAGAAGTTTGGGGGTTTTTTAGTCAGCATTAAAAAACCCTCTACAACATACGGGAGTGGTAAAATGGGTTGGGAAGGGGGRAACTTCCTTGACTACAGTGAAATAATATTTGGTCTATATACCAAATAAAAAATTAGGTGTACAGATTTTCTTCTATAAACTGCTGAAACTGGCATTGGCTCCAGCAGACACACAGCAATTAAGAATCTAGCCCTAGATGACTGAGTAGAGTCAAACAGTTTAATTCTCAACGAACTGTACAGTATTTTCCAAGTCGTGATTGTATTTAAATCAAAGCAAGAGATTTCTAAATTCTTGCCTTTGAACAGCAAAAAAAGATGGCTCCTCAAAAAGTGCTACAAAAGGACAACTAATACATCRAGCTCTACATTTGCTTATCAAGATGTTTGCAGACTTGAATCTGTTGCTAATTTGAAATAGTCTTAAACGCTATCAATAGGATATTCAGCTACATAAACATACTGATCTTCCTACTAATCTAAACAAARGCAAAATTTGCCAATAAAAATGTGTGCTGGTTTTGGCTGGGATAGAGTTGATTTTCTTCATGGCAACTAATACAGTGCTTTGTTTTGGATTTGTGCTGAAAACAGTGTTGATAATACAGAGATATTTTCGTTACTGCAGAGCAGTGCTTACACAGAGCCAAGGCCTTTTCTGCTTCTCACACGACCCCACCAGCGAGTAGSCTGGGGGTGCACAACAGGTTGGGAGGGGACACAGCTGGGACCGCTGAACCCAGTTGACCCAAGGGATATTCCCTACCATATGATGTCATGCTCAACAATAAAACAAGGGGGGAGGTTGGCGGGGGCCCGCTGCTCAGGAACTGGCTGGGCATTGGTCGGTTGGTGGTGAGCAATGGGTTTCATTTGCATCACTTGTCTTTCTTGGGTTTTATTTCTCTCTCTTTGTTATTTTCCTTACAATTTTATTATTAATTATTATTATTATTTTATTATTAATTAATATAATTAATTAATATAATTATTATTAATATTATTATTAATTATTATTATATTTATTTCACTTCATTTCATTTCAACTGTTTTTATCTCAACCCACGTGTTTTCTCACTTTTACCCTTCCGATTCTCTCCCCCCATCCCCTGGGGTAAGTGAGCGAGGGGCTGTGTGGTGCTTAGTTTCCAGCTGGGGTTCAACCATGACAAAATGTAGCTGAAATAGTGTTTTGGTTGAGAAACTCCTCTTCTCACTACAAATTCAGATAACTCAAAGGTGACATTTTYAAAGGACTGAATAAAAAGCTTTGGGGATTTTCTGAGTTAAGACGATGGCATCTGAAAGATATTTGCTATTTCAGCTCTATCAGTTCAGAAGGTTTTCAGCAGTGAAGTGAAGAATGAGAAATACCTTCTCAGCGCACAACTACCAAATTGTTGTCATGAAGCTTTCAGTAAGTCATTCATCCCAAAGCATATTAGCTTGCCAAACTATCTCTGTAATGGAAGTCTGTCTTTCACATGGCTCAGAACTGGGCTTTTAAATTATAACTTTGGAAACACTTCAGCATCAAACTGTCTAAACAAGAAAAAAATAGATAAAATTTTTTGATCCCTTATGAATACGGCAATTCCCTGAGCAGACTAAATAGACTACACTACACAGTGCCAACTTACAGTTTTGGGAAGGAACAGCACAGCAAAATGTATTTGCCATCCTACTTGYGGGTGAACTGACTCCGACATTGTATAGGTAAGTATTGGAAGTAGAACTTCAAGGGTCCGCCCCTGCTATATTCTTGTTCAGAAACAGATCACAGGCTTTTCAAGCATACTATTTCATCTGAATTGGTTAATTTAGTATCAGATGACAGTTACAAATGTGACTTTTCCCAGACAGGGAGACTTTGGGTTTAGTCTTTCCTGTAACTTCTCTTTGAATACCTAAATTCCCACCACCATCCATGAATAACAGTACATCAGCAAAACTTTCAAAGGTTGAAGATTAGCTCTACAAACCACTTTGCAGTAGGGATCATACTACTTTCTCTGGGATTATTTTAGGATTTTTCACCATTGTGGCTTATTTACCTTGCCTGTATCGGCCCATAGACTAACACCCTCTACCTTAAAAGAAAGCTTAAGAATCAACATAATTTTGTAGGGATGCTAAAATATGACCTTTTTGCACCCACTGTCCATTATTAAAATTTTCACATCTAAAATTGACAAGCAATTCATGTTACAGTCCTTGCAACATGATATAAAGATTCCATTCATGCACAACAGTCTCAGTGCAGAGACCAATGTACTCTGAAGTAGAAATGATTGCCTTAAAATAGAGGTAACYGCTGAATAGGTCTTGTGGCTGGCYCTCTGCAGATAGTATGTACTCCTCTATACTCTCGCTATAAAACATAGTTTTTCTTTTGCATGTCTGTACAGGACTAGAAGCATATGTTCTACTCCATTGGTTTAACATCCAAGAAATGTGAATACCACAATTTATTCCTAAAAATTGGTTTTAAGTGAATCTGGAAGACTTATTTGAAGTGAAGAAACATATTCAATGAATTTAACAATCTTCTTTTTCTAGCTAAGAAGCAATGAATTTAATGAGTTTATTTACTGTTCACTTAGTTGTAATAAAAGATTTCTATGTACTTTAGAACTGCTTTTCCTCTTTGTCCTGATCCAATGTCGGGGGAGGTTTCGATGTGATCCCAGAGCGAGATTACGACACAAATGAGGTCAAATGCTGTACGCCCAGAATGGTTATTATTATTAAAAGCAAAAAATGAAACTGAGGCAGTAGCGTATCAATAGTAAAAATTGAGGTAGTAGCGATAGGATAGAATAGAATAAAAAGACAGAAATCGAGCAAGCATTCGGGATAGAGTTGCAAGAACAGTCACCACCATGAATCCACGGCGTTCCGGGGGTCCGAGTCTCAGAGTCTTCAGCGGTGGGCAATAGCGCAGAGCGGAGGGCTTCTCGGTGTCTTCGGTGGTGGGCGACAGCGCACGAGGGAGAGCTGCTCGGTGTCGTCGGCAGAGGACGATAGCACTGCGGGAAGGTTTCTCGGTGTGTTCGGCGATGAGTGGTAGCAGCACCTCTGGACAGCTTCTCGGTGTCTTCGGTGGTGGGTGGTAGCGCCTCTCCGGAGGGCTTTTCAGTGTCTGTCAGTGGTAAATGGTAGCAGCACCTCTGCTCGGTCTTGTCTTTGCAGCGCTTTTTATTCCCATCCAGGGGCTGCAGTTTCCATGACGACGGCACGTACTTGCCCATCTCTGCCTTCCTGCGTATGGGCACACCTTGCACGGGGCTTCAGCCCCGCCTGTCACGCGGCAAGGGCACGGCTTGGCAGGATGACGCAACACAAAGCCCCTCACGAACCAGAGGTCTCCGTGACCTCGTAGTCGCCCTTATCACATTCTCCACCCAGATAAGGAAKCTTTGAGACAAATGTCCTGCAATCCAGTTTCTCACAGTTTGGTTCCTTACACTCTTCCCTCCTTCTCGAGTCTCCATCATTTTCTACTTGTAACTTGCTGGCTGATCCATCATATGATGGATGCAAAACACAAATTGCAGTTYGTCTTCCTGCTTGAATGCCAAGAGTTAAATCTTACAAGGTCATAATTCATAATGCAATTACCAGTGCAGGTAATCATATAGTTGTTCTCTTGTTGTGAATTTTCAGGTAAAGAGAATTTTTACTACAACATTCACAGGACACTGCATGAATAATACTAGTCACACCTTTTGCCCAAAGAGATTGATTTGGAATTTTTTGCTATGTTATTCATTGCCTTTTTTTGGAGTTAGGTCTAGTATAAAAGTAAAGATGATATATATATTCTGAGTCTGAAAATTAGATCTGTATCCAGGAAACAGAACTTGTAATCACAGTCATATGATAAATGATGGTCTGACTCAATTGCCACGGATTTTCTGTTTCAATAACRTGAATTAAGATTTCATATACATTAAAAGATGCTTCACATTAAACATTCAGTAAACAGGGATTTATTGTAATAAATCCATAACCAAGCAACCTCTTCAATATGTCCTTGGCTTCACGTCATTTTCACATGTCACCTACCAGAAAAAATTAAAGTAGGAAAAAAATCCACTGTCATATGGAACAAAAACCCTGTTGGACCTTACTCGTGGGGCAGGCAGGCTGCAATACCAACTCAGAGGCCATTATAGTCAGTGACGCTCTGCATGTTTGCCAACAGAGAGCTGACTGCAGCTCAAGCATTAAGTTAGCAGTATAGATTGGTTTAAGAATAATACTCCTGTAAAGCCTTCTCCCTCAGTAGAAGTTATGCCTCCTACATTTTAAGCAGAAACACACTGATTAACAGCATGTTGATTTTGTTCTCCTTTCCATCTTGTTTGTGTTTTCCGTGAAAGACCTTTTTACATATTAATTTGTTAAGATGTTATTTTGCATGATGCTTAGAAAGAGAGAYTGCATCATTAGATTATATAGAGGAATTATTTTCCTTGAGCTGTACCATTTATTTGTGTTAGGGCAGTGCACGAAAGACTGAGTACACTCTCTGATACTACAAGCTCATCTGCAGAATCCTTCTTGAAGAATGGATTAAGAGTAAGAACAAACCCCATCTTTAATTAACTTGAAATTTAAAGAAATCTTATTTTTTCTATAAGAATGAATATGTATATTATTTGTGCTTTKCAAGTGCTGAAGAAATTACCAGGTATCATTAGTAGTGACTGKATTCAACCACTAATGACTGCAGAGATGCTTATTCAAGCAAAGAACATTTACATGCAGACTGCAGGAATTGAGCAAGACTTTGTTACTTCTCTGATTAAAGGAATTGATTTGGCTGGAGGAAGAGTGACTTTAATTAGCTGTGCAAATGCCATTAATTCCAATTAATCTTCTCACAGTGTCAAGACCAGAATCCAGGGAGAAAATAAATTGCAGTAAATCAATATAACTCTTGTTTCTACCAGGAGCAGATGCCTACAGAAAGAGGGATGTCTTTTATAGTTGTCTGCATCAAGAAGTATTTAAACAAGACAGTAATTCAATGTAGCAAACCTCAATGATTCTTTATAGACTATTTATATATCTCTTTAATTGCTTTTCATTTGATGGAAAGTATTTAACTTAGTACTTTTGAAAAGTATTCCAGTAAGAAATTTGCTCAAAACACCCACAAGCACAACCAAGTTTTATTTTGCAGAGAAAACCGAGATGTGGATTTACAAGATAATTGGTTCTATTTACAAACCTTAAATAAGCACTAACTTGCACTTACTTTTCATGGGGCAGATAAAGAAAACTGACCAGCCAACTGACTCTCCAATGTAACTTGAAAAGCTGTCTCTAAAAGAAAGCTCTTGGATTTCTTCTAGACAGCTCTTTCAGAACCATGACCGTGAAATTTTAACCCTTGAGGATTTCCATGCTGCTAGTAGCAATGCATCAGATCTGTCACAGCTTCTTAGATTTTGAGAGCAGTGTCTCAAAAAGAGCACAAGCTCAAGCCTAAAAGAAACCAAAATAAATCAAACGAATCACCTCAAAGATGTGCCACTGAAATGAAATGAGTGCTCTGTGTGGGCAGGCAAGCACAGAACATCTTCCACGTTTGAGAAATATTGCAGCTACCCTCTTGCAATAGTTTGCCCTACAAGAACTTTTTCATACCACACTGCACAACTGTGTGATGAATTTATGGAGGACCATACCAAAGAGTTTACACCTCAGAAACAAGGTAAAGGACTGAATTAAAAAGAAAAACTTTAAACAAACAAAACCTTCTCTTAGGAAAGAGCCAAAGGGCTTTTTTTTTTCTTTTCCCTAGAAGACTAATAACAACCCTCCAAAATTTCAGTAAAAGTAACCTACCAAATTGCGCTACAAAGCAGAGTTTCACAATGCATGCTAATATATRTAACCACAATACAGTTTGCCCCTCAGCCCTCAGGTGTGTTTATGCAGAAGTTTCCCGCTCTCAGCAGCTGGACAGATAACCAGTGTCAGAAATTGCAACCACAGATCACTCAGTAACAGAATATCTCAGGTCACTGACATCTTCAAGTGTGCTTCGTCCTGTTAATGCTGATTTATTTACTCACTAAACAAGGTGCATTTGAAAAGAAAAGACCAAAATCAGATACAAGTGGCAACTCTCAGAGATTTGAGAGCATCAGTGGGCCTCACTGACCCTGTCCCCAGGGAGGTGGCTGATGCCCTTGGCGGCAGGGTGACTGCCCCGCTCCCTAGCTTCTCCGATGCTCCSAGTCCCCAGGAGCCCCCAGCCTCTGCGGCACCCATACCTCACAAGCCATACCTCACAGCCAGCCAGTTATCTCCTACTTGTCTCTCTATTCTAGCAGATAGTGCCTAGAGGAATCCCAGGCAGCTGTGTCCCAGAATATTATTTTGCAAGCAAAACATCTATAGCACAACATACACAGGCTGTCCTCAACAGAATGTAGTAAGCCAGCGTGCTATGAAAAGCTTCAGCAGGGATAAGAGTCATTTTCCCATCGCTTTGTGCTGTGTGAGGATAGTAAAGTATGGAACACATSCACAGAGCTGAGCTTTTCAGTTGTGGATACTGAGTTGCTACTCATATAAACCTTGTCAGCAAAACAGTGAAGACTGCAAAGCCTGTGTCCTTCTTAAAATGTGTACCAAAAGATAAGCAAAACCCTCTAAAACACTGGTTTGTACTGAATGGGTTTATTAAAGCTATATTAAATATATTTAATAAATATTATGCTGTATTAAAAAAGTCCTCCTTCCTCCAAGAGCAAATACACTGCCGCCTTTAGTTGAGTATCTTTAGTCATGTAACACCATATAATCAAGATGAATGTTCCTGTCTGAAAAGGATGAAACCAGATCTTTTGGTCCAGAATTTACAATAGTTTCTTAGCAAGATTATGTAGTACACTTTGTCTTCCCTTCATAAAAATCCTCCTCGACTCAGAATGGCTTTTTGGTATCCATTATTGTTCCATCTTGACCTCTCCCATTTTCAACATATGATTTAGAATCTTCTGGTTTTTTCAGTATTGAGCAATAACAACAATGCTCAGTGATATTCTAAGATTTTATGATGGCATCATTCACCACAGATACTGTTTACTGGGCTAGAGCTTTGGAGTTTTTTTAAAGAAAAAAAAAAAAGAGAGAGAAGGAATCAAACACCTTGCATTTAACTTGAGAAAAAAAAAAGTTTCACTGACTTCAGCACGACTCCTAAAGATGAGCAAACATGATTGCTGTTTCACTAGGAGAATATGACATGCAATTAAGTGACTGCTAACAGTCAGACTGTGAATTAGTGTCTGAAACAGAATATAGCAGTCATGATGTCCAAGTCATCTTCCTAATTATTAGTCCCTGATTCGCTAAGAATTTCAGTTCCCTAAATTTTGTTATTGAGACTTGCCACTGTGCCTATGTAAGAAAACTGGAAGGTGAGAAACTTTTTAGTCAACTGAGAAGGAAGATACACATTCTGAAAAATGTGAGACCCACAACTAAGGGGTTGGCTGGAAAATCAGTATGAGAATTAGTTTCAGAAAAAGAGCAGAAGATTCTTCATCAAAGAAAAATGTGGGGTTTTAAGCTACTTCAGAAATACTTTACTTCATAAATACCTCTTCTGCACACAAAGTGGTGTCTGCAGTATTCCCAGGGAGTATCCAAAAAAATTGGTTCAGGCTGTGCATGGGTGACTTTCAGTGTAGTTTCTAGAATTTCTAACACACATTGTTAGAAAGATTTAAAAGTTTTTTTCCTGCTTCCTCCTTGGCTTAAATGACTAACTTAGTCAATGAATTTAAAAACAAACAAACAAACAAGTTTGCTATTTTAAAGAGTGGCATACAGTTCACAACTGCAAGATATCTGAGAATGACAAAAATAGTCTCACTTACTGATATCTGAGATTAGCCACTCTTTCCAGGTTTAGAGAATGAGATGAAAACTTTGATAACTATTCATAGATGTTACTTCTTACAGTAAAATTATTTATACAACAGCATTGGAAATCTTCCACATGGATGGTTATATGCTGGACTCACAACATCATTGTATGGGAAGACAGACCTATGCTTATCAATATTTGCAACACAAGGATTCGTCTCCCTGAATGAGTTACTGCTTTTAATTTTTCTGCTAATAACATCCTGGCAGTTTGAAGGCTTCTCAGGTTGATTTTTCTTTCTTCCTCCGTTTTCGCCATGCTGTATTATGTTGGTGTTTCTCACTATGAGACTAAAAGATGCAGACGTGCTGAGCAGATGTATGATGTATGACTCCAACAGCTTTCATTCCCCTAGGTTCTGTAACTGTGACAGCCCAGAGACCTTACACCCCTTATTCAGCTTCCTTCATTATAGCTTGAAACAGCACAGAAAACTGAATTATGTTAGTTGTGAAAGAAAATAGAACAGAAAAGAAAAAAAAAAAGGGGGGGGGGGGAACGACACAACCTAAGGGCAGTATTTCTTTCTCAAATTCCGAGTTATCCCACAATTTGTAACACCAGCCTAACCTTGAACTGGCTTAGAACTTAAAATCTCATTGACTTATGCCCTTCCTCATATGAAATTATGAATTAACACCTCATCTACAATGCTTATTACATAAAATCACCTCTTCAAATATCACATGCTGTACCAGGCTACTCAGCTCAGTAAATATGCAYGCAAACTTTTTCCATCAATAGATCCAATAAAAACTGCATTCTGTTCCTTCATGGTGGAAACCTGCCCAAGGCTAGGAGAGTTCAGGAAAAAAAAATCAATATCCCTAAATGATTATAAATCTGTGGTTTTGCACTGAACATTTCACAAATCAGAGCTCAATAGTTTTGCAAAACACTAGTTTTGACCTTCATAAAACTATCTAGGTTCATTACTTCCATAAAGAATTCAACTCAGACCTTAGCAGGATTTCCCTCCCTTGAAACTATTCCTTCCAGCCAAATATATGTAGCTGATTTATTTTCATGTCTGTCATCTGCTCTGAGGATAACTCAGCAGGATCCAGAGTGGCAAAGCATGTGTCTTCACTGAAGGTTCAGTTCTTGGCTTTACACAGGAAAACTCTACTAATCTCAATGTGGCAAAAATGATATGTTTTAGAAATTGTGATGACAATCATAGGAAAAGTACAGCTTTTCTGTGAGACAGTAACAGCTTTTTTTTTGCTTTTTAGTTGTTGGATGATAACATGTTCTTACATGTACAAATGTTATATGTATAAAAGTTACAGAGGAGTTTTACAAGTAGTAAGTGATACTCATCTCACTACTTAAATTGGTACAGCTGATCCTTTCATGGGAAAATGCTGTTTCTGTATTATTTAAAAAAAAAAAAAGACAAAAAAAATCAAGATTATTATTTGACACACTATTGTGTATTTACTGTGGTTAAAAAAAAAAAGTCCCAAGGCCCTTCCCAAAATACCCTAAATATTTAGCTAGAGGTTGTTTTAACTCCTTGAACTCTTTTTCCTTGTCATAATAAATTGGGGCATTACCTTTGGCAATACTTTGATGCTAAAAGTCTTCATCCAATACAGCTGTCCTAGCATTGCCATTTATCTACTCTATTCCTCTCCATTCCTTATCTGGGGTTCATGGTACATCATTTCTTTTCTCTCCTCAAGCTCTCTCTGACTGTGCATCATTAAGGCTGTCATTTGAGCAAAAACCACACCCCTACAACGTAAGACTGAGCACAAGACTCACTCACAGTTCCCATGGTTTGCTATTGCACCATTAGCAAATACACCTCAATATCAAACTGGTTCTGCATCAACAGTCCAGGTATTTCTCAAGTCAGATTTAAGAACACCTAATTCTGTCAYGCAGTCAACAATTTTGTTTTGTTTTCTCAGCATTCAAGAGGAAAACAACGCATCTGGATAAAAATTTTTGAAACAATATTATTAAATCTGTGCATTCAGTGAAAGTTCCCTGACTTCACCAGCAAACTCACAGGATATAAAAAAAGAGCATACTTTAGAAAGGTAGTGTAAGACTACTGCTACGATAATAAATTTCTTGCAAGAAATATATTGCTATCCATTTCTCTTCAGACCTTAACAATGTCAGGTAGATTATACATCTTCCAGAGAACACTATAAATCACTCTGAGTCTAAAAGCATTTCCAGTTAAGTTGAATCCCCCAGAGCTTTAAAAGAGAATCACAGCACATACAAATGATACGGAAAAAAACAGAGTATGATGGCAGATACGCCAGGTATATTATACAACCTACACTGATACAGAAAGCAATACCTCCACATGGATATGGATACCATACCATATCATAAAGATACCACACCATACCATAAAGATACCATATGATTAGTCAAAACATGCAGTAAGTCTGAGTTGCCCATGTCCCACAAAGAAAACATACAATCATCTAAGCTATTTTATTTTCTCTGTGTTTGGGTGATGATTAGTGAGAGATAATATACAGACATCAAAATATACAAAACCTCAGTGCCAGTTTTCACCAGCATCAYTCCATGCCATCATTAATACCAGAGACTTTAGTGAGCATGAACAGAATTACTGTGTTATTCCTGTCAGAGAGAAGCTTACTCCTTTCCCTCTTTCCCTCAACATTTGGTTTACATGCTAAAGCATGGAGGTTTTGTACAATGATCTCAATAAAAGCAATGTGAAGCACTTAGAAAATAACTAAGTGCTAATGGAAATAACAAAATACATCAAAAGGAGTGAGAAATCGTTCTGTATGATCCTTGTCATAGGAAGAATACATGGCAAGTAGTCTACACAGAAAGCTATTAACAGAGAATATCAAAGACAAAAGTTAATGCTTTCCCTCACCACATGCCTTCTCTAAAAAGTACAGCTGCAGAATGATTGGTGGCCAGTAAAACTGATAGCTATGTAAAAGGACCATACAGCCATAATAATGAAAAAAAAAAAAACCCACAAAAGTTAATTAGAAAGCACTTGAAAAACCTAGCTGTTATTCAGATGGGACTAATGACGTTCATGCTGGGAGAGGAAGGGAAACAAGTTAAACAAGTGAGCCAGGGAGCCATAGGTYAGGCTGCTTATCTTTGGTTGCTAGAAAGTCCAGAAATGTTAATCAAACAAATCATTCATACTCACCTGAAAGGTTACAAGGTAGAAGGAATTGTTAGCAGAGTCTGGAAAAAAATAAGTGTTTTAACTTTTTTGTGCATGAGAAGGCAGCTGTCTCACTCCCTGTGGGACTGACGTGTGGCCTTGACACAATCTCTTATGACATCAGAGGCAAGCCAAGAAAACATGGGTCCTCAGACGCATGTAGACTAGGCCAAAACTTACTTGTTTTAACTGGGGAACAAGTTGTCTAGATGTTTCACAGAAAAATTTATCAGTGGCTTCATGTCAAAGGATAAAATAGGGAATTTATGAAGAGGAGTTTTCTGGAGCTCTGTCAGGAATAATACAAACATAAATGATCCTGACTTTGGGGGTGGCTGTGGGATTACTGCCTTCTAATGTTCTTTCAACCTTGCTTTTTTGTGATTCTGTAATTATTTATATTCTTACCTACATATATGTCCACGCATTCTAAAATAAATACTTTTAAGGGATCATTTCCAGGGATATCTTGTTGCATTATGTAGACGAGTTAAACAGCATTTTCCTTCTAAATTTTAAAAAGGAACACTTCCTTTGATGTTTCTTTAATTGATGTTCCTCATGGTACAAACCATGAAAAGTGCTAAACTTATTTGATTCTTTCATGCCTACACTCATTATCTAGTATGATTTTAAAAGGATATGACCAGGAAGGTTCAATTATGCCACGTTTTTTTGTTCTCTTAATGGTGTCTTTATACATTCCRATTGCTGTAACATCATTTTAGCAACAGGGCATTCAATTCACCGTTCAAGTAACAGCATAGAATATATATATAAATTCTATACAGAATATTCTAGATATATATTCTACAAATATACTCCAGTCTTCGTACATGCTAAGATCTGGCTGACATATTTTGGGTGGATATTTTCATTTTCTTTCTCCTTCACAGGAAAAATCATACACCCTTTCTGACTATTACTTTGGTTTTGCTTGGAAATTAGGTGCTCTTTTTCCAAAATTATTTAATGTTTTCATACGAGCTTACTATCATTACCACAACCATGGGAAATGAGAAAATCATTTTCTTACAGAAAAACAAGCCAGGCAGACAGCTGACTTGAGCTGGCTTCTGTGCTAAGCGTGACTCCATTTTTGCAACTGAAGATTGTGCACTGTATGTAACGATGCATTTGAGATGCAATTAGCTCTAAGGCATGTGTCTGAATACACAGTGCATATATACAACATCCTGTTTGTGTGGCTGCACAGAGATTAATGGCAGTGTTTAGGTATAAGTTATTTTCAATAGGATAAAGGATAATTTAGTATTGCTTTCTATTTATGCACCAGTATGAATGCATTACATCTACCCTGGAACTCAGGTGCCAGGGTTTTTTTGTGTCAACACCAAAGAAAGGACAAAATTACAGTGTAGTTCAGAAAAGAAAAGCTTTTGCGTAGTATTAGCTAGTTATAAAGAAAAATCAATGTAGAGAAACAGTTTGAACTTAAGTAATAGATGGATGTAACCTTGAGTAATCTAAAAAGAAATGGTATCAGCAGTCACAGTTGAAGCCAGACTGTAACAACCTAACTGCTTTGGTCAGTCTTTTTGCCCTGTTTTACAGGATGCTGCTTTGAAGACCACGACCTTGAAAAGAAACAGACCTACTGAGAAAATTGTTGGTTTCAGTCATGTTGTTTCTAACAGATGTGTAATATAGGAGGGGATATCAAGAAGGTGGAATGTTTGTAACAGGGGGGAAAACAAGTCAGTGCTATCTGTACCTAAGCAGTTAAAGGTTGAGCTCAACTATTGGCTGACTACGCAGATATGAAGGTTTGAGAGAGGGTAGTGAATATAATTGAACCAGAATTGAAGTGACATAGAAGAAAAAGGGCAGAGGTAAGTATCAGAGGATACTCATACCTGTCTGATAACTAAGCTTAACAGCTGTATTCTAGTGTTTTTGAAAGTTTGCCTTATATACTTGTATACTAATTATGTGGATTTCTGTATGGTTACCTGTGGTGTACCACACAGCCTCATCCGGTCGCTGTGAATGAGTTGGGAGATGGTTGTCTGCAGGATCACCTGCTGCACTCAGACGGGGTTTGATATGTTGCTGGACTGGCACCATATTAACTTCACTGACCCCATTATATATATCAGGTCAACACAGTCCGAGGGGGGGAGAATGATAGACTGACACTCAACCAAAAGCACTATCCAGTTGAAAAAGCCACATACTGTTGTTGAGCTTATGAGGTACAACCCTTAACTCTATAGAGCTGAAGTACCATGTAATAARTTACAGCAAACAATTAATAAATTAAGAAATAATAAATTAGACTACAAGATTCATATGTCAAGTATTACCCCAAAAAATAGATGCCAAAATACCTCTGCATTCTTCCCTCTGGACCAAAACTAATAATCCAGTCTTAACACAGTATGTCCATGTCTGAGTGATACCTGTAGTCTGTTATGTAACTATGTCATTACAAAAACCATACCTAAATAGTCTAAATGAAAAGGCAARGGGTGTAATGTCAGCCATGAAAAAAAGCAGTTTAAACTGAGCATGAACAGGCAGTGGGTAAATGGGAGAGGGGGAGAAGAAGAATGTCTRGAACTGAACCTCTGATTTCTCCAGCAAGAGTCTGCTGCTTGCTAGCTGCAGCTAGGACAGGCGGGTTGCAAATTTTGATAACACCCGGACTAAACAGAAGTGGCATGTCATGGATGCTTCAACTAATAAAAGAGACACAAAAGAGAACCAGCCATTACGAGTCTGATCATGCGCTGTGCTTCTGCATGTAGAGTATGTAGATTGGGAAAAATGGCACTTGGGTTTCTGGATAGCAAAGGAGACCAAACAGAGGGGTTCCCAAAACCCTTTTCACAGCACTATAAATAACAGAAAATTATCTACATGTCAACGACATGCTTTTCTTACTGCAAACATACAATTTCCAGTGAATGAAGATCCCACATAAAATTGAATCACTAAGAAGTGAGGATGACAAAAAAGTTTCCAGACACCATTTTAGATCCAGAAATATATGATTTTTTTATATTTTTTAGGCACTCCACAGACACCTGCAGATACATATAAATTGTACGTTTCTGGCCAAATGAGTTAATACCAAATAAAAATTCCATGATGGATTTTTCAAGCTCTGGGAAATGCACATTGGAAAATGTTACCTCAGGCAATATTTCCTATGCTTGGGCTCTACAGACATTCTTTAGACCACGTGTACTTGCAGGCCCCAAACAGAAAAATATTGTACCCATACTGCATTTGATAGAGTCTGATGTCAAAATGCACCAACCTAAAGGTCTAAAGCTGCAAAATTTTACTCCCACTTACAAAGCAAAGGGAAGAAAAAATAAGGTTAAAAATTTTATTGTTCCTAAACAAAACTTACTGTCTTAGAGTCTTAGACTCTAATAACAACATTCAAAGCACACACATTTCTCATTCATTCAAAGCACTTCAGTCAGGACAAAGTACAGATACAGGAGGGGAATTAAATGCTTAAGATGTTTCCATGAAATAAATATTTCAACTTTTATAAGAACTTAGCCACCAGAGAAAAGACACAGAAATAAGTCTTCTCCTCTAATGTCTATTCAAAGATCCATATTCTCCATTTCTGACATTGCTTCTTCCTGGGAAAAAATAATTTAAGGGGAAAATGCCTTATTATTTTATATTCCAGTAGTAACAGTCAGAATCCTTGCAGGATCCATGGCAGCTTTGATTTAGCATTTTTTTGCTTAGCACTACTGAGACATAACAGGATTTTAAATGTACAGTGGGACATAGCACATATGTCTTTTACAAGAGAAAATGGTAACCTAGAGAAATATAAATTGGTATGTGTTAGAATGACATGACCATGAGAAAGGGAAAAATCAGTATGTGGTCCACAGACAAAGAGAAAACCCCTTTTTGCTAAGTTATATAGGCAACCAGTAATACACTCAGAAAGATTTTAAATGAGTATTCACCTGTTATCGAAGGTGAAAAACTACCGACGTCTAAGTATTAAAGTGTGGGGATCCAAATTCTGCCTCCCTGATTCAGACTGGAAAATAACTTGTGCTGAGGGGTTTTCTGAAGGCATGTTTAGAGTTGTGAGTATGCTAAGGTTCTGAAATCTGCCAGAAGGAAAATTTCTGTTTTCTCTAGATATTGGGATTTTTCCTTTGTAAATGTTTTGCTTGATTATAGCATTAGAGACAAGTCTCAGAGAGTTAAACAATAAATCTTGCTGTTTATGTAAAATTAAGCTCTTCAATGCGTAACAAATTAAAAGGTGAAAAGGTACAATAAATGAAACTTCAAGGTGGTCTGTACCTGAAAGGTCACTGCTGGGCAGACTTCGTATTTTTTAAATTGCTTGGTCACAGTGGCCTTCTCATCATAAGTATGTAAAACAGAAAAGTAACTACATATTGAGGGGCTGTGGAAACCACATAAATCAGTACCAGAAGCCCTCTTTACTTCAGTAAAGACATTTGTAGACATTTGCTCTGTAAAATGTGTTAAACCCACCTCCTGGTTTAAGTCTTCTCTGCTTCTCCTTGCAACTTTTATTTCCATTTCCTTGCTTCACCCTCTTAGAATGAAGAAAATTGTTTGCAACGAATTCGGACTATGAATAGTACTAGTACTAGTACTAGAAAATCTTTCATTACTTTCATCTGAAGGGGAAAAAAAAGAAAGTAGCATATGAGGCTGCAAACAAGGAGCAGTCATTCACTATTTACTTCCATATATTAAATATATTAAAAAGCAGAATTTGAGATGAGAAGACCTTTTAATTTTCACTGAAAGTTATCAACTGCATTGTTGACGCAGATTTTCTTCTTTGCAGAGAAGAATGTGCAAAATTACGAATTGTTGAGGCTGTTTTCTCTTTATTCAACAATTTTATTCTAAGAGAAAAAAATYGGGAAAATAAAGTCATGGACTAGATAATTTCTTTGAGCAAGAGCCTTCATAACACCAGAATAATGAGCTYTTAGAAATTCCATGAATGAAACAGAAGAGAAACTCACATGGCTGGAAAATATTTAGGTCATCTTAATAGGCCTTCAAATTAAAGGAAGGGTAATTTACAAGAAGCTTGAGGGGAATTCATATTATCCCTGATACATCTTGCAGAACTCATTAAAACTGTTATTTAATCTGATTCATTTGTGCCCATTTACTTCCAATGCCCCGGCACTGTTTACCTACATTTAAATGAATTTATCTTGTACTACATACAGTGCAAAAATAGCTAATGCAAACATAAGGAGGCACCTGAAYGCTGACAACTCTCCCACCGCTCAAAATCCTCTTCTCCTAATTTATCAAGCCCCTTCTTTATGGCCTATATAAAAAGTGACTAGGATTTCYACAAAATATATTGGCAGGGTGTCTTGCTTTTACAGTTCCATAGAAAAAGATCCATATCTAATGTTCAGAACAAGCTGCAGACATCCTCAGTCCTCTAGTCTGCTGCTGTAACCAGTCACAGTCCCATCAAGATACACACGGCTATTTCATGTTTTGGAGATGTAACAACTCACTTTTTGAAAATGGCTTTGAATAATGAGGATATGGAGGTATCAAGTGTTCCAATAGGACTAGTTTTACCATTTTCCCTGAAAAAAGGGCAAGTTTCAGTTTACAAATCAAGTGCAGTTTCACAATGGCACTGCAGCAGAATTCTAGATTATTATCATTATTCTATATTTCTCATACTGAAAGAAGATGTAGGCATTTTTATGGACAGACAAGAAAGGAAAATCCTTATTTCAAGAAACTCTCAGGCCAAATGCAGAGAAGTAAACCAATCTGATTTTCCTTACAGAATAATTAATGTTACCAGAATGAGAATAGTCACATGCAAAGGTTTTCACAGAGAGAAATTAGAGATTTTCCAAGTGACAGCAGGGATTGCACAAAGAAGCCAGAGAGAGTGAAAGAGTTCACTGAAAGGGGATGCATACCGAAAAGCAGGGAGGGCAGGTTAAGTTGGGAAAAAAAAGAAAAAAGGAAAAAAAAAAAAGCCTTAAAACCAGTGAGAAGAGTAGATATACAAATAGCTTTGGGGGTTGTGGAGACGGTATGTGCTTTTGCTTCGGCTGTGCACATACCCTCATGTGTCCATGGTCACTTTGTTGGCTGACGTTTTGTGTCAAACCTTAGTAAAATGTCTTGGTTATCAAACATTTTTTAGGAATAGGATTATTCCCAAGAATATTAGCAGGAAACCAGAGTGTCTCCTTCATTCATGATGGGATTTAGAATGCTTTTGTAAAAGCCRAAGGAGGAAACAGATTTACTTGAATTGTCACACACTTTAGATTGGAAAATTTAAAAAGGAAAAAAAGAAAATATTCTGTAAGTATCTTTGCAGGCATGACAGAATTATGTCCATGAAAATTGGCTGTCCATGACAGGCACGACAATTTATGTCCAGGAAATACTTACATAAGTTCATTGACAAAATGGTGGGATAAACAGAGGGAGTGACTTAGCCAGCAATGCATGTTTAAYAAATTTCAGACACCCTTTCACTGTGCTCCTATACTGAAAGCTGGTCACTTCAGTATTACTTCCCTAGTTTCATCACCACACTCTGTACTGCAAATCAATGTTGTGTGCTACAAGTCAATGAAAGAAAGTTTAAACAAAGAAAATCTAATTACTGAGATGAGGAATGTCTCAGGTTTTAGGAATGCTGTTCCGAAATATAAAACATCTTTTCATTCTTTTTATTCTTTCTCACGCTTTTACAAACATGAAACTGAACCTGTAACTTAAAAGMCCTTCTTACACTTTTTTTATTCTTCTGGTTTTCAGAGATTTTGGATGTTTGAAGAAGGGAGAGTCATAAAGATGGAATATGTTATTTTGATGCAACTATATGGAGGAAATAAGAGTTCACTAAAATAACAGTTACTTCTGAACAGAGTGTTATTAATGTTGTATTTATTTGTTGGATTGCTTTTAGGAGAAAGAAGTGATATATCAATTAGAAAGCATCATATTAGCAGCACAAAGAACAATTGTTTCAGGATGCCACCCACCTACCACTCTCAAGCACAATGAGAATGTCAGTCATGTTGAAGTTTTGCCGTGATAGCCTACTGAACTAGCCCACATTGTTCAATTCTTAATGTAAGTCGTGATCGCTTGCTTCTTCATTGAAATCAAACATCAAACACACTTGGAAAGATCTGGATTTTACCATGCATCTGGGAAAACAAAACCAAGAACCAACCAAAGCAGCTCTCTGAATGTTTAGCCTATGATTTTCCTGCCTGGTCCTGTATTTTATCACTCGGATAACAGTCAGGAGAAATATTTCTGAAGCCACCTGTAGACAACATAGAGAGAATATGCCTATCAGGCAGTAACAACTTTTGAACTATTCTTTCATGCTGCAATAGCTTTCCCTCTTCATTAACTTAAAAGTCCAGCCATCTTCAAGTGTTGCATTCYTTCCCTGTAATCTTCCATTCTTTGCTTCTCTATCATCATTGTTATCCTAACAATGCTCATATGGCTAAAATGACTGTCAGGGTCATAAATCTGTTTGTTGACAGATCAAGGCTGCTGAGTGGTGAAACAGTTTGCAAACGACATTAGACTGAGTAAACTGTCTTCTTCAAAGAAAGATGACAAATAAGTCTAGGTCATATGGGGATTCTTAAATTGGATATACATGAATTAATGTGGTGATAGCAATATGTTTCAAAGCACTCATGAGAATAAAAGAACTCCAATACCACCTAGTGTCAGCTAGGCACAGTGTCCTTCACTGAATATGCAGTCAAAATGGTGGAAGAAAGGGCAACCGTAATGTGGAGTCCTGTACAGACAATGCCGGTGGTGAAAGAGAGGCTCCTGCAAATACGCCGGAGGAAAATAGAAGACATGCATTAAAAATAGCTTCCTAAGCTGAACCAAGTTAAGAGAAATGACTACTGTGAAATGCAGACCACAGAGCTTGCTTTTGGGGACCCTTCTGATAAAATGTAGCTTTTTCTTAACCCTTTGACAGCGAGATAATGCTGAAGGACAAAATCTTCCTGAAGGTTAAAAGTTAGGTATAATTAAGTCACGATTTTGGGATCCAAAAGCCCTAGACTGAATTTTTCAGTTCCAGTACAGCCTATCTGTGCAATCTTGAACAAATCAATTCATCTAAAAAATGGAAATACTTAAAAAATTTACTTTTCCTCTCTTCTTTTCTGCTGTGAGAGTGAAATCTTGGTAGAAAAATGGATTTATCCCTATTCTTTGAGATGACATGACATGCTGTATAAGAAGCCAGGGGCTTAGGAACTTCTGGAGTAAAACAAAACACCTACCTCTTTCTGAAGATATTTGTCTGATATTAGTTATAATAATTTGTCATCTCATCGAGAGGTATGTGAGGTTCTTGCTAACCAAACACTTCATACCCAAAACCCTTTTCTATTTCTATGCCTTATGCTATTCTATATTTACTATTCCCCCTTCTAAACAAATATATTGCGTATTTTTCTATTGCATACCTAACTGGATACTGTAAACATTTCAGTCCTGTAAAAAGGAACAGAGACAGAGACAGAAGGTGTCACAAAACATTCCCCACAGCCTGACTGGGCTCAGACACAAGATTATCTGTGCTGACAAGATTATCATGTGTGACACRATGATCTTAGAGGTCTTTTCCAACCTTAATGATTCTAYGATTCTATGACTGGTGCTGTTTTGTCAATCAGCACTCATTTTGGCAGTGTCTCCATTCTGGCTTTCTCCAGCTTTCTCTTCTTCTAATGCAGGACCTTCCTACCCCTAAAACTGGGGTCGTGTCCTTGCTATCCAGATCCCTAACTCTCCCCCTGTGTTTAAAACTTCCTTCACAGCTCTGAATTTTCCATGTTCTCTTTACTAGGAAATGACAGTTGATAACCTATCCTTTTAACCAACACATTCSTACTATAAAGGAAACCAACACCACAGAAATCAAACCAACCCACAGCATCTCCTGAATGTCTACGAGACAGGAGGTTTCTATACAAATTTCCCATCCAACATATTTTCCTTTCTCCCAGTATCTGCTACAGTCATTCCCTCTGTCCTCCGTTCCTCAACTCCCAAAATATACGTGACCATGATGTAGGACTGGCCTGGCTTCTAGACCCTGTGAGAAAGGCTGTCCTATGACAGAAACAACTTCAAAGTAAAGAGCAGAAGACAGACAGGAAGGCAAATGCATTTTAATTGCAGTATTCAAATACACACAAATCTATGCAAAAAAAGGAAGGGAACAATCTGTTTTCCTTGTTCATTTTGCACAGCATAAAAAGAAACCAATTTAATACCGCAGCAGAAATGCTAGATGTTTGGAAAACTTCCCCACTTTCAGGGTAGGCAAGCTCCAAGGCACGTTGCTTGGGGACATCACAGACTTGCCTGTGCTGGATATTTTTAAAAGCAGTACAGACAAAGAACCCTAGAAAAAAAGTAGCACAGATGAAGTTATCTTTCCTTCAGGCATGTCTCAAGCTATTGTAACAAACAGAYATGCTTCTAGAGTTCCCCAATAGCTCTACTATTCCTTGATTTTATTTATATAGATTTATAAATTTATTTATATATATTTATAAAGCTATTTCTATGTTAAAGTGTATAAGAGTGATGAAAGAATGATAATTATCAATCCRACGGTACATCAACAACCTGGCAGCCACAAAGGGAAGATTAACATCTATATAATTCAAGCTCCATTAGAAACTAATCAAAATCAAGCCATTTCAAAGTTATTTTAAGGTAAATTATCAAGGTTAATGTCCTGCATAAAATATTCATATTTTAATGTATTAACAGTTCTTTGGATGACATTTTTAAGCAATCCATTGCGGCTCTTATTGTATTCCAGACCTATAAATTTGTAACAGTAATAGCCAYTACTGTAACAGAGGAAACACTCATTCTCTGTTCTTGTATTAGTGGATTCTTTTAATAGRTGACAATTTCATTTAAACAGCTAATTTAAGGTAACAAAAAATGTTATAACCAGCATAAGCTTCTCCATAAGTCAACAAATACAATCTCTTATTGACAGTAAGATACCTTCGTATTCTTTGTAGCAAAGCAAAAACCAAAATTAAGATAACATGAGGCCAACTTAACAGTCACCCACAGCAAACATGAAGTAGCACCTTCCCTTAGATCTGCCAGAACACTTTTTTGTTAGTGACTGAAAAACTAGATGAGATTTTAACACCACATTTGCAGGGCAAATAGMGGAAAAGCAATTTCAGGTTGCAGAACTGACGGACCTCTAAACCCAGTGCCCCTTTGTGTCAACCTTTTGGTCTCCATCCCTGTGGCTCTAGCTGCAGCAGCGTCCCACGGGAARGTGGGTCCCTTTGGGACTCTGCTTTTTGCCCTCTGAGTTCACAGCCCCTCTGCGTTAATTCAGACCAAAATCACTGGCAGCGTGGGCTAACACCGGCAGCTGTGAATAACTGGAGCCGAAGATGGAGCAGGCATTCATTTCTGCTGCCCTCCTTGATGGCTGATGGGGATGACCATGTGTTCAAATGCTACTGTGAAAATTGACAGCACCTTTCTGCCAGAGGCCTCACCTAATCTCACTGCAACCTCTTTCAAGGTCAAAATGAAAAATGAAACCAAATATATCTTTTACGGCTGTTTTGAACACTGCTTTTTCATGTGTGCACCTGTCCAAAATTGCTTGGATGTAAAACACATTTTAGAAAAAGTTGGTTGTTGTCAGTCTTCCTTGCCAAGTAAAGAAAACCAATGATGTGCAAAAACTTCAAGCTTAAAAATGAGAAAGGATTTTTTTTCATTTGAAGGATGAAAGAAAAAAATTAACGCAGGGTGCTCTGTTCTGTTACTTTTAACTCACAGCAGAAGCCTGACCAAAGACAACTCACAGACGTTTGTCAGCAGAGGTTGTGCAGCCAAAAGGAGACTGATAAAAGTTAATTCGGTATTAGCAAAACATCATTTTAATGATATTCCAAGTAGAAAACATTAGAAATGCCTCTTTCTATAATTCGATATGATGATTTGTAAGAATAGCAAACTCTGACTAAATGAGCATTAACTTGTGCAGATGAACTCCCACTATCTGTAGACATCAGCTGTTGCACAGGGGAAGCTGAAATGCTAGATTAGGAGGGTGCATACATCAACTTCAAAATTACCTCAGGGGTAAAAAAAACAAACATTGAGCAGAAAAGAGAAGGTGAGGAGAAAGAAAGACTTCCATCCAGTGGCCAGCTGGCTAGTGGTGAGCAGCAGGATCCCAAGACGAGCATCCTTCTCTCCAGTACAGGAGGTGGTGAGGATGAGGAAGATGATGAAAATGAACCTTTATTCATTCCTTCCTAGTACAATCACAGTTTTCATTGAGACTAACACAACGCCCCAAATGGTAGTTTCTGCTTATAACACTATTAGTGCTGATATTAGTATTATTAAATATTAAATTAAATATTAGTATTATTAAATATCTAACTTGTAGGTAGGTAGATAGGTATCTAACTATTAGATAATATTTACTGGAAAGTGACATGACTATTACCCATTTCCTACCTCCTAGGCTCTGTATTTTCTAAAATGAAGTTATAGACTAAAAGCTATGAGCCAAGGATAAAGGGATTTTAGTGTACAGTTATGAACTAGAASCTAGAAAGAAAAAAGGTGAAGAGGCAGGGGAAGAGCAGGATGATTTAAACATCAGTGACAATCACTACCCACAAGAGACAAGAGCCAGCAAAGGTTCAGAGCAGCAATGCCAAGGGAAGAGAGCAGCTGGGACACCAGGTTAAAAGCACTGCCAGAAATCCTCTGGGTGTGTAGGTGAAAGACTGTGAAGTAAAAASGTAGGCTCCAGAGTTGCAGAGAGAAGTCCCATAGCATTACAAAGGCTAAGGCACCAAAAGCACGGTGCAACAGTACAAGAGCAGTCTTAGCAAAATGAACATTTCACCACAAGGAAAACAAAGCAAAACAAAAAACTCCAAAAAACCCACAATGCCACTTTTTTGTGCTTCTGTGAGGAACAAGGCAGAAACCACCTGAGATGACCACTGGAAAAGACATTGTAGACACAGAAAAAAGAAAAAATRAAGTTATATTAATTTCACAAGACCTTGACTTAAAACCAGCACACCGTGGGAATATCCRTGATGTGCTCAAACACTCAAGGAAATAAGCCCTTATCCCAAGTGGCAGCATCCCAGTGTACCACCTAACAGCGAAGGCAGAAACTCAGACAAGAAAGTTAATTCAGAGGAAGGCTGTCTGTCACTGACAGATGGAAATTAACCTGCTGGTTTTAGCCTGGTCCATATCACTCCAAATGTCTTCCTCTTACCTGACAGAAGTTTGCCCTCCAACTGCATGGCTGCCAAATGTGATGGCATTTAAATTTGATGTTCCTTGATGTAAGAGAAAAGGAAAGTACCAGAAGCAAACATTTCACTGGGAGAATCTTCTCCTCTTCCAAGAAGAAATAACAAGGGGTCTCTTTGTGGCAGATTGCAAAGCTAACTTCATGTGAGTTACAGCAGAGGGAGGGCTTTTATGGAGTTGGCATTTGAGTCAGTCCATTTTCCTTCTTGTCACATCCCCTTCCCTTCCCTTCCTTTCCCTTCCCCTTCCCCTTCCCCTTCCCCTTCCCCTTCCCCTTCCCCTTCCCTTTCCCTTTCCCCTTTCCCTTCCCTTTCCTTCCCCTTCCACTTCCCTTCTACAAGACTGGACATGGTTCCCTTACCTGCTTGATTCTGGTGTGATCAACTAAATGAAGTGGTGATACATAAATCTCAAAATGAAGTAGAACTGCCTGTGTTGATTTGATACCAGTTAACCCAATAGGCATACTAAGGGCTTGATTTTAAAACTTTTTTTTTTTTTTTTAGTTCCTTGCTTTACACTTTGTTTTGGAGTTATCTGCAGAAATGCAAGAGGTGAATCTGAGATCTGGGAATAACACCAACCCTTTACACCAAAAAAAACCCAAAAACCCTACTTACTTTCACTGGCTTTTGGCTTTTTTTTTTTCTCATTAAAATTGACCTTTACTTTAAAGAGCAGATTTGCCAACTTAAAACTATTTGTAGCTGAAAAATTACCAGGTTACTGTACTGTTACAAAACTCTGAGTGACCTGAGGGGGTGGAGGTGCTCTCCTAGTGATTAAACTGCTTAGGAGACTGGCAGAGCTAAGCTGGCATTCATGTAGAATCAGACATTAATAAGCTCAGTTCAGCAGAGCATACTGTTGACTTTGCGCAAGAAGTATTAGCCATGAAATTTACTCAGAATTAAATGTGTCTTTTTTGGATAAGGATACCCATTAAGTCAATCATGATGCATGTTTTAAAATTCTGAGTAAAGACATGATAGAGCAGAAGAACTAAACAGCAGCAAATAAGTGAGCTAATCATGTAATGAAGCTGTATTAAAAATAAGGTTGCGTTCTGAAGAAGGAATATGATACGAAACCCTTTTAAGAACACAGAGTGCATCACCTTAGCATATATAATGCTCTCTGCACCAATGCAATCATCAGATTTCAGAAACATCTAATTTATCTAGGGGCAGCTTATCCCACCTTTGCWTTCTTCTGTCCGCCTCCAAAGGAGCTGGCACTGTCAGAGGCAAAACCAAGAAAAGACAGGCGAGGCCTACTCCAGGGTTATACTCTGTTTGTGTCTATGTCATTAGCATCCCTGTGATACTCAGCAGGAAGGAATCAAAACAGAGATTATAAACAGCCCTGAAACCTCCCTGGCCTAAGTGTGAGTTGAGGGTTTCTAATCTCTTTCGTGACTGTCCCTCGCCCATAGCTGGATCCTGTTGTGTGACCACTGATTTATAACCGCGACTGGTATCGTGCCCATTGCACTGACTTCCATGCCTTTCACTAGGCACACAGACAAAAGGTAGCAGCATGAAATAGACCCTCACAGGCGGAATATGAAGTAAACTGCGTACAGACGTCTTTTTCTCATCTTGGTCCCAAAACATACAAGCTGTGCAAATTTAGACAAAAGGTCCAATAACCTTCCTCTTTGCATGGGCTCAGTGATAGGACCAGGCACGTCTGAGGCCACAGAGAGAGCTTCTCTCAATTCCCAGCCAGTCCCTTCACATCTGCCCAACTGAAGAAGTAGTTACTATATCGCGTTTGCTCTGTGCAGTACGATGCATTATAAAGCTGGTATCCAGTAGAGAAGAAAAGGGCTACGTGCTTATTTATTTGTACAGACATGTTGGCAAGTGACTGCCTTAACAATATGTATCATCTATAAAATTAAAATGCCAAAATATACAGATTATCCACATTTGGAGGAAGTTGCCAAAGCTTCAATAGCTATGGATTTTTTTTTTTTTTTTTTTTTTGCCACATTACAACTTCCAAATGTAATGGGGAATGCTCAAGTCGTATAGTAAAGGTTATTAAACAGATGACAGGAGAGTGGGTAATAGATACCTTTCCCTGTACAGGTGTTTTTTATCATTTCCATAAACAACAGAATTGCTAAATGAAGTCTGTCTCGTTGATTCATAATCCCATTCAATCACTTGTTTTTGGACTGCTTGCTTTAACTGGATACTAATATATAGAGCTGTCTTCTCCCAGTCCTGTCCTGAATGTTAACCTCCTGCATGTTAAATCACCACAATACATTAATTTTCCACCTCAACTAATAAAATAAAGCCATTCAAATTGGTGAAATCAAATATTTCTTATTCTCCCATAAATATACCAGAAGTTTATTATGTACATGCTCAAATATAGATCATATCACCTTTGCCAAAGCTGCTTGTATGTCTCAGTAAATCAAATGGATTATGTTTTAATCATTGGCACTTTTATCGCATCTCCCACCCAAGTCAGTTAGAGTCAGTGACAACGAGTTCACCTTCATAGCACAGGAGATACTGGTAAATTAATACTCATGCCTTAGCAAGAGTGTGTAGAAAGGACACAAACTGACTTGCTCAAGGGTTTTTACCTTCTGCTTTGTAACATAAAAAGCAATTAGCTTAGTTCTGCATTGAAGATGGCAAAGTCATATGTTTGAATGATGGCTGAAAATACAGTTTTGTATTCAAAGTGTCATAACTGGGAATGAGGTGATCCAGAGCCAAATCTCATTGCTGAATCAAGTGACAACTGTTACTGACTTGCAAAAAGACACATTCATTTTGTTCGTGCCCCGCAACTCAGTGAAGTAAACAATCTTATCGACATAAGCTTTGAGGACAGACTGACTTACATGGGAGCGGGGACTAGAAGCAYAAATGCTGCTTATCAGCAGGTGAAATCTGTACATTTGGCTCTTGGAATGAAGTCCTGGTCCCATTGAGGGGTTGGGTGACCTTTAGATGACCTTTAAAGGTCCCTTCCAATCCAAACTACTCTATGATTCTATGATTTATGATAATGATGTTGATCTTGTCTGGAAATTTTTACAAATATACCTTCTTGAACAGTACCTAACACCTAGAGGAATTAATTTAGTGACCTCTGGATCATTCACCTCCATACCAAGGCATAATCCTTGGAAAGGGATTTTTTTCCTGGCAACAAATATGAGTGTGAGGAAGGTAAGACAACAGTGAAAACTGCTGGAAAAAAATGAGCTGACCCACATCTGTATTGCTAGAGCATCTGAGATAACAGTCTGTTCCATCCATTGGCGTACTTGAAGTTCATAGCCATTATTGTACATATGCACAAAGCCATATCTGTGAAACCATAAGAAGACACATGCAACCTTCTCACTCAACCTGTGTTCAGCCCCACTGAAATTAACTGGATTTTGTTGATGATGATTTGAGGAAAAAGGGAAAAAACAAGAACCCTGTGAAGCTCACCTGAACTCCTCTAATGAGATATGTTTGAATTGAAAACCCAATGAAATGCCTAACTCCTTTCAATGACTYTAGTGCTCTTAAACTCATCATATATATAATACACTGAACTAGAAACCTAGTAGTATCATGTCAAGTTTATGGTTTGTCTTTAAGAAAAATTAGTTCAGAGAGAGTTCTGAGTAGCTTCTCTTGCCTACTGTATACATAGCTGAGTGAAAAGTTATATGCAGAGACAGAGATAAAGCACAAATTACACAGATTTTTTGCACAATGAAAAAGTGAGGAGATTTAGACCTTATAAACATATACTACATGTGTAGTCCTGGTGCAGAAGTATACAAAATGCACTTTGCTTTTCCAAAGAGCCAAAAGTAAGGGAGAAGGTGCTCTAGATGAAGATACCTAGATGCCCATAGAAGAYGTTTATAAACTTTTGTCTAAATAGAAACAGAATCTTGTCATATGACATTTCTATTTTCTTTTTTTTTTTTTCCCCAACATTTAATCACTTACTTTTTTGTTTCATTGGCCTATATGTTCTTTCAGAAAAAGAGTGAGATATCCAGATGGTGATACTTGGAAGTTTGCTTCATGAAAAAGGTCAACTCCAAGATGCTCATTTGTTACAGGAACCAAAATGTCAGTGACAAAATTGTGCAAGATGTGATGTATCCATGTATAAAAGGCCATCCCTCCAGAGAGTACAAATTGGTCCAGCTCCGCTGGAATAAATAAATTTATATCAATGTGTATCATTTGCCTTTTAGGAACTTAGTTATCATAGAAGATGGTAGAAAACAAAGTGGAAAGACAGTAGCTGTACTGATAAGAGAATACTAGAAGGGACTTAAATAAAAGAGGACACCCTAATCACAGAATCACAGAATGGTTTGCGCTGGAAGGGACCTTTGAAGATCATCTAGTCCAAGCCCCCTGCCATGGGCAGGGACATCTTCAACTAGGTCAGGTTGCTCAAATCCCCGTCATAGAATCTAATCTTACGACAGTCCATAGGCTTTTGCCCTAGACTCCCGCTAGGAGCAATAGATCCCGCTGGGAGCAATAGATCCCCCCACAGACCCAGTCCTTGCTGCACTTCTGTTTCTACGTGGGAAAACTCCTCCCATTTTATAGGAAATATCTTTTTCCTTACATAAAAGCACCTACCCTCCAGATTTGGATTCAATCATGGACAAAAGTAATTGCTCCTATTACAAGGTTTGAGTGTGAAAAATGACAAGTGAATTGTTTAAGCAAGTTTCTTCCTCGTGATTACACTTCAATAAGCTAGGTGACTAACCTTTTGTGGTTCAAAGAGAAAAGTGAAAATGAACTGTCAACAACTGGAAATGAAATGTGGTATGGACCRAGAATCGACTTGCATTTGCATGGCAGGATGTTCCTTCGCTTGGCGCAGAACTGAAGTTTTTTAAGCCCCTGATCTTCAACAACAAGCCTCACCGAGCTGCTCCAAACCTGCCAGGTTGTGATTATCTACTAGCTGTGAATACCCAAGGGCAGATGAGACAGATTTTCTGCCGTACACCAGAAGCAGTAGACAAACTACTCAGCCTTCTGGAATTCTGYGGAACAAATGCTGAAACCAAGATCCACCTTTAGAGAAAAACCGAGACCCATGAATACCTTCCTTGCAGGGACAACATGTGCCTTTGAAAAAAACTGTGCTATAGGTGGAGTTTACTGTTGATCTGCAAACATGTTTTCACTGAAGCGTACCTCCTGAGGTATCTGAGGAAGGGGAAGAGTGAAAAGTAAAGAAAGGCCTGGAGGTTATGTATAGTTTAATCAGCTTTACAATAAATTCTTTACGCCAATTGGCCAGAAATTTCTTCTTTTTTATCAAGTCTTCTCCTCCTAGAAAACAAAGAAAGTACAACATCTTAAAACATCCTGATATCAGAGAGCCAGACAGAAGAGATAAAGAGCCTTCAGACAGAGAACAGTTTGGTGCTGGCTGTGACAGACTGACACGTCACCAGGAACCTGGATCACTGCATCACATTAGAGACCACTCTGATGAACAGGTTATTGACCATTGCAGGGTGGGCTATATGTTATGAACAGGAACTCTATCCCGTAATTTATCATAAGAGTAATCTTCCAAACCTTTTATTTTTAATGCGGAATTAAAATAAACACTTTGCAAAACAGAATCTGTACTGGTTTACTGCCAATTGTTCTAGCTCAGCTGGATATACATGAATGCAGTTAATGGTTTCTTGTGTGAGAGAACAGAGTCGGATCAAGAAAGCAAATACAATGCTGCAGCTGAGAAACAGTGCTTTCGGACAGAAACTGCAAGTACTCAAGCTAGGAAACTGTATCAGATCCCTTGTGAGACAAGAGATTTCTTCGTACCCCTGCAGAGTTGCACTGAATCAGTGAATCTCGCACTGCTGGGAAGCCCACTCTTCAAGCATCTTCTTCACTGAGCTATCTCCTCCAGAGAGCAGCTCTGASATAGCTGGATTTTTTAAAATGGATATTCAAGACAGGTGCTTCCCTGGGGCATACTCCCTACCCCTTACAAACCTTCAGAAATGTTCTCATGGACGCGTCTTGCCAATGACAAAAAAAGGAGAAATTTAAAAAAAAAGAGCAACCATTTTCTCACCAGTCATGTTATTCTCCATAAAGCTGAGAATTCCAAAGCCCCATACTCTTAAAAAGTAATACTCGTAAGTAATAAGATTAATAGACAATGTATGTATGTTTTAAAATCAGGTTAATAAAATGTCAAGCATCTAAGGTGCTCCTTAAATTAAATTTACACAAACTGTTTACCATTGCATTTATTAAACTTAGACAGTAACATCACACCAATTAGTTTCACAATATTCTGCAATTTTAGCAGGAATGAAACCAAATAAGGTGAACAGAAATGCAGTACAGTTTAACAGAAATTATCCTAGAAAAGGTAGAAGAGAAGCAGATCTCCCCTCTTCTAACTAATCTCACAACATGCTGTGCCAAAAGTACAAATCTGCTCATTTGTCACGTTCTATGTTTATTTTCCCAAAACCAGGTGTTAACCCTTTCATACACTCCATTATAGTTGGAAATATTTAATAAGAGACAGTCTCAACAGACAAGACAAAAGCTGGAATCTGTACAACTCCTGAATCATTCTTGTGCTGCTTCCCACATCTGCTGCCTAAAAACATCACACTGTGCTATAGGTTTCCACTAATATGGAACAAGGTTTGTGCTAAACGTAGAAACCCTTGATAGTATTTATATTACAAAAAAAAAACAAGTGTCTTTGTATTTCTGGGAGACATGAAATACCAGCTTCTGCCCTCTCTTTCATCATTTTTCAGTCAATAACAACTTCAGTGTCTTCAGCAGGATTTCACCCTTATAAAATGGACTGAAATCAGAGCGACATGTCTAGAATACAAAATGGAGGGATTTTTCRTGTAATCCTCGCTGGCATCTAGGGTACGCTTTGAACAATGCGCATGGATAATTCTTACCATTTTATCCTCATTAGAAGCACCACATACTCAACTTATGCAAATGCATCCCTTTCCCTCCAGCATAGGTGCCTGTGAGGAAAAAAGCTAAAAGCAAAAGCATGCAGCATCATTTTGTGCTGCAAGACATCAGCATTATCTCTTAGGAAATGACCAGTGCTTTACTAAAAATGGGCTGTAGCCAGCCTACTCTGGTGGCCAGCGTGGTTTGCCAGGATGAGCCGTGACTTGGGCCAGGTCTATCTTGTGCGGCAGAGCATGGCACAGAGTACTCCAGGGCAGGCTGGAGAGGTCTGGCGTGCTCCTGCGGAGCAGTGCAACGCTGTGCTGACAGCGATGCTGGCCCAGGCCCCCTGAAGCGCAATGCAGTATTAGTGCAGAGCTGAACCTTGTCTTCCAAGTCCTGCCCTTCTCTGAGATTAATTAGCTACATAGCAGCACTTTTTCTTTTCTTTTTTTTTGAGCTAACAGCAGTACCACTATGACCCATACACTTATATGGCACGAGGACACTCTCCAACAGTTCCAATACGGTCCCTCATGTAATGGGAAGATTAAGCAAAAACATCTCCGGAACGGGGAGAATTGCCTAAGAATCATGAGCACTAATATTGACTGACCACGGAGTTAATTAAAAATTGTAAAGGCTAAACTGTTTGGCTTGGTGTCAGTCACAAACATAACAAGCCTTCCACGCACCCCCTCTGCCTTCAGTACTTACTCAGCGATTTGACAGATACGCATTTACACGGCATCCATAATGCACCACAAGCTGAAACGTTTTCAAGCACACCCAGAAGAGCAGAGTGGCATGGTGAGGGTAATGCATTAAAGATTTTATAGCAGAACTATTATATTACACACTTGTAACTGCTTGCCAGTAATGCTTATTCTGTTCACTATGCACACTGCATGCATCATTATCTTGACATACAGTCACTGGTAGGCAAGAAGAAAGGACGCCGTCTCTCAGTTGTCACATGCCATGTTTTTCTGGCACTGAATTGTTGCAGAAAGAAAGTTTCATTATATACCAGCATATATTCCAGATACAGCCTTAAACAATCCAGAGAAAGACACACTTCTTCATCAGGATTCACCTTTGCATATCAGACCCCAACAACAGAGTAAGAGTTAAAATTTTGGGGCAATTAATCTAGTGACCAGCTCCAATACAATTTGAGACAAATCCATTGCTGATATTGTTATAAGGCTGAATGGACAGACTTCTTGGAAAGTCGCAGAAGAGTTAGACTGCCCTGGAGTCAGGACACAGAGCAGCCAAGAACTATTTCRTAATTGCTGTAGGTAGCTTCTGAGCTACTATTAGTCATTACAGCCCACTGTTGGCTTGTTTATTAAAAGAGCATTTCCTGCTCCTGCTGGCCTTAGAGAACCATGGAGATATTCAGCACCTGAGGAGGTCTGAGATCATACTAATTGGTGTCGTCAGAGAGGAAAGATATGACAAGAAAAGTAAAAGATTCAAGGCATCAGTTTCCCGTGCAGAAAAAGTCAGTGAGCAGTTTGCCAGATCACTGGTAGTTTATGCCATCTTTCTCTCCTTGTCCTTGCAACGGGATACTCTATCATATCCTCATATCAGCTCTAAAACACTGGAAAATAAATTTCTTTAACAATGTATTTTTTCCAGAGAACTGAAAATGTCTGTAATCTTATCAAACTTTCCTCAAATTCTTCATCAAAAGTCACATGAATATACTACCACACGTAACAAAATAAAAGCAGTAGTTGTTCAAAGATAATTGTTTTGAATCAACTCCTATGAATTTGTCTGATATGTTTTCATCCTTATTCATGGTCTTACCACATCCTGAAAAGTAGAAGAGCTGTAGAGCTATACGAAAAATTCTAACTATGGTATCTGAAGCCTGATAAGAAACAGAAACATTTCTAGGCTCAGTACTATTTCTAACACAGTTTTGCAGAGCTGAAAAAGAGCAGTTTCTTCAGAAAATAATATGAAAAGCACTTGAATGCTAGGGAGCTCATCAGACCCCATAAGTCTTAGCAGTTATTTTCTAAGTGTCCCTCAAAGTGATTTGTCTGTCATTGAAAACCAAACGTGTTAATACTCAATAGATTGCCACTACTAATGGTCACCAGTATAGGTCTGCAGTCAAAAGCTTACCAAAGCCTGCTAATGAGTTCTGCAGGCTCAAATAATTTGATTCACTGGCCATTAGATACAGCTGAAAATACGAGGTTGAAAGAAGACATCATCATACAAACTCTCATGGGCTCTTGCACGAATTCTTATCTTATTCAATTCAGTGTAGAGGCAGGTCGCTTTCTTTTCTCTGATCACTGCATTTGCTGAATGGCAGAATTTCAGAAGAACTGACTGCTTTTCTGAAATAGAGATCAATTTCTTAGAATAATTCTGGCCAGAGGAAAAAAAGAAAAGGGAGAAAAGGAAGGGGAAAGGCAAACAATTTGAAATAAAGATAAATTCTTGGATTGTTTCTGTATGAATCAAGTCTTCTGTTGCTATTGAGGTAAAATATTTTATTTGGGAAAAAATTGAGAAGACCATCTGAAACAGTATACTGGAGACCCTGGTTCATCTGGGGAGATAAAGAATTACTTCAGAGCCTGCTCTATAGCAGAAACTGAGAGACCCCTGAACTCGAGTCCCACAGCAGATATACAGTTCAAATTAAAGTATTTCAGTGCACAATGTGATTTTTGAGGTAACCTGAAACTACAGAAACACACTTTCTAATTGTCACTAATTTGTTCCTGTGACCTGTGCTTTTTTCGTGCTGCTTAAACAAAACTTTTTTGTCAYATTCCACTTTTCACTTCAGACAAGAGAAACAAATTAAAGTTATAAACCCCCTTTCTATTTTTAAATAACTGAGCATTTTATTTATTCTTCTGTGATGTGATGAAATCTATGTAATGAAAACAATGTGAATAGCAAACAAAATATTGACCATTCATGTAAAACTATTCTAAACTTGCACTTGACAAATTCAACTCTGAATTACTGGGTTTTTAATTATCTGTAACTTGATTAGACGCTCAACAAAATACAAATTTCTGAAGCAGAAAAAAATGTCGCTTATTTTGAACAAAAGCCTTCTAGCCACAAAAAGACTAGACATTTTCTCATTATCTCTATTACAAGGATTCCTGCTTAGGCAACTGTATATTCCTCACTAGAATTAGAGAGTGATCAGGTGCTTGTGAGCCTGAAAGGAAATCTGAGACTGCATGGTCTTTTTTATAGAGCGATGYATTCTGTGGTTTTGATTGGCAGACTTTAATGTAGACATTTCAGGCCTTGGTTTTGTCTTCTGCAGCTTCACACCTGTTGAGTTCTGCATTGGGTTTTGTGTTGATATAAAGAACAGACATGAAGTTTTTAAAGGAATCCCACAGCTGTATTAATATTTGAAGCACATTACTTTTATCTTACTGCGGTATGAACCACTATAAGAATACTGATTTGCACTCAGGCCACCAGAGTTAAATAGAAGTCTGTGCTGACAACTTTCCAGAAAGGAAGTAATACCCAAATGATACTAGAATTAATAGTCAAAAGGCCACCACTGAAGTAACACACCTGTGATTTCTACACAGGCATTTTATGAAGATAGAATAAACTACAAGATTTTTATTTGGAAGAAAATTATGGTAAAATGTAAAGTCCAGTCAGCAAACTCGGACAAAATGCTGATGTATTAAATCAGATTTTGACTAGATCACAAAGACTTAAACAGACAAAACAACAGGTCCATCAATTATCCTGGACTACAGCTATAAAACATACAGCATAATTTATTGTTCACAGACTGTTTTCACACAGTACATACTAAAGATTTTCAGCTTTCCTCCAATAAGCTTTGTTTTTATAAGCATCATGCTGATTGTATCTCTCTGCATTTCTTACCCTCAAAAACTTTGGAATTTCTTGTTCAGTTTCAAGAAAATCTGATAAAGACTAAAGTCTCAAAGGTATGAAATGTCTACAAATTCAACTGTGATACAGAAGGCCCTAATTTGTACATTTAAGAAGAAAACAAATTATTTTAATACCTGTACTTTCTGTTTAACATGCTTGTTGGCCAATCAATCAGCTTCGTTACCCAACGCCATTCATCCTTTTTTAGCCAGCCAACAATGAAGAGGGAAGAAGAAATTTAGGGGCATATAAGAGATGATTTGGAGCCTGCACAAGAAAAGTASTGGTATTTTGGGGTCAGGGACAAGCAGAGGAGTACTTCAGTAATGAAAGTGTTGCAGGAAGAAGAGGTGAACTGGTGTACCTAGCACACCTAGAATCACAGAATCATAGAATCATAGAATCATTMAGGTTGGAAAAGACCTCTAAGATCATCGAGTCCAACCGTCAACCCAGCACCCATGCCCACTAAATCACGTCCCGAAGCGCCACATTCACACGTTTTTTGAACGCCTCCAGTGATGGTGACTCCACCACTTCCCTGGGCAGCCTGTTCCAATGCCTGACTACCCTTTCGGTGAAGAAATTTTTCCTAATATCCAATCTAAACCTCCCCTGGTGCAACTTGAGGCCATTTCCTCTCGTCCTATCGTTTGTTACTTGGGAGAAGAGACCAACACCCGCCTCTCTACAGCCACCTTTCAGGTAGTTGTAGAGAGCAATAAGGTCTCCCCTCAGCCTCCTTTTCTCCAGGCTAAACCTAGCGCATGAAGGATTGAGATCAGTAAGAGATCGGGCTTCATGAGCTCTGGTATTCATGGATCAATTTAGTCTTATTTTTAATCATAAGGTATGAAGCTGTAATATTACCCTCATATGCATATCACTTCACTTCCTTTTTGACAATAGCTATTTGTGGTTTGTTTAGGAAGAAGTATTTTTGGCGGCTTTCCCAGCGATATGTACTAGAAATGACCTATAAATCTTTAAAAAGTCTGTATATTCATAACTAGAAATACACATTTTATTAATAGCTCAGTAGCAGATATAGAGATTTGTTTATCCAAGGTTCATAGGTACACTTGGAAATTTTTTATCTTGGCTATATAAATGATGGATCATCTTTCTTCATAAATACTGTAAAGATGGAAACACCTATTTACATGTACCATGCAGAAACAATATTTAATCATCTGGAACTATTCTGTAGAAGATATTTCTCATAATAAAAGTAGTTACTATAAAATTATTTGATACCATGCATAATTTTTTTTGCCATGATGCTTTTCAAAAATTGGCATAAAACAGCAGTGAGTTTCTGTGTCATTTGGTCTCATATTTTTCCTAAACTATTTTAGTTATGTCTTTCTGCTCCTTCCCCAAGACAAACCATTTCTGAAAGCCTATGAGAGGCTCTTAACTGAGTTGTCTGTGCCATGAAATCAGTATTTTATACAGTTCATTGTGCATCACTTATAATGTGCTTTAATCACCCTTGTACATCTAGCACTTGCTAGCACAAAAATAGTCTATTGAGAGGTTCATCTCCCATCCTTTGGGCATGAAGAGTTTTATTTAATGAGCTCCAAGGCTGCTAGAAATACACTGCACACTTATCAAAAGCAGTAAGAAAAACAGTTTATACTTAGTGTTACTATAGAAGTGTGTTCAAAGCAGGGAAAAATGTTTTGTTCAATGTAATGAGTTGTGGTATATAAAAGGTTAATTCAGAGAACTGCAGAAGCAGTCTGATTTTTCCACCTCTGGTGAAACAGGAAAATTATGAGAGAAACATATGATAATTTATTCATCATGTGGCCCAATTCTTGATTCAGTTTAAAGCTGAAAGCACAGATGAAATACACCATTAAAGCCACAACGAAGCTCTTACAGTATTTTATATGAAGTAAAAATACAKATTTATCCCTGAAAGTGGGAGCAGAATAAAAAGTGCTTGTTTGCTAGATAAATACCCTAACAAGTAGACGACAGAGTGAAGGTCCTTTTCTTCCTCTTTTTGCTGTCATTGTGAAGTTGAATTTCTTTGTTGCATGGGGTATGTTCTCCCAACAGATAAGTGGAAATTGCCTCTCCCTAAATGAGTCTGCAGGTTTGTAGTTAAGGACTCTCCTTGTGTATGACAGACACAGCCTCATAGTCCCTTAAGTTGATGAGGCATTGAGTCCAAGTTTTTCACTTCATGAGTGAGTGGACCAACTCCTAAGCTATTATAGAACGAGCTGAAGAGCAGCAGTACCATCTTCTGCTATTCTGTAAAAGAAAAGAGCGCAGTTTTTCATAAAAGATTGCAGAATCACTTGTCCTCAAGGAAGGTTGTTCATTCAGGATCTGCAGACTGACAGAGAACTGGAGTTGGGATTTCAGATGTGTTTCCTCCAACCCAAGAGTTTCCAGCTGGCTGGGTCTCGGCAAGACCTTGTGCTCTAATTCGGATCACAGTTCTAAGGAGCCCTACTTCTGCACATTGTATCGGCTGGTGGGTGCCTGCTTCACGGCTCCAGACCTGATGCCAGCAGAATGTAAGAAATATAGCAAATCCATCATTGACTGGATTCAGTATTCAGTTTCTAGACTTTGACATTTGCACAGCCACATGTTAAAAGCATAAGAGTTTAGTTCTCATTCTCCTCACCCTCCACATGTTAAAAGCATAAGAGTTTAGTTCTCATTCTCCTCACCCTGTTTCTTTTTTTAACACTGCTCCTTTCAATACACACTTAACAAGCATCCACAGGTAAACATGCCATTAAATAACAAGGATTATCTTTAAATTCCTCAGTCCTTGCAGTGAAAGGATTTCTACACACAGGCTCGCTATCCCAGAAAAAGTTTAACCTTCATTCTGAAACTTTTAGTAGCTTCCCAAGCTCTACCATTGAACAAATAGACACACTTAAATATACCCTGCATTTCCTAGTTCAGCAGGAGTTTGGGGCTGGGAGCTCTTTCACTGCTGTCTCCATACACCACTCAGCCTAATGAGTCCCCATGATCTCAGTTCCTCAATGTAAGAGCAGTATAAAAGCAAAACAAAAACCAGTAATATGTTATCAATATGAGTTTATGACCTTCCATGTGCTCCTTCCTCCCACCTTGTTATTATTATTGTTTTTTCACTGGACATTTTCACATTCCTCTTGAATCTTTTCTGTAAATTTAACTCCACCATTCCTTTTCTCACTGTCTCACAACAAGCCTTTCCCCCCGACCGGACAGGACCTGCCCACAGAAAGGTAGAAGATGAAGAAYTTCTGAGGTTGTTGGGCTGTGGAAGGATGTCCTAAGCAGGACATCGTACAACACCATGAATGAAGAATCAGCACAAAATGGGAGGAGGAACAGAGTTTGATCATGCTCAGCACAGTTGTCTTCCCCAACCCCGCAAGCCAGAAGTACCTCTCACCATCAAAACCAGTGTGTGAGGGGGAATCCACTCAGTCCCAGGTCTCATGTTCAGAAAAATGGCACTGCTAGTTGCAGGGCCCTGCAAAAGTTAGCCTCACAAGCATGTAGATTATGGTAGCACCCAGGAATCTCAAGCATGGCACACTGTGCGAGGTAGGAGACATATCCTGAACAAAAACTCCAAAGAACTCATSTCAAGTTTTGTTGGTTTTGGCTTTTGATGGTGGTGTTTCTGTTTCCTTCCTTTTTTTTTTTTCCCTTCCCAGAAAATCTCTCGTTTTCCATTCCTGTGACAGATGTTAGCCACCTGATACCAAAAAGCTGTAACTTGCTGAMTATCCATATGTTCTCATAGCTGCTTCATCGCATTAACATCAGTTTCACATAGCAATATATATCATCTTTATTGTAAACCCTGCTGTATTCTAGAAAATCCAATAAAAATAATCAGCAGAAAAACTCAGAAAGATTAACATCGAGGAGATGCCTTAAAGAGAGATCACTTGGGAAGAACAACACTGCATATTGAAAAGGGTTCCTTATTAGCCTCTTTGAGTTGTTAAATACATCAGTTCTCATATGATCCTGAGAATCGACAAAATGGATGAGTGTATCTAAAATGGAGGGACCTGGCAATACAACAGAAAAGGTTATAGAAATAGTAAAAACTGCTATGGAAAAGGGTGAAATTTGAAGAATATTCTGCTGTCTAATATCCTGCAGGATTAAGGAGAATTTGAGGCTCCACAGAAGTCATTCAAAAGATTGCTGTCAGATCCTGAAATGGAAGCAATCATTCATCCACGAGTTTCCCTTCTAGACCTACTTCCCATGAAATTCAGATAACTGTTCCCCTGGAGCGATGCTGAGCTGCCATCTGGAGATGCCTCCTCCAAAAGCAGAGCTAAACCCTATTAGATGAGGTTTTCTTATTTTTTTTTTTTCTCCTGCTGCTGCTACTGTTGATCTCACCCAGTCAAGATAAGAGGTAGGCATAAAGCACAGAGCTTTTGCTTCCCTGCAGTAAGGGAAAATTTGGAGCTGCTTCCACATGGGCTTATTCTAGCAAGCCCTGCTTTACTAGAGCACACAGGGGTGCAGCAAAGAGGAACAGATGAGTGGTGATCAAGTGCTGCTGCAATCCCCATGTATGAAAAGAACCAGAAACCAACAYTTGCAAATCATCAGATCCTACTGGCATGCCCGCAGCTTTAAGTCAAACAAACTCAAAGGGTCTAGGTCCAAAAAAGTTCACTCTGCATACATCCTAGGTTTCTGCACCTGCTGACTGCCACTGGGCCGAAAGATAGCGGGGATGGTGCTGAGCTAGCTGAGCTAGCTAGATCTGAGGAAGTTCCTGCACCACTCCTTGAAGAAGCAGTGCAAGTACCATAGGTAATCACTCTGGCTACATCTCTAAGAGAACCCAGATGTGTGTATCTATGTATTTATTAAAGGATTAAACTGATTCCTTGGAAAGAGCAAGAAAGACAGGAAAAAAAATGGATTTTATTTTCGCTAGATAATAAGCAGGTCACATCAGAGCTGACAACAACCTTAGCTGCAGTGTTTAAAACAAATAAATGTATCAGTTATGTCAGGCTTACAGCACAAGAAAAATCACTCATTTATGAAACAACTAGGAAATCAGTCAGACTCAGACCATTGCACAACTTTGACAGTTTCTAATTTTCCCACCCTGCCCCTTTTTTTTTTACAAACTAATATTTGGATCAGACAAATTTCATCTTCCTTCGTGAATGACAGTATCAGAAGGTGTGGTGGGTTGACCCTGGCTGGACGCCAGGTGCCCACCAAGCCGCTCTATCACTCCCCCTCCTCAGCTGGACAGGGGAGAGAAAATACAACAAAAGGCTCATGGGTCAAGATAAGGACAGGGAGGGATCACTCACCAATTACTGTCATGGGCAAAACAGACCCGACTCAGGGAAACCAAGCAAATCAGAGTAGGGTAATGAGAAGGACATTGAGGTGCTGGAGCGTGTCCAGAGAAGGGCAACAAGGCTGGTGAAGGGTCTGGAGAACAGGTCTTATGAGGAGCAGCTGAGGGAGCTGGGGTTGTTTAGCCTGGAGAAAAGGAGGCTGAGGGGAGACCTTATTGCTCTCTACAACTACCTGAAAGGAGGCTGTAGAGAGGCGGGTGTCAGTCTCTTCTCCCAAGTAACAAGTGACAGGACAAGAGGAAATGGCCTCAAGTTGCACCAGGGGAGGTTTAGATTAGRTATTAGGAAAAATTTCCTCACCGAAAGGGTAGTCAGGCATTGGAACAGGCTGCCCAGGGAAGTGGTGGAGTCACCATCACTGGAAGTGTTCAAAGAACGTGTGGATGTGGCGCTTCGGGACATGGTTTAGTGGGCATGGGTACTGGGTTGACAGTTGGACTTGATGATCTTAGAGGTCTTTTCCAACCTTAATGATTCTATGATTCTATGAAATAAAACCAAACCTTAAAACACCTTCCCCCCACCCCTCCCTTCTTCCGGGGCTGAACTTCACTCTCGAATTCTCTACCTCCTCCCCCTGAGCAGCACAGGGGGATGGGGAATGGGGGTTGCGGTCAGTTCATTACACGTTGTCTGAYGCTCCTTCCTCCTCAGGGGGAGGACTCCTCACACTCTTCCCCTGCTCCAGCGTGGGGTCCCTCCTACAGGAGAGAGTCCTCCACAAACTTCTCCAACATGCATGCTTCCCATGGGCTGCATTTCTCCACGAACTGCTCCAGCGTGGGTCCCCCATGTGGTCACAAGTCCTGCCAGCAAACCTGCAGCGTGGGCTCCTCTCTCCACAGGTCCACAGGTCCTGCCAGGAGCCTGCTCCAGCACAGGCTCTCCACAGGGTCACAGCCTCCTTTGGGCACATCCACTGCTCCCGCATGGGGTCCTCCACAGGCGGGAGGTGGATATCTGCTCCACTGTGGACCTYCATGGGCTGCAGGGTGACAGCCTGCCTCACCATGGTCTTCACCACGGGCTGCAGGGGAATCTCTGCTCTGGCACATGGACCACCTCCTCCCCCTCCTTCTCCACTGACCTTGGTGTCTGCAGAGTTGTTTCTCTCACATATTCTCACTCTCCTCTTCCGGCTGCAGTCGCACAGCAGTTTTTCCCCCTAAATATGTTATCTCAGAGGCACTACCGCCATCGCTGATTGGCTCAGCCTTGGCCAGCGGAAGGTCCCTCTTGGTGCCGGCTGGCATTGCCTCTATCGGACATAGGGGCAGCTTCTGGCAGCTTCCCACAGAAGCCACCCCTGCAGCCCCCCTGCTACCAAAACCTTGCCACGCAAACCTAATACAGAAGGGCTACTCTTTCACACAGGAGCCTGGGAACATTCTGCTGGTTCCAGATATTTTCGTATTTGTGCCAAAATGGACTATCTTCCTTCAGTTATTCTTCCTGAAGGAAGTAAAATAGTCAAGGTCAACACCTACGGTTGACTCTAGCTTACTTGCATACCAGGTGGAATGAAACAAAATGGGTATGCGTTACCTGTCTACTATTCTCCTTTGTAGAAATGGGAAGAACTGTAATTGCAGATTAGGTTCCCCACAAAAAACGTAACGGAGCAGGAATTTAATTTAAAGGACCAAATCAAACCTTCAAACCTGAAGGTTTGGTTCTGACCTGCTCCTCCTAACTTGAACAGCCTTACTCTCCTGCAAGGCTCTGCTCTTGCAGGGACAGAAGTAGGTATTAAGTAGTATTTTTCCCCTACAACTTTCTCAGGCCTTCAGTACAACCTAATCTGAAGAATTCCTTTCATTTCGGACCATGTCTCCACAATCACAAAGCATCTTGCATGGGTTTGTCCATACAATGTAACAGGGCAAAATACTCCTTTTGCAAAAAAGAGAAAGAGATTGACCTTTGTCAGCATTGTGCTTAGTGCTGGGAAACAGAAAAAGCAGACAGCAGAGAAAAGTGGAAACACAAAGGTGTACAGAGGATGTTTTCTCTAGGACACTCAAAATTCTTCTACAGCAGAAAACTGGAAATGTTTCTTTTATTATATTTCAGCCAATGTGAATCTGAAAAACATTCAGGTATTCACATAAATTGATCTGAACTCAGCAAAYCAACTTACTCGCACCAAGATCTGACTCATGCTCACTCTTTATTTAACCTGGTCCTTCTTTTCTATTTGGGTAATTGAGAAATTGATTTCAACCAAACGGACTTAGCCCTCTGGCAAAGGTTTATCAAAGAGTTAATAAGCCAAAGAAAATATAAGGGTAATTATCTGTTTATGAGCTAATGTACCGCAATCGGACAATCTATCTGTGATACACATTGAAGTCCACTTGTTCTGCAAAACTCAGGAATATGCTGCCCTGTTCCTGTAAGACATCTAGAAGTACTTAATCTCTTCATATGTATTCTTCATATAAATATAGCACTGTGAAGAACAGGTTGTAACAGGGATGAACCCACTGTCACTGTTGCCTGTCACTGCATCTACACTTCCACATTTTAAGGAATGGCCTTGGCTAAGCCTGCACAATACCTTGCAAGAGTAAACCTAACGGATGAATAAACAAATACACACCAGAGAACTGGTTAGAGGGAAAGAAGAGACAGAAAGGGAGGAAACCAAGGAGGTACTTCTAGTTACCTGAGTCCTTCATCTGCATTTTTGGAAGGAGTGTGTGTTGGGGATTAGTATTTTCCAGGTTTGTTTGACTTGCAGCAAACCAGAGCTGTCTCCATTTCCAAAACAAAAGCATTTCAGTCAGTTTTGTCATGAGTGCCACAAAAGGCAGTGAGCTGGTGACTGGTGACATAATGGAAGCAATGACTCAAAGCTGAATGACTACAGTAATAGACCTGAATATGAAAAACGAAATTAAGAGATTGGAGGCAGAACCAACAATACAAAGGAACAATTTTGCTGTCCAGGAGCAGCGTGAAAGAGAACCACCTGCAGYCTTAGCCCTTGAAAATTGCAACCATAATGGCACTCCTTTTCCAGTCTTGACATTGAACATTGCTTCACTTCTGTAAACTAAAATGTTTGTCAGAACAAAGTCCAAAGTAGAAAACCAAGAAGTATACTGAATGCTTCATAGGCCACAGCCATTCAGAAACGTTCAGTCTGAAAGGTTACACCGAACAGAAGTACTGTCCCAGGAAGAGCAGAACACAATCATTTAGCAAAATCAAAACTTCACGCACAGCTTGTTAAAGACTATACTAAACTGACTGCGAAGAAAAGGCATGTTCACTAGCACTAGCACTTTGTGGAATGGCAGAAAACGGTAGACTTATTCCTGATTCACACAGAAACTGTCAAGACTCAGTCTGTACTCAGAAACGAGAGGAAGGACCTAACACTAAGATTTACTTTTTGTTTGTTTGTTTATTATCCTTTCCAATACCAATAGAGCTCCCCTCTCATCCATCCCAGGACCACAGGCTTGCAATAGAGAATATACTTTTGTAACAATACACTGTATAGCTATTTGAACAAGCAAGGTTGCCTATTTTACTTATTCTTCTTGAAGGAAGGTCAATACCTATGGTTGACTCTAGCTTACTTGCACACCAGGTGGAATGAAACAAAATGGGTATACATTATCTGTCTACTACTCTCCTTTGCAGAAATGGGGAAGAACTGTAATTGCAGATTAGGTTCCCCATAAAAAAAAATAACAGAGCAGGAATTAAAAGTTACACAACAATGTGAGGCTGGAAAGATACTATTCTAAAAGAAATGAGGAATTTGTAATGCTGAGAAAGCAAAAGAAAAAATATGCAGAATAGCTATTCCAGTCTAAATTAATACCTAAGCAAGTTCTCAAGAGTCAACAATTCTGGATTCTCTTCATACAGGCACCTTGGTTTTAACTCCAAATCCAGAGGCAAACTCACAAACCCATTTTGTTCTGGTGTATAAACATGAGATGCAGCATCAGTGTAGCAGAAAACTAATTAAGGTATAAAGACCACTTTTGTAGATGCCTTTCTATATTTTATCAGGGTGACATTGTCACTGAAGTTGCCAAAATAGGCTTTCCCAATCATCCCTATTATTTAAGCATCTCCAGCACATTAACAAAATGCAAATCATTAGCTTGATGCAACTTTATTATACTTAGAAACATAAAAAGTGGGTTAAAGCATCCCACTTTGTTTTAAAATTCCCATGTTTTAATTAATGCACTTTTTTAAAAAAGCTTGCTTAAAGGCATATTTCAAGTCACATTAGAATACATTTTTGCATTCCCAGCTGCAATGCTTTTATCTCACGCTCAGCACTGAAAGTGTGTTCTTACTTCATATTAAGAGTTGTCAGTTAATTGCTGCATGTTAACCACCTCTGTCTATAATGTGATTTAGCCTTGTAGTGAATACCACACATTAGCTAACTCAGAAAGAAGAACACACTCCCTTCACCTTCCCCTGCCACCTGGAAAGCTGACTGGAAAGTGTGTTTCACAGCTTTTCCCAAAAAGTTAAAAAAAAAAAAACAAACCAAAAAACAAAATCCAGAAAGAACTTTTTTTTTGGACTAACTGAACACCTAACTAACATTCACCGAGCTGTGGAATTGCTGGAATTAATCACCTAAACAAATTACTGTAAAGTGACAAACTCCATTGTGGCTATCCCCCATATTGCAATATTACTGACTTTACTCCRTGATATTTTCTTGTCACCTAAATATAATTTTAAAAAAGTTTCTTCCTAACCAAACCTTATATGGCTGYCAAATCCATGGTTCCATTCCCTCACTTGGGAATCAATTTTCCAGTCTGCAAAACAAGTTTTCATGTCTGTAAAAATAACTTTTGTAGCATCCATATTGCTTTTTTCTAGTAATAGTATGACACTGAACCCAAATGGATTTACCAAATGTTTTAAGCTAGCTCCTTTTTCTTACAGATAATTGTTCTCARACTTGCTGCTTCAGTTCTTTCTGAAGCTTAAGTACTGGAAACTCAAGTCCAATTACTCATTAACATGATACACAAGACACAATGGATTTAGTACTCAAGGCTTTAAGGTAGCTGAAAATAGGGATGCTTTGTTTGTAAACTGTCCAATACTTTAAGGGATTCAAAACTTGTTCATTGCTGAAGCAATATTTCCTTCCCCTCTCCCCTCATTTAATTAAATACTGTCTCAGTGTTCTCATTAACTCCTTGAGTCCCGATATCCCACTTGCTCAACACTCAGCACAGCCACAGGCACCTGTACAAAGTCCTGATCTGAGAGCTCTTCATCCTCACTTGGCACCAGCATTTCTAACTGCATATAAGGAAACTAAGGAATCAGATGTTCACTTTAAAACTGAGGCAAGGCTTACAGACCTGTSTTCCTATGGGGCTATGAAAGGATGCCTTAAAAGTGAAGAATCACATTGCTCAGCCACACTTCATCCTGCAAGCACTTTCTCAGTCCTTAGAGAATCCAAATCTTTGTTGAAGCAATTCCTATGTTCTTGGCTACTCTTCTTYGCAGTTTAGGCTATTTAACAGAAGCAGGTTGCTGCCATCCTTTATTCTAACAGATCTGCAGCTTTTACAGTTCAACACCCTTTCCCACCTGGAAGAAAATGGATCCCAGATTTTTTTGGCTTTGCCTTCATATTTCTTTTTCAAGAAATTAAGTCAGCACTCCTGCATTTTACAGCTGCTTCCCTGTCAAGATTGTAATGCTATCACGTACTCTCCATCTGACTGTTGAAACTGCATTTTTTTTACCATTTATTGAAACTTTTTCATAATATTATATTCATCTTTTGCTGATACTTTTATTTCTCTGACTACTTTAATCATCCTTAATATTCTCTCCCTTGCTCTTGTACACTTTTTCATCATCATAACTGACATCTGGAACACCCACTGCCTTATTCTTTAATCACATCACGAACCACCTCCTTTGGCCAGTATTATCTCATSTGTTTTGTTCTGATTTTTCATTAAAGCACTTGGAAAATACCATTGCGCTCAGTGGAGCTGACTAAGGAGATACGCTCTCCAACATTTTAGCTGATCTGTTTCAACACGATGGTTGCCATGTTCTCTGAGATTAATTTAGAAGTCCCTCCTCACAACTGAAACATGGGTTTATAACACTCATTTGATGCAGAAGCAAGACTTGAAGCAAAATTCATGTCTGGAAATGCTCTTACCCGTGACCTGCTCCAATCTTTTCTTCTTTCAGGAAGACTTCCAGGCGAAAACCTGTTGAAGAGTTGCTCCAAGGGCGTTTAACCTGGCTCTCATCAATGCAAGTCAGGAGGAACCCATTCTGCATTCAGGGAGATAGACCACTGCCAATTTGACATGAAAAAAGGGAAACTCTCCCTCGCTGGAAGTCTTTTAAAAACAAATTAAAAAGGTGAGATGTGGCATAAACCATTCATCCAAGGAAAAGCAAGAGAGCATTTCACTTGTGAACTTGCTGAACTGAGGCTCCCTGGTGCCACACGGGGAGGGATGTTACACACAATTTCTAGTCATGTCCCCACAAGTCCTGAAATAACCATAAAATTTGATGTGCTAATAAAGAGCTATGAGATTAAATAATAAAGAAAATGATATATCACTGTAAATGGATATTACTGCAAGCACTGCATGTGAGTGGACAGCAATTCATCACGCAGAGCATGACTGGTTGCATATTGTCACTCTCTTTCTCATATATATTAAAATTAATATCCCTCATGAATTTTGATGGCTCTTTTCCATCTCTGGTTTGGAATATACAACGCTTTTCCACCGACCACTTCACAGCTGGCTGTCAGGGCCCTGGAGGTCCCAGCAATGCCAGGTCTCCAGCCCCGTGGCAGCCC
>JASVER010000187.1:183368-204003 GCA_030449065.1 Oceanodroma leucorhoa
CCGACGGGCCCACCACGCCCCCGCGGCACACACTGCCCCGGGCGTACCGAGGGGACAGCCCCCCACTAACGCCCCGCCCCTCCCAGCCTCCATTGGCCCCCAGCCAGCTTGCCCCTCTCCCACTGGCTCTTAGCACTATCGCTCAGGGAAGCCCCGCCCCTATTGTTTAGCGGACCTCGAGGAGCGCCCTCCCTACAGCGTTGCCATGGTGACAGCAGGCCTCATGATGCGGCCTTGCGAGTGCTGCCGTCTTCAGCCTCTCGTCGGTTGTGGGGGGGATGTTCCTGGTGCCCCCGGCAGCCGCTGYCCTGCTGCTACTATGGTGGGGTTGTGGCCACTGCTCCTCTGACCGGGCCTCAGCCAGGAGCTGAGCTGCCATTGCTGGGGCACAGGGTCAGACCGGCCCCTGTGCCACCTTTGTTTTCTGCCCGGGCCGGGCTGTCAGGGAACTGAGCTGAGAACAGGGCAGCGCTTAGCTGGCAGGGCGGCAGGAGCCATGGGGCCCTTGGAGCTGCAGGCCCACGGCGTGGTCCCCTGCCTGGTCTACCTCTCGCCTGATGCTTCTCCCCTGATTGCTTGGGACCTTTGGCCTTGCAGTCTGTCATCACAGGCCACATGTGCTGGGTGAGACTTGGGGGCTGAAGGTGTTTCTGCACAAATCCTGTACATTTCTCCACCTTAACCTTCCAAACTCCACAGTAAAGCTTTTCCACTTACCAAATAAAGAGAGCTAGCAAATATTTTGGGCCACAAAGGGCTTTCTGTGAGCAGGGGTCAGGTTGCTCCAATATGAGACAATGCCCCAGGCTCCTTATCTCTCTGCAAGCACAAGGCAAGATGCTCTGACATGGGGGGGTCCACCAGGCCTTACATCCTGCGAGCTCAGCGTGGTCACCCTCTGTCCTCTCTGGGCTGTTGCAGGCTCCATCAGGAGGTGGGATATGAGAGTTTTTAAAACATGTCCACATTATCTTTGGAACTGCCTCTCCCCCCTATAAAGAGCCTGAACAGTGATTGTACAGCATGGCATGAGTGATGCCAGATTTACAGATGGAGGTTCAGCTGAGATGAGTGTATAGACAGCTGGAACAAGATGCACCAGATGTACAGGGGTGTATTTTTGTGTYCTCCATTCCCTGGTCAAAGGGATAGCTTTTGGTCATCAAAAGCTTCAGATCAGTTCTCAACTGGCAAACCTGACAACCAGTTAAGCACCAGTCAGGCCATTCCTGTTACCAGTTCAATCATCCTAAATAATAGGCAAGAGCAGTTTTGGAAGAGCTCTGCCATCTATAGAAAACCTAGAGAACCGTGATGTTCACAGCAATGTTTACCTGTAAATGGGCCTTCCAAAAGCTGTTGAGATCAAGGATCTGGCGGTCCTGACGGAACTGGCAGATGAAGTTGCTAAGCCACTATCCATCATATTTGAAAAGTCATGGCAGACTGGTGAAGTTCCCAGTGAATGGAAACGAGGAAACATAACCCCCATTTTTAAAAAGGGCAAAAAGGAAGACCTGGGGAACTACAGGCCAGTCAGTGTCACCTCTGTGCCTGGGAAGATCACGGAGCAGATCCTTCTGGAAACTATGCCGGGGCACATGGAAAACAGAGACGTGATTGGTGACAGCCAACATGGCTTCACTAAGGGCAAGTCGTGCCTGACAAATTCGGTGGCCTTCTACAACGGGGTTACAGCATTGGTGGATAAGGGAAGAGCGACTGATGTCATCTACCTGGACTTGTGCAAAGCATTTGATACTGTCCTGCACAACATCCCTGTCTCTAAAATGGAGAAACATGGATTTGACAGGTGGACCAGGAATTGGCTGGATGGTCACACTCAAAGAGTTGCAGTCAACGGCTCAATGTCCAAGTGGAGACCAGTGACAAGTGGTGTCCCTCAAGGGTCTGTATTGGGGCCAGTATTATTTAGTATCTTTGTCTGGGACATGGACAGTGGGATTGAGTGCACCCTCAGCAAGTTTGCGGGTCACACCAAGCTGAGTGGTGTGGTTGATGATACTCTAGATGGAAAGGATGCCATCCAGAGGGACCTTGACAGGCTAGAGGGTTGGACCTGTGTGAACCTCATGAAGTGCAACAAGGCCAAGTGTAAGGTCCTGCACCTGGGTCGGGAGCAATCCAAAACATGGATAGCGGCTGGGCAATGAGTGGATTGAGAGCAGCCCTGCAGAGAAGGGAGTTGGTGGATGAAAAACTGAATATGACTCAGCAATGTGCACTTGCAGCCCAGAAGGCCAACTGTATCCTGGGCTACATTGAAAGAAGCATGACCAGCAGGTCGAGGGAGGTGATTCTGCCCCTCTACTCAGCTTCCATGAGACCCAACCTGGAGTACTGCGTCCAGCTCTGAGGCCCACAGCATAAGACATGGACCTGCTTCCCCTCAGAAATTCTGTTAGCATCCCCTCTATAAGAAAGGGATGCTAGCTTTGGAGAAGCCAGGCAAGCAGGGCAAATTAGAAGGACTGAAAGAGTAAGCTTTGCAAGCAATTCCACTGTTACAGAGTGACTGGTAGAGCACTGGGCTTTCCCTGCAAGTTGACAGCCTCATTTAAAAGCTCATCATTTCTATTAGCTAGCTCTTGCTGCTGCATAGTTGGATTTGGAGGGAAGGCAACAGGAAAGCATTTCTCTGGTCAGAACACTTCTTTAAGGCCTTTGAGATTGCTTCACAAAATGACTCTCATAAGAAGGAGAGAGAAGTTGCAGTATCTTAGAGAAGGTAGTCACTCTGCTGTAGATCAGGCATGGAAATGAGAAACAATACCATGCTTCATAACTGAAAAGGAGGAGACTTGGAAACTGACTTAGAATACCTTGGAAGCTACATAACACAACCACAAGCCTTCAYGTGCCTTAGGAAAGCCTCCAGTGGGACATTGTAGGATTTATTAATGTTGTTGATCTACTCAATGACATGGGATTCTGCAATGCTGACCTATTGGTCCAGATCTTAAAATTAACCTCATGCTGAGCTGTCTTCGGGGATTTTTGAATGGTGTTTCTGCTAAGTCACTGAGAAAGCACACTTTTTTTAGCAGTGGCATCATTTCTGTGAGTTTAATGGAAATGCACTTCTACAAAGAAGTAGCAGCCACTAAATTGATGCACTGGTGTCATACTACATTTGTGTTCCCCTAGGGTGGCTGACAATTGCCTAGAGCAAATCTCTTCCTCTTCAAGCAGTTATTTTCTCTGTTCCACCACATCAGCCAGAACTCTTCAACCAGCAGGATGAATTCTGGTAATCTTGCCATAAGCATTGGGCCAAATATGCTGAGCTCAGCCAAGGACAGCTGCCAGTGTAAGTGCTGATGAAGATGAATGACGAGGTACACTGAATTTACCAACCAGCTACACCATTCCAGGCTGATCAGAGCATTCCTGTTGAGAGGTACCTTGCTGTCTCCTCTCTTGAACCCTTGTGGAGGAGTTTCATGTGAAAACAGACAGATGGCTGCAAGGATCAGGAATGGAAAAGTCTGTTTGATACATTTTAATCCCGTTGTGGTTTTATGTGTGCAGGTGAAGGTATTGGTAACGTTTCTGATTTACAACTGGACTGAGATATCTGGGAAGGAGATTGCTTGACTCTTCAGTCTGTCGGCTGAAGAATCACCAGCACACATGGACAGCTCCACAGGTGGGAGGATGAACTGAGGATCATCCCAAAGCAGGGCTGCTGGTCTATACTCTCCAATTTGTTACTGAGGTGAATCTGTGAAAATGCAGACAACTTCTGAGTGCTCAGAACATTAATGCAGAGGTCAGAACATGGATGTGAGCAGAGATAGAGCCCAGGTCACTGGTCTTCCTCTCCCTGGTATCCCGCAGTGCATCTGTGATGGGACTGTGATGTGAATGAATCCATCAGACAGGCTAAAGTTCACTTCACCACACTTGTCCTTTTGCCCCATGATGCATTAATACTTTCTGCTACAGCTGACAAGGGCCAGCAGCTCCACTTCATAGCACTGCCTTGAACACAAGTGCTTTTTTCATCTTCCTTTCTCCTTGCTAAGCTGTTAAGAGAGACTGTGATCAAGTTTCCTTTACCTCTGCTTCCCTGACTCCCAGCCTCAAGTGCTGGACTTTGACATGGAAGTCAAACTGATGTTTGAGGTGTTAATTGCAGAAACTCTGGAGCTCTTCTAGAAGTCATGGAAGAAGAAGAGCGGGCCCACTTGCAGTCAGATGAGGGCTGCCTCATGCAGAGTTTGCTGAGGTGCAGTACCAGGAAAATCATGGGAGGCAATCCTGATTGGGGAGGGAGGAGGAGTTCCGAGTCCCTAATAGCAAAATAGACCTGTGTTATTGCTTGACAGAGGAGATATACAGTCATATCCAGCACTAGAAGGCAAGACGATTAGCTTAAAAAGACCCTGCTGAATTTGACACCCCTCAGAGCAGCCCGGTGCCTTCCTGCTGGATTCTCCAGTTGGCCACCATGCCCCATCAAAGGGCAGGAGTGTTTCTCCAGGAGCCCTGTGTGGTCGGACACCTGACCAAGAGAATAAACCTGACAGCATTTTCTACCTGGTGCCATCAAACGGCTGTTAGTCACATAACTGAGTCACTTTTTTTGCAACTCCTCTTAAATGAATCCTCACAGTGCTCTAAAGCAAGAAAGGCACTCTCCTGTCTTTTCACACAGGAAGTCCTAAATATACACGTATACCTCTCAAGATTTCCAAATATTAAATGCATTTTATTCATAGTACCCATGAATAAGAAGAAGAATGGAGAAGTCTCTATTATACCCCATTCATCAGCCTTATACATTTGTTATTTTAATCTTTTCTTGTGTGGAATGGGATAGAAAAATGAGAATGCTGAAACATTCAGGTAGTTCTGGACCAACATCATCTCACCCCAAGGCTAACCATCTGCTCTATCTGCAGTCCCAATAGGGCAATGTGCCACTGGAACAGTACATGCTAAGGTAGCAGAGAAGAGCTTAGTTTTACCAATCACACGATGATTGCTTTGCAGACATACCAAAAAGAAAAAGGGGATTCCCTTTTGTTCTTCTGGGGCTCAGTACTACTTGTGACTCCCACCATGACTTTAGGCAAATCAGTCTCTTTCTGTCTAATTTTGCGTAGGTGAAAATAAATCAATAAAAGGAAACTGGGATGTGACTCGTGAGAACTGCAAATGTTTCCAATTCTTTAGTGGAACATGGTATGTCGGTTTGAAGCATTACTCATTACTGAAAAGGTATTTGGTCATATATTTACAGGAGACTTACTTGAGAAAGAGAATGGCTGTGGATCATCAACTAAATGCTGACTTGAGGTGTTTTGGTTTTTTTTAATTATCCAACACAGAAGTGGTTGACTGCAAGATTTTAGGGTTTTTTCCACTTCTACTTTGTCATTTATTTCCTGGATAACTTGGTTAGAAAGTGTTGAATTACTAGACTCATGTAGGATATAAGACAATTTCTACTCTAAATCTTTTTATAAAATAATGAGTACACACATTGCATTAACTCAGAAATCCTGGCTAATGAAAAGTCCAGACCCCGTTAGAGTAGAATCCAAAGCAGGTAGGTCACTTTTGATTTTCATGTCCCATTAAAGATGCTGTACAGGAAAGTTGCACTGGCACTTACCTGTTATGATGTGAACTAGAGATATATATGCATATACATAGCATATCTGTAGAGGAGAAAGCATTTTTAGTAATACTTAGAAAGGTGAGCTCATGATTTCATTACAATAGCAAGTTTAAAAAACAAAMCAGGAGGAGTTTATTTGTGGCCCAGCACTGGGCCTCATCACCATAGCCGCCTGGCAGAGAACAAGTGGGAGCAAAGAATCTGCAAAAGTGAGAACTCTTTGCCCTGTGGAGGGAATAGTGAAGAGGACTCTCCCTCTCTGTAGAGACTTCAGGGCCGTATCACACCCCACTTCCCCCTAGTTACTACCTTTGCACTTGGCCACAGAGACTTGGGGTAGAGGTTCCATTAGAGTCAGTATTACTAGGGAACTGTTAATTCCCTGGGGAGGTCCATGGGCAATGCTGCATGCTGTGGGATGGGAGGGCTTATGCATGGTTTGGAGCCAAACTGAAGCCCTTGCTCATGGGCTTGGACCAATTCATTCCTCTCAACGTATGGCTTCCTTGGGTCTCGGGCTGTGGGTGTAGACTGAGCCACAGCTGCTTCTGCATGAGTGGCTTTCCATCTCCGTGCCAAAGAAACCAGAGCGAGGTCCAGAAACATCAGTCAAAATCCTTCCAGGCCCCAATACAGTCTGCAAGGGGGGTCTGTGCCTGCACACACCTGCAGCGGTCAGAGCCAGGCTTTGCCCACCTCAGAGAAGGCTCCACYAGCCAGTGAGAGGAACTAGACATTTTTAAACTTTCCATTTCAGACCATCCTGCTGCCAATGACACCATCATAACTTCAGCTCTCAAAAATACATGTTAATTAGAAATTGTCAGCCTGTGCTCCCTGCAATATCAAAGGGAAGGAAGAGGTACCTGCAGGTGGTGGTGAACACCTCTGTCACGGCCCTTTTTTCCATGGGCCATGGACTGCACCCAGCCAGTCAGCTTTTGCATTGGAGTGATCCCGTGGTGATGATTTGGGAAGGGAGTGGGAAAAGAGAGAATGAAGAGTCCTCTGGCCTGCAGTTCATGTAGGGAACGGGCACTGTCCAGAGCACTGCCATAGCCAGAACTCAAAAAAGCCTCTTCTTTGGCAATGTTCGTCTGTACCTCTGTTACCCATGGGCTCTTTGGAGATGATGAGTTGGGAATAACTCCACAGTGCAGCTCTGTCACACACTTCAGTCCTGGGCATTCAGGTACAATCCAGGACCTAGAGGTAACTGGGAGACATGAGTACAGGCCAGTCCTGCTGTCTTCTTCCTAGCCCCCAGCATTTCCTTCTACAGGGAGAGGGCCAGAAACCCCTCCAGCCCCAGTGCACGAGTGCCCCAGCTCTGTGAGCTGCATAGGGAGCTGCTGCCCTGGGGGCCTATCTTGGCATGGCAGAGCTTTCCCAGCCACTCCAGGAGAGGCCTGATGCCCAGGCAGTGCTGCTGGGGGTGCTTGGAGACACCCAGATGCAGTTTCATCAGGGATATTAGTGAGATGTTCCGTGTGGGACCATAGTTGTGTGCAGAGAGTGGAGGGAGCTCTGGGGACGGAGAGGCCTGGTTTCCTTCAGTAATATGGGATGTAGAGGAAGAGGAGGGCAGCAGGCTGGGTAAAGGATCATCCTGGCATGTCACCTCTGGAACAGAGTCGTCCTTCAGGCCCGGTCATAGGGTGTGTCTCACAGCTGGGCATTGCTCACAGCTCCATTTTTCCCACTGAAAGCCCTGAAGCAGGCACTGCTGAGAGTTGTCTCCAGGATCCCCTGCTTCTGAGGCAGATGCTTTTGCTGGCTGAGCCTCAGCGCCCAAGTGCAGCAACCTCTCTCACAGGGGCTGAGTGGGGCAAGAGGGTTCAGCATCTGCAGAGGGCAGCCATAATCTTTTCCTTCCTCCCCCAATCTGTCTCCACACCCCATTCTTCCTTCAACAACTGGCTCCTCCAGTGGAATCAAAGGCACCAGGCCTGAGGAAGCAGGGTCTCAGGAAAAGTTTCCTTCCTTCTTTCTTTCTTTCCTTCTTTCTTTCCTTCTTTCCTTCTTTCTTTCTTGCCTTCTTTCTTTCTTTCTTTCTTTCTTTCTTTCCTTCTTCCTTTCTTTCTTTCCTTCCTCCCTTCCTCCCTTCCTTCCTTCCTTCCTTTCTTCCTTCCTTCCTTCCTTCCTTCCTTCCTTCCTTCCTTCCTTCCTTCCTTCCTTCCTTCCTTCCTTCCTTCCACCCCTCCCATTATTCTATTAGTGATTCCTTTATTTCTGGTCTCTGACCACAGAGGTATCCCTTCAACCCTGCCCAGCCATCCCGGGGTTGTATCTGACCTTGGGTCCCCTCACCGCACCTGATCTTCATCCCACCCGCAGGCTGACATCTCAGCCTGGGCTCAGTCTATCCCTGTCCCCAGAAGGGTGCCAGCTGCCCCAGGCCTAGAGCTGCCCCAGCTGCCCCCCAGCTACCCTGGTCCCTGGTGGAGCAGTGAGATGGTCCTGGCTGCCAGGTCCTGCCCTGCCACCCCCAGGTGACCSCCCGATGCTTCCAGTCCCCAGCAGCCCCTGGCCCCTCAGTGCTCTGGCAAAGGACTAGGAAAAGCTTCTCTGTGTAGGAAAGCATTTAAATCTGTGCCTGAAAACTTTTCTAAATTAGGTTAGGTGTCTGGGTGTGTAATTGCACTTTGTGTTTTTGCACAGGCAAGCTTTCAGCAGCATGAGGTGATGAAGGAGCAAGACATAAGCCTTTATTTAGCAAATAGTTCTGTCTGAGATTCGCCAGTCTTCAAAGGCCACAGGGCATGATGTTTAGTGTTAGCAAATGTGACTATAGCTCATTTTTAAATAACAGGCCCGCTGCAAATTATTAAACAAAGGAAACCAAGACAATGCTGTCCTTGACTTCACACACTGGTCAATTCTCTGGCATGGAAACAATAGTCTCAATCTTAAAGTCCAGTTATTTGATGTCCAAGCAATTAAAAAACTATAACCAAAACACCAAACCATACCAAAGACACTAGTACCAAATTTTTTCAAGAAGATAGCATTCTGAGCTGAAGCTGATGAGCAGTTAACTTGAATTTTTCAGTGGAATAAGGATTCCATCATGTATCTGAAGTACGACCTGGGAATGGGGGAAATCCTAGAAGCTCTTGGATTTTCTGTTTTCCATTTTTCTAGATTCATTCAAGGTCCGTGCAAATAAGRACCCAAATTGAAGTCAGTGTAACAGCACTGCTCATCAGTGAGCTATTGTCAGGAGAAAGGAGAACTCATCAGAGACATGGTTTGTTCATTGAGAGGATGACTCATTTACCTCAATCTACTAGCACAGATGTTTTAGCATACCTGTCATCCCTTAGGTGATCCATCTACCTGAAGGCCTTAGCTGCCTGAACCTTCATTTCTGTGATTTGTAATTTTTTTGAAAATATGCTTGGAAGCCAAACCCCATTAAAAAGAAATATATAAAATGTCTGCATCCCCACGGAAGTAATTTCTCAAATACGGTGTTTTCATGGGCATTTATTCTGAATGGCCATGATAAAATTACATAGACAGTGGACACTAGCATACTAATAGCAAAGTGAGGGGACGTGATATTAGATATTTGTTTGTTTTTTATTAAAATAAAGTTTCATCTCAAGTCAGTAATTATTTGAACAAGGCTAGTGCTGCCTGATTTTCATTCCCTCAACTCATAAAAGATTTCGAGTGCTTTATTACAGGGTAGCTATAAATCTAACTACAGGTAGTGAAGTGAAAGGTGCTCTGACCGAGAGGGGCTTTTATACAAAAAGAAAATTGGAAACAAGATAGCTAATCTATGTTTTTTTCCTGACAATGTGGCTGTAGCTGGTACACAGTGGTGCCTCATGGARACAAGGAAGCCTTCATCAGACTGAAAATGAGGAAACCCCATGTAATTGCACATTTTGCCACAAGCCTCTCTAAACTTGGAAACAAGGGACTCAGATATTCAATAAAATCTGTTTTTCCAATATTTTTGAGAAGTCACGTGTTTTGATGAGTACAGAGTTTCAAGTTTTATTTATTTGAAACAGTCTGACCTTGACCAAATTCATTTACCTCTCATCCCTCAGTTAAAATCGTAGTGAAGAAACTTGTGTACTTGGTGAGATGCTTTGAAACCGAATGTAAAACCCCAGTTGTTGTGGGGCTCAGTTAGAATCCAACGCGAAGCAGGAAAGGCAGGTTTCTTCCCTTGTAATACTCCTGGAGGTTGCAGAAGTCCTGTGGGAAATCTCAGTAAAGACTTCAAGATGATTTCTTGCTCACAGGATTTCAAACTCCAGCTTTTTTGAGCTTCATTCCTCCACAGAAGAACAAAGGCTTATCTGTCTCCGAGGCCAAGGCCTGTGCTGCATGCATACACACATACCAAACCTTTCATTCAAAAGCATATCAACATCTGCTTTTGGGAGAAATGTGCACATGTGTACACATGCACACACGTACATCTGTTTGTTTGTTGCCATCCACTAGAGTGCAAGCACTATGTAGAAATGCAGATGAAGTTTTTCAATCATATATTTTAGTAATCTGTTCAACCATTCTGACTCATTCTTCCATTCAAGCCATCAGAGATTGCTTCACCAAAGCTATTTAAAAAGCTATTTAAAACTCAGAGTCCTCCTTAGCAAAAAAGGATTTTTGAACTTTGGATACCTGGAAAGAATCTGATCTTTCAGAAAATCCAAAGTACTTCCTTTAGGATGACTAATGAATTTCTGGATGCAGCCAGTCAATTTTTTTCTCCTAAAGTATTACTCAGCTTATTGAAGATCCCGATTCTAAGATATTAGAATTTTCAATATAGAAGGACTTGGAAAAATCAGTTAAGATTAGGATCTCTTGCACCAAGGTATTCTTTACTAGAGAAATACACTGAGATATTTTAACAATCCAGCAAAGAAATTAGAGGAATTCACTTGTTTGTAGTCCAGCTTAAGCAAGTCCAAGACGCAGAAACTTTCACAGAATTACATAAATGCGAGCTTAAGCAGTCCAAGATGCAAAAGCTTTGTATTTCACAAAAGTACATTTCACAGTTATCCTAAGAAACACTAGCACATATTAAGCCATGGGAAACAGGAGCTATCAATTTACACACAACAAAGTATGATGAAACACCTAGAGATACAGAAAAACTTGTTAGAAGTCAGTAACAGAGCTAGTAAAGGAAATCTGGGTTCATCTACAATAAAAAGCTTTGCCTGGTAGACCAAGTAGTTCATATTTTCCTTGAGCTCAGGATGTGGAGGAAGGGCATAGCTAAGAAATCTTTTTTCTATAAAAGCGTAGGAAGCTAAATGTAAGCATCCATATGAAAACAGACCAGTCTCTCCAAGAAGGCAACATGGCCTATATGAGCATGAACAGATAAATAATTGGAGACTCTCCAGAAGGCTTACCAAAACTATTAAGCAAATCATGACAGCCTTCTCACTTTCAATACTTGGTTTTAAGTAGGTCATGTTTTTATGACCTTTCACTTCAGTCCAACATAAAAATATTCTTCGTAAGGCACTGTGGGATAAAAGCTCCGATTTTCCCCTTCTGTTCATTTTCATTACTTTTTATTTTTATTTCATTTCTGGCAGGGACTTTCCATATATATGTTAAAATGAGAGAGATTATTTCCAAGGATGATATTTACCATATGCTTACATGGCAGTTTTCACTTGCAAAGCTGTATTTTGCAATAACTAGCTGCTTATGCATAATTTTTTCTTTTATCTATCTTAATTGACATTATATTGACCAAACTGTTTTATACCAGAAAAGCAGAAAAATAAATTTGAAACTGTTCCCCAATGCAGGGAATAACCTTTTGTGTTCTTGAGGTTTGTGAAGTTCAAAATCAAAATAGCTAAGATAAAACATATCTTCTGACATGCTCAGCTGTGAATTAAATACTAATTAGTTTCCTACATACAAACCATGTTTTCTTCTTTCCCTTTCTACAGGATTAATTATAAACTTTGCTGTGGTTTAACCCGGCAGGCAGCCAAACACCACTCAGCCGCTCGCTCACTCGCCCCTGCTACAGTGGGATGGCGGAGAGAATCAAAAAAAAAAATTAAATTCCTGGATTGAGATAAAGAAAGTTTAATAGAACAGAAAAGAAAGGAAAATTAGTAATAATAATAATAATAATAATAATAATGGTAGCATATACAAAATGAGTCATGCACAATGCAATTGCTCACCATCCACCAAGCAGCGATCACCACTTCCTGGACCACACCCCCTATTTATATACTGCGCATGACATCATATGATATGGGATACCCCATTGGCCAGTTTGGGTCAGCTGTCCTGGCTGTGCTCCCTCCCAGCTTCTTGTGCACCTGGCAGAGCATGGGAAGCTGAAAAGTCCTTGACTAGTGTAAGCACTACTTAGCAACAACTCAAAACATCAGTGTGCTATAAACATTCATCCTATACTAAATCCAAAACATAGCACTAGGAAAAAATTCAACTCTATCCCAGCCAAAACGAGGACAGTATCCACCCCTTATTCTGTACCATCTACGTCATGCCCAGGTCTCACATTTTCCAATACATTCCAATTAATCACCACCACTTTTCCTGTCTTTTGATATATACACATAAATATCATTCACTTAGTCTATGGGCCATCACTCTAAAATGTTCATTGAGTTCATTTAGTCCATGACTTTGGGCTCCATCTGTCATAATAGTCTTTCAGGGCAAGAGGGATGGTATGTGGAGTTGGACTGTTGAATCTTGAAGCCAGTTCTGGTTCCGTTATCGTTGCGCTTGTCTGGTTCTATCATCATTGCACTTTGCTCAGTTTCATCAGAGTTATTGTTTATTAATCTGGGTGATTTTTACTGCAATACCATTGATATCACATATAGCAACTGTACAAGTGATGATATACAATATTATATAGCAATTAACATCATACAATCCAGTTCATTGACTATTTTAATCCAAAATCAAATCCCCTTGAAGTACACATCGGACTTCCCCATCCTTTCGCATTACCCACCAAGTGCACCCAGGTCCTTGAGCAAAAGCAATCCCACGAATGGGTTTGCCTTTGCCAGAGGCAGGAGTAACCCAAACTATCTTTCCCAGCATGTTTTTTATGTGGGACTTTATGTGCGACTTCATGTGGGACTTACAGGAACTTTATCCCCCTCTACAGTACGTAAAAGTTCTGATTGGGCAGGGCCAGCTCGAGTGACAGATCCCCTGGTGTTGACTAACCAGGTGGCCTTTGCTAAATGTGTGTCCCACTGTTTGAATGTCCCACCACCCAGTGCTCTCAGTGTGGTCTTTAGCAGTCCATTGTATCGTTCGATTTTCCCGGAGGCTGGTGCATGATAGGGGATGTGATATACCCACTCAATGCCATGCTCTCTGGCCCAGGTGTCTATGATGGTGTTTCAGAAATGAGTCCCATTGCTGATTCAATTCTTTCTGGGCTGCCATGTCACCATAGGACTTGCTTTTCAAGGCCCAGGATAGTATTCTGGGCAGTGGCATGGGGCACAAGATATGTTTCCAGCCACCCGGTGATTGCTTCCACCATGGTGAGCACATAGCACTTGCCTTGGCAGGTCTGTGGGAGTGTGATATAGTCAATCTGCCAGGCCTCCCCATATTTATACTTCAACCATCACCCTCCATACCAAAGAGCCTTTACTGGCTTGGCTTGCTTGATGGCAGCGCATGTTTCACATTCATGGATAACTTGTGCAATAGTGTCCATGGTCAAGTCCACCCCTCGATCATGAGCCCATCTATATGTTGCATCTCTTCCTTGATGGCCTGAGGTGTCATGGGCCCACCAAGCTAGAAATAATTCAGCCTTGTGTTGCCAGTCCACATCCACCTGAGCCACTTCAATCTTAGCAGCCTGGTCCACCTGCTGGTTGTTCTGGTGTTCTTCAGTGGCCCGACTCTTGGGTACGTGAGCATCTGCGTGACGTACTTTTACAACCAGGTTCTCCACCTGGGCAGCGATATCTTGCCCCAGTGCAGCGGCCCAGATGGGTTTACCTCTGCGCTGCCAGTTGTTCTGCTTCCATTGCTGCAACCACCCCACAGAGCATTTGCCACCATCCACAAGTCAGTATACAGATAAAGTACTGGCCATTTTTCTCGCTCAGCAATATCCAAAGCCAGCTGGATGGCCTTCACCTCTGCAAACTGACTCGATTCACCTTCTCCTTCAGAAGTTTCTGCAACTTTTCTTATAGGACTCCATACAGCAGCTTTCCACCTCCGATGCTTTCCCACAAGGCGGCAGGACCCATCAGTGAACAGGGCATATCGCTTCTCAATTTCTGCTAGTTTATTATACAGTGGGGCCTCTTCAGCACGCATCACATCCTCTTCTGGGGACATTCCAAAATCTTTGCCTTCTGGCCAGTTCGTGATCACTTCCAAGATTCCTGGGCAACTGGGGTTTCCTACTCGAGTCCGCTGTGTGATCAGTGTGACCCACTTACTCCAGGTAGCATCGGCTGCATGATGTGTAGAGGGGACCCTCCCTTTGAACATTCAGCCCAGCACCGGCAGTCGGGGCGCCAGGAAGAGCTGTGCTTCAGTACCAACCACTTCTGAAGCAGCTTGAACCCCTTCATATGCTGCCASTAGCTCTTTCTCAGTTGGAGTATAGCGGGCCTCGGATCCTCTGTATCCCCAACTCCAAAACCCCAGGGGTCGACCTCGAATCTCCCCTGGGGCTTTTTGCCAGAGGCTCCAGGTAGGACCATTCTCCCCGGCTGCAGTGTAGAGCACGTTCTTTACATCTTGTCCTGCCCGGACTGGCCCAAGGGCTACTGCCTGAACTATCTCCCATTTAATTTGTTCAAAGGCTTGTTGTTGCTCAGGGCCCCATTTGAAATCGTTCTTCTTCCTGGACACTTGATAAAGAGGGCTTACGATCTGACTGTAATTTGGGATATGCATTCTCCAAAAACCCACAACGCCTAAGAAGGCTTGTGTTTCTTTCTTGCTAGCTGGTGGGGACATAGCTGTTATTTTGTTGATCACATCCATTGGGATCTGATGACGTCCATCTTGCCATTTTATTCCTAAAAACTGGATCTCCTGCGCAGGTCCCTTGACCTTACTTTGTTTTATGGCAAAACCGGCCTTCAGAAGGATTTTAATTACTTTCTTCCCTTTCTCAAAAACTACTTCTGCTGTGTTGCCCCATACAATGGCGTCATCAATGTGTTGCAGGTGTTCTGGGTCCTCACCCTGTTCCAGTGCGGTGTGGATCAGCCCATGGCAAATGCTGGGGCTGTGTTTCCACCCCTGGGGCAGTCAATTCCAGGTGTACTGGACGCCACTCCAAGTGAAAGCAAACTGTGGCCTGCACTCTGCTGCCAAAGGGATTGAGAACTCATTAGCGATATCAATTGTGGCATACCACTTGGCTGCCTTTGACTCCAGTTCGTGTTGAAGTTCTAGCATGTCCGGCACGGCAGCACTCAATGGTGGCGTGACTTCGCTCAGGCCACAATAATCCACTGYTAGTCTCCACTCTCCATTAGACTTTCGCACCGGCCATATGGGACTGTTAAAGGGTGAGCGAGTCTTGCTGATCACTCCTTGGCTCTCCAGGCGATGAATCAGCTTATGGATGGGAAGCAGGGAGTCTCGGTTGGTGCGATATTGCCATCAATGCACCGTTGTGGTAGCAATTGGCATCTGTTGTTCTTTGACCCTCAGCAACCCCACAACAGAAGAGTCCTCCGAGAGACCAGGCAAGGTGGACAGCTGTTTAATTTCCTCTGTCTTCAAGGCAGCTATACCAAAAGCCCACCGGTACCCCTTTGGGTCTTTGAAATACCCTCTCCTGAGGTAGCCTATGCCAAGGATGCAYGGAGCCTCTGGGCCAGTCACRATGGGGTGCTTTTGCCACTCGTTCCCGGTTAGGCTCACTTCAGCCTCCAGTACAGTCAGCTCTTGGGATCCCCCTGTCACTCCAGAAATACAAATGGRTTGTGCCCCTTTAAAGCTTGGTGGCATCAGGGTACACTGTGCACCGATGTCTACGAGAGCCTTATACTCCTGTGGGTCTGATGTGCCAGGCCATCAAATCTGCACAGTCCAGTAAACCCGGTTGTCCCTTTCCTCCACCTGGCTGGAGGCAGGGCACCTCTAGTCCTGGTCATAGTACTCGTTACTCATTTCTTGTAGATGTGAATCAAAAGTCCCTTTATTAAGATCAGAAGTAAAATCAGGTCTTCTACTTTGTCTGGAGAACTGCTCACTGGAAACTGGAGCAGCAAGTTTCCTGGAAGAACCCCCTTTTGTGATTGTTTTTCCCTGCAACTCACATACCCGTGCCTCTAGGGTCGAGGTAGGTTTTCCATCCCAGTTCCTCATGTCCTCTCCGTGGTCACGCAGGTAAAACCACAGGGTGCCCCAGGTGTGTATCCACGATATCTTCTCTCTTGAACAGAGGGACGCTTACTCCTAATGGCTGAGATACTGGTCTGTACAGGTGGGGAGTAGGACATATCCTCTTTGAGTTGTTGGAACTCCTGGGACAGTTTCTTGGCTATCATGTCCGGCAGTTTATCCACAGCAGAGACGCAGGCCTGTAGGGAGGAAGAGAGACTTTCTTCGTGTTGCCGGAGTTGGCCAGCCAATTCATCCACCGTTTGCTCCTCTCCATCTTTGCAGGTCATTATTGCCAATGAGTTTGCATATGATGCTGGTGTGCTCCGTACAAACTTCCGCCACATGGGTCGGGTGCACTTGACTTTGTCTGGATCTTTGGATAACTGCTTGTTGTTCAGGTCATCATAAATCACCTCCAGCATACCTAATTCCCTCAGGTACTGGATACCTCTCTCAATGGTGGTCCACTTGCCTGGGTGACATACAACATCCTCCTTGAAGGGATACCTTTCCTTCACGCCTGACAGGAGTCGCCTCCAGAGGCTGAGGACTTGTGCCCCTTGTCCAATCACTTTGTCAATGCCCCCTTCCCTAGAAAGGGATCCCCCTTCGCTAGAAAGCTGCTTGGCTTCCCTTCCCTCTAATTCCAGGCTGCTGGCCCCGTTATCCCAGCATCGGAGCAGCCAGGCGACAATGTGCTCGCCTGGACGACCGCTGAAATCTTTTTGCACATCTCACATCTCCCCCAGAGACAGGGATCGGGTGGTTACAACCTCATTTACGGGCTCTGCCCCTTCCTCCTCCTGTTCTCCTGATGGCCCTGGTTCATCTTCATCCCTTACTAAACGAGTTGATTTTCTTGTGTATTATTTCTTCTTCTGCATAGGGGTGACTGATACCAGCACAGGTTGGTTCTCTGGTTCAGCCACAGTGACTGTTGCTGGGGTTTGGGTAGCTGCAGTGCCTGTCACAGGGGTTGGAATAGCTGGAGTGACTGTGACGGGGGTTGGAGTAACTGCAATGCCTGTCACGGGGGTTGGAGTACCCACGGTGTCCGTCGCCCAGGTTTGAGTAGCCACAGTGCCTGTCGCAGGGGTTGGAGTAGCTACAGTGCCTGTTGCGGAGGTTTGAGTAGCCACAGTGCTTGTCATGGGGGTTGAAGTAGCCGCAGTGCCTGTCATGGGGGTTTGAGTAGCCACCGTGTCTGTTGCTGGGGTTGATCTCCAGACGGTATTCTTATATAGTTGTTTAACCCTTAACAAGACCTGAACAACATTCAGGAGACATAGCAATGTGAACATGCTTGTTTGAACATCCCAAGGATATTAAAAACTCACAGGAACTGTGTGGAGGTCTTCATGAAGAGGATAGAAGAAAAAGGAATTTCTGGAGATATGAAAGGGAAGTTGAAGGAGTGGGGGAAAGTGTCCCCCCCTGTCTCTCCCATAAATTCTTTCTCTGAGGAGAAAAGAGTGTAATTATTAATAGTTTCTAAGAGGTGGTTCCTGAGGTACAGAGATGACAGCAATGCTGAGTACAAATACCAGATTAGACTCACGACCAATGATTTTATTATAGCCTAAAACAGTGTTACACAGTGCAGCAAAATGGCAACCTTGACCCAATTCCGAGCAGTGATAAACACCACAACAGGGAACATATACTGCAAGAAAGGTATTTCATAACCCAACACTGAGAGCCAGCCCCACAACTTTGAGAGCCAATAAATCAACGTTGTGACCAGTGACTGTTAAACCAATRCAACGAATGCTTATAACAAATTTTGCCTTAACACGCTTTAGTCAGATCTGTCATTATCTCAACCCTTTCAGCCCCGTGTTGGGCGCCTAAAAGGACTGTTGCGGTTTAACCCGGCAGGCAGCCAAACACCACACAGCCGCTCGCTCACTCGCCCCTACCACAGAGGGATGGCGGAGAGAATCAAAAAAAAAAGTTAAATTCCTGGATTGAGATAAAGAAAGTTTAATAGAACAGAAGAGGAAAGGAAGATAATAATAATAATAATAATAATAATAATAATAATAATAATAATAATAATAATGGTAGCATATACAAAATGAGTCATGCACAATGCAATTGCTCACTACCCACTGACCGGTACCCAAGCAGCGATCACCACTTCCTGGACCACACCTCCTATTTATATACTGCGCATGATGTCATATGGTATGGAATACCCCGTTGGCCAGTTGGGTTAGTTGTCCTGGCTATGCTCCCTCCCAGCTTTTTGTGCACCTGGCAGAGCATGGAAAACTGAAAAGTCCTTGACTAGTGTAAGCACTACTTAGCAATAACTCAAAACATCAGTGTGTTATGAACATTCTTCTCATACTAAATCCAAAACCCAGCACTAGGAAGAAATTTAACTCTATCCCAGCCAAAACCAGGACAACTTGTACAAAAATGCTATCATTCTCCACATTTTACATGTCTGACAGTCCTTCCAAAGTGTGCCAGCCTTTAAAATACACTGGCCTTCGGATAACACACACACACAAATCAGAGATGAATGGCTGAGAGAGATGAGCAGGCAGAAGCAGCAGACAGAGGATCACAGAGGGGAAGAGGGAAGGAATTGGAAGGAAAAGTGGAAAACACCCTCTCCCAGTGCCCAGGGGTGAAACAAACCCTGCTAGTGAATCAGTTGTTCAAAACACAAACATACCCATACCAGATAATCCAAGCGCKATACCTGTCTAAATAAGATAGTTAAAAGAGGTCTATTCTGCAGAATGAAGAGAAAGAAATAAATTGAGCCAAAGAAGAAGAAAGCTTGCTTAGTCACTACAAATACTAATGATGAGCTTTTATTTTATTGAGCCAAAGTCTTCATACATTTTTGAATGCCTAGGACCTCTGTATTGAAGCAGACTTTAGACATACTCATGCTAGATGTAGAAGCAGTAATTTGGGTTCTCAAGGCAATTTAACATAGCAGTTTGGGATTCAACACAAAGTAACTTAAACTGTTAATATCCCTTACAGTCACAACTTCTACAAATTTAAACAAACCAGTTTATTTTCTATACACAAGCTGAAAGAAAAAGTGTGCCTGACACTTTCTTAAAAAAAGAATATTAAAAAAATAAAACTCACATTAATCTTTTATATGTTCACAACTAGGTAGCTTGTTCAAAGCCCACTTGGGAATCTCCCCACTACTTTGTAGTATAGATGCAGTGCTGGAACACAGGTCATTTTTAGTGAGCTCATTGGCTTTGATGCAATACTGCTATAATTTCTCTACTGCTATAATCTCTATTGCTATAATTTCATTTATAACAGAGATCTGACCTGATACAAAAAATATTAAAYAAAAGCCAGATAGCATAGTGTGTCTACCTGTAGACAGTTAAAAAAAAAAAAATAAAAAAATACTCACAGACACACATATGAACATGCACACCCATGCTGTAGACATCTATAGATTTCAATCCTGATACACATATCATATGCAGGTTTACACTTGGTGGAAATTCACAGTCCTGTGCCTTTGCACAAAGTAATCTAAGATTTTAAAAGTGCTAGAAGTATGCAGACATCACTCCATTTTTTGTTGGAGTTTTTTTTTCTTTCCCCAAAATAAAACAAAAACAAACCACCAAACAATGTTTCAGTAGTGGAAGAACATTAGGACATTTGAAATAAGATTAAAGAAGCCATTCACAATGAGCCTGAGGGAAGCAAACCAATACCTTTGGAAGTTTTGCAATATGCGCTTCCAGACCCAATCCTGTAGAGATTTTGAGCTGTAAGATAGGATATATGTAGGCTACATACAGGAAAGGCAATAATTTGGCAGAAGGACAGGATAGATAGACAGCATGGTCCAGGATAGTTTCATGATACAGAAGGACTGAATAAAAAAACCCAAGGGTAATTTAAAAGGCACCTAATTTAGGATCATCTTTGCAGCACTGTTTAAAACTATTTGTATTGTTATCTGTGTTTAGAAAAGAGAAAAAAATTGAGAGCATATGATGCTGATCCGGAATATCCTCGAGAAGATCCATCAAGAGCAAATTTGGTAGAACACTTTCTCCTCAAAGCTTATCATATCTCAGTGAAAACTGAGGTTTCCTTTTAAAATAATAAGGAAGAAAACACGTCACCTGTTTCTATATATTTTTTTCTCTTTGTATATTTATATATATATAAGTTTGGGAAGGCCTCTGGGTCAATAATCCTACACCCACGCACCCTACAAACCTCAGGGAGAAGCAGCTGAATGTTTAAAACCAATCCTGAAACCAATTCTCAGAGATCTTAAAGGCATGAAGCCAAAGTAGAGGAGTATCTGCAATATTGTGTGTCTGTAACTGCAGTTAGTGAGCATTGATAATAGTTTTATTGCATTAGTTTCCCTCTCTGCATTCCTCTCTCTCAGCGTCTTGTGGTGGAATCCCTCACTATTTTTAGCTTCTTTGGACTCAGATCACAACGGAATAGGAGAAAACATTTGCCAAGGATCTGGAAAATGGTTCTTTGGAGAAATAATGTCAGAGTTGGGGGCCTACGCATATTAGCATTTTGGAATAAGGCAATAAGGCTGGTGCAAACAAAAAAAAAAAAAAGGGGGGG
>JASVER010000187.1:204013-346348 GCA_030449065.1 Oceanodroma leucorhoa
CAAAAACAACCATTTCCTGAACTGAAGGAAGGAGATGAAGGAGATGAAGCTGGGAAAAAAAGGAACATAATTGCCGGTACCCATCCTATGATTGTTTTATATCCTGACAGAAAGACAAGAGCTGTCCCAGAAAAAAAGTGATCTCAAAGCAAGAAACTGCCTTTGCAGAAAGGGCTGGTGTTGTCACAGAGTGCTCTGGAGGATTACAGCCTCACAAAGGAAGAGCTGGGAACCAGGCTGCTTTCGTTAGCTTTTGCAGGTCTTGATAGTGCCAGAGAAAAATATTTATACTCAGACGTGTTCACAGAAAGAGTCCTTAGCTTATATGTGTCAACTCTATGCAGCATTCTTCAGAGAGAGATTAAAGTCTGCTGACTTGAGCTTCAGGAATGATTATGCTGTTTCAAAACACATGAAGGCAGACATCAAAGCAGAGTCATCAGGAGAAGAGGATGTACCACCGTCTGTAGGGAAGCCTGAAAGGCAATCAGGTGGAACAAGGTAACTAAAAAGAGATTAAGATGGCTTGGGAATAGCCAACCACTGAGAAGTCTAAAAAACGAAATAGAATGAAATAAAATAGAAGCTCAATATGGTGCTTCAACATTAAGAGAGACTATATGTTTGCTACAGGACAGTATGGGATTCCCAGATTACTTATTTCACACATAGACATAAAGTTGAAACATTTCTCCCTTTTTTCCCCCTGTTGTTCTCCAGTTAGACCCATAGAATCAGAGATTAATTTAAGTGGGAAGACACCTTTGGGGATCACCTAGTCCAACCCGCTGCTTGTGGTATGGCCAGTCAGATCAGACGATTCAGGGCCTTGTTGAGTTGAGCTTTTAATATCTCTAAGGATGGAGACTCCACAGCCCCTCTAGGCACCTATTTAAGTGTTCAGCCACCCTCACACTGAAAAAGATTTTCCTTATATCTTATTGGAAATTCCCATGTCACAACTTGTGTCCATTGCTTCTTGTCCTATCATTATGCTGCTGTTCAGGTGTACACACAGTGTCACGAGAGAAAAAAACACTAGCATTTTTAGACGAGGAGGCTACACATTGGAATTGAGTCTTTGCAGGAGCTGGAGTTTGCTGATCCTGTGTTGCTGCAGAAAGAAAAAAGAGTGATTTTTTTCATCCTGAACACAGGTAATTAAAAGGAGAGCATGAAATTTCTAGAATAATTGCATTTCTCCTTTCACGTCTGAGTCCTATGTGACTGCCTGAAGATACCTTCAGTGGTTGCTCTGTACTTCAGCTACGTGTATGAGCTGGTGTAGAAGGAAAGCAGCTTATTCCTAATCTTGACAATGGCACTGCAAGGATTTCTCTAAGACTGTGGAGCTTTTGACTGAACAATTATACCAGTTTAAAAAGTATGATTTGATTAAAAGACAGGAAAATGCCAAATGAAAGGAAGTATATGTACTTTTTTTGTTACCATTTCTCTGCAACATACATGCTGACTGGCAATTTAGCCCTGATAAATATGTTTATTCAGCAAACCACTGCAGCTTAAATAGCTCATTTTACAGACTCTGTGTGTAGAATCATGTTGGATGTATATAAGTGGTTTTAATAAAATTATAGAAACATAAAATAAACTGCCAACACAAATGCAATTTCAGAGGAGCAGTTTATCTCCTGGCTTTGTATTTTTCCAACATGCAAAGCAAGGGAGATAAAGCTTGCTGATATTGATCTCAATGCCCAGTCATAAAAAATTAAAAGTTATCTGTCAGTAAAAGAGAAAAGAATGTTTTCCATTTTGCTTAGAGAGCTTTTGAGTGCTTGTGTGAATGAAATTTACAGCATTAATAAAATCCTCTTGCAAATATTATTTTATTTTTATTGTTTCTTTTTCTTCTCTGATTTAATAAAATACTCTCTAGTGCTTACTTGACTTTCCTGCCCTTAGATGTGCTGGAATATTTAACTACGTGTTTGCAAATGTATGTCACCAAGTCCAGGGCACCAGTACCCCAACTGTTTTTGGGCTATAGCAAAGTGAATTCAGTGGAATTTACTCCTTTGCTTCAGTGTCCTTTGAAACAGGAGGAAGGGGAAATAACCCTCCATAAGCATGGTGAGTGGGACCTGGGCAGCTCTCTGAGCAGGCTACTGAGTTGGGTAACAGGATTTAATTCTTATTTTTTTAACAGCTGAGTTTAAGAAATGTCTGTTTCAATGAAGACTCCTTTGTGCATGGTGAAGATGAAGACTGTCTGGAAGGTGATGTTGTTTCCAAGGAAAACAGAGACAGAAATGCCTTAATCTTCATGAGGTTAATCCCCGTATTTTATGCTGTATTAGAGATCCATGCTAGTGAACTATGAAACCACTGACACTGAAGTTGGAAATTAAAATCATTTTACTGACTGTAAAATCGTCTTTTTCAGAGAGCAGACAGGCTTCAAATATCTTCTGGGAAGGTCCACAAGAAGTGGACTTCATACGGTATGCATAAATCCATCACTTACACAATATGTACAAACAGACCAAGAAGGGAGGTAACCACTTTGTGAAAGAAAGCATTGTGATACTGCATTGGCAGATGTGTAAACACAACTTACATGGGGTGGTAGGAACAAAATAGGAGCTCCCTGGGAAACTGCCATCCCTCAAAAGCCTACTCTTGCCCCAAAAGCCTACCTTCCCTTTCAGTGCCACTCAGCAGCAGTACAGTTTACACCCTCTTTGAGAGTAATATGAAGTGCAAAGCTTTCTAAGTTGCTCTGCTTCTTCTTTGCTTCCTTTCCTGCCCCTACATGTCCACTGCTCACTCTCCTGTGTATTTTGTTATCTCTCCCCTCGCAAGTAAAATACAAACTCCAAGGTAGCCTAAGTCCATGTTCTCTCAGATGTTGTCACGGATATTTAATAAAGATCAGCTGTCTCCCTGGCAGAGGAGTGCGATGCCTCCGGAAATTTAACAGTAGCGGCAATACTCCCCGCCCCCATGAATCCAGAAGCAGTTCTTAATTCTCGTTGGTGGTGTTTTATTTCGGAAGGGGGATTTAAAACTTCTTTTAGTCACCAGAGCACTGCCATCTAGTGCTAATCCCTAGAAATGCAAGAAAAGTTTTGTAACTGCAGAGGTTCACACTGCTGGAGGGGTGATGGTCACATCACATAAAAGTAATTCAGAGCCACAGTTGTAGCTAGAAGTTGAAAATTGCTGATGTAATTTGGTATAGGTAGAGATTGGAAGACTTTGACAAGCAGAGAAAAGCGCCTGCAGTACGGCCCTGCAGGCTGGGTGAAAATGAATATCAGAGGATGGTGCAATTACATTTCTGCTCTTGGCACGCCACACAGCCATCAGATAATTACAATTGCAGCACAGGGGACAGACCTTGCAAACAAATATTGGGGAGCCTGTTTGTCTGTGGACACACTGATTTGCTTTAATGAGCATTTAAAATTGCCTGAGATGCCTTACCCTGCTCTAGATGAGGGATCATGTCACCGTGAGTGCTAACGAGCGATCGGCTGGCTGTGCCAGGCTGTCCGACCAGTGTGCTTTTTTAGCCTGTTGTAGATGCAAAGGAAGCTTATTGCTAAGCACCTGGGCCTGCCCTCATCCAGGCTTTGTGGCTTAGTGATCAAGTTGTAACTCCTCCAGGCAGGGTAATTTTCCCCACCTTTCCAGACTCTCAAGATTATATTATTTTTGTCAAATTCCAATAAACCTAACTTTTCTAAATATGCGGGATTTGCTAAATACTTCCTTTAGCTGCCAATATGTAGCAGAAATGGTGTAGAAATCAAGCTAATTACAGCTTTTTGGAGAGACAGCTTACTAAATGCAGATTACAATGCCATTCTGAACTCCGGCACTAATTAAAATTTGAACTATGGTGTGACAGGGTCAGGCAATCCGCTGATGTAAACCGGCTGGGGAGTTCTCATTGTGTGGTCTGATGAACTGCAAGGGCACACTGTAGAGTGAATAAGCAAACAACATGATGGCATATGCTCCATATTATTTCATTTCATTTAAGCCATAGGCCTAAGAAACTTTTCCGTATTTTGCATGTATACAATCACTTATACTACAAAATGTTTCTGTCTCTTTTACAGTGTAAATGATAGTTTACTGTTGTTTTTTATTAAATGTTCTGTTAAAGCAAAAAGGCTAGCATATGAAAAGTAGATATCTATTACTGCTTTACAAATTTATCACCAAAGTCTTATTACAGCAGTACACATACAAAGCACCACACAGTTCAAGATGAAGCTCTGCAAACGCACAGACTGGCATCTCGSTTGGCAATTCCAGCTAAGCTGATTTGTTTCTGACTGTTTGTGACAGCACCATCCGTATTCTCCAGAGATGTTATTTGCAAGAGGTCTAGTCTGATTTGTCAGACATTCACAACTACTTGGTAAAGTCCCAGGAAACCTGTGCAAACAGTTCTAAGTCAGCCTTCAGACTCACTGACCAGGGGCAGGAAGGAGGATTGTAATTGCAGAAGCTGTCAGATCATTGTCTTTTCCAAAGGACCAAACACAGAGCAGTGCCCACTATCTAGAGGCAGCGCTGACAATCCACACTTGTGTTTTATGTGCACTAGTATTGCACAGGTGTGGTGAATCCCATTATGGTAAAATGTCTTAACATACTCAGCACTGCAAGATCTTGAGAGAAAACGCACACAATACAGTTAAAAACTGGTAGAGCACCAGCTTTCTATTGTCTTTAAGACCATTACCCCAGTCAGCTGTATGATACACAAGAACACAGAGCCAGCTTGCTTTGAGGGAGGGAGCACTATTCATTCTTTCCACAGGAATTAAATACTGCTCAGAGGTTTAGTTTATATGAAGGTTTTGCCTTGGTTGCTGTTTCTGACACTCTCATGAGACTGGTGGTAGTAGCAGGTGAGAGACCTGTGCTCCCCTGGTAGCAACTAGAGGCCAGCGGAGAATCTCACATATCCCAGGATCATTGTGTTTAGCCAGATGAAAGCCACCACCAGGATGCTCCTACATCTTTGTGACAGTAACTTCCTACAGCAACTTCTGGATCACTGGCAAACTTTTAATGCTGTGGGTCAGCCACAAGACATTTCACTAACAAACATGAAGTAAAATTTGGGTCACTCATTTCTGCTTCCATGGTAGCATTGTAGTTAGCCAGCTTTCCTTGATATTGTGCATGGCTTGTGTCTTCAAAATGCTGTAAAGATATGGGAACAGTCCTCTAATATCCAACAGGCACCCAGCCAGCCTAAATTGGAATATGGATGGATTATTTCCTGAGAGCCACAGCAAATCAGTCCTTATTTCACCTTTACGGTATGCTTATCCTCAGTCAGTATGACTTGGTACCATATCCGTTTAGGCTTCATGTATTTTCTCTTGTACCCCATTGCCACCCTGCAAGGACTGTCAGCTTGGAGCAGTCTTAATGCAGTTCTGCTGGTAACTGTGGGCAAATAAGAAAGCACAGCCGTGCCAAAGTAATCCACTCTTTTCCTTGCTCCATCTTCTCACAAAGCTTAAGTGCTCAAGTGTACCCATAGTCTAGCTGCCTACTGGGGATTATCTATGGAGCAGCAAGATCAGAGCTTTTAYCCTGCTTGGTTATCTCACACACTCACTCACTTCCTCAGATATTCACACACACACAATTATCTGCTGCCAGTCAGCGTTCACAACTTCAGCTTTTTTTGTTGTTGTAGTTGTTTTGCCTACCACAGTTAGTTTTTGTTTGCATCACAATAAGCTCTAGAAATCCTACTCAGAGTAGGGTAGGACAGCTCTTAATGGTAAGTCTTGTTCTTTCACCCCAAAAGCTCGGGATGCAAATACATATATCAGAGGACTGGGAGAAAGGAGGACCGGAGGCAGAGATTTTCAGGGACATGTTTGAACTCACATACAAAGTCTGTGTTTAACAGGAAATCAAAACCATTTCTGGTTTCAACAACTGGTTTACCTACAAGCGTAGTCTTACAGATAAAATGGTAAAGACGTTCTTTCTCTCCTGTATTGCTAGTTTCCTGGGTAACCTCAGGCAAGTCATGTATTCTAGATGTTCCTTGGCTTTTCAGTATATAGAACTGGAAAAATACAAACATACACGTTCAAACTTCTTTTCTAAAAGCATCAACACACACACAAGAAAAAAAATCATCAATATAAAGGCGTTTATCACTCAGTAGTACAACTCTCTGGTCTGGAAAGCACTGATCACAGCTTTGGTCTAGTGACTCCCAAGGCTGCTATATTTGGATGGAAGTACTTCTTTTGAGAGAAGCACACAGCATTTGTAAGTCTTACCTGATCTCTTAAACACACTCCCAGATCACAGGTCCCTTCTTCTTACATGGCCCAGTAGGACCCAATGTCCCCAAATTAGTGCTGAACCTACAACATGTCCTCTAGCATGTGAAAAACACTTTCAGAGCCACTCTTGAAGGGTACAGCAATTCACTTTTTCGGCAAGTGACAGCAAAGCCAAGTAACACACAAACTCTGTAAAAAGGATCTCTAAAAGGCACACTCCCACTTTACTATGAGGTAAAAGTGAGGTAAAGTATGCAGAATGTGTATTTTCCTCTGTGTACCACATTTTCCTGCCCTACCTGCCCAGTCCTCTTTCTGACAGACAGATTTCTTATGGAAAACAAGCACCTTGTTTTAGTCCTAGAGACCTCTGGCTTCACCTAAGCATGTGCCTGAGGGCTACATGGGGCCAGCATGTCGATCGCGCTGGAATGACAGGAGCATTGCTCATCTGTCAGACCACAGGGTGTGGAGAAAAAATAACRTCAGTACATTGTATATGATTAATGTATTTCTACGCAGAGTCACGGTTACGGTATTTTAGTCAAAGCCTGTCCCCCAGTGGGAAGGGAGAATTATCTGTCCCGATGGCTCAGCTCTCRCATGCATCCCAGTAGCCAAAGCATCCCAGCGTTTCATCACATTTAACATAATTATTTCACAATTGTACGGATGTGGAGAATTAGTATCTTGAATGGAGAGGGCAAATTCAGTCTGAGGAGAAGATTTGAATATTCCAGTAAGTCYCCAGCTTAAAAGCTGTGCTTTGCAAAAAGAGCTGCACTTTCCAAGCTTCTTTCACAGATCACCATGTCCATTTTACAGAAGAGGCAGCTGAGGAAAAAAGACTTTCATTCAGAGAGGTCTTACCAGTTCAGGTCTCTTTCTAACTTCTTCCTCAAAGACATATATTTTTGTATTTTTTTTTCATCCTATTGGCAGAAAATTTCATTCTATTTCATTTACAGATTCTTGCTTTCCATTTCCCTGTCAAATATTTTAGGATACAATACCAACAAGGAATAATTAGGTTCCTAAAAAACTCACACACTTTCCATTGGATTGTAAGTATCAATACCCTTAAGACCAAATTTGACTGCAGTGTTCCTGTGGCATTTGGATGAGAAATCTGGATTTCCAAACCTATTCAGCTGAAACTGTTTCTACAGATGACTTATGAACTGTAGAGGAGAAGTACAAGTCCCAGTAAAACTGATAGAATTTATATTTGTTTCCCCTCATTCTTCTGTACATGACCCAAGTTAACCTGTTTTATGCCACACAGCACTCCCTGAACAGCAAGCCACCAATTAATAGCTTTTGTAGAATTAGAAGATACAGATTACAGCAGAGATTATGAAAATGTCAGGAAAATATTAGTTGCAGCATATTTCCCCAGTTCTTAAATGAATGACAGTTACAGGAATGCACAGAGAATACTTGTCCCATTTTAACTTCTGTGCTCCACAACTTTCATGGATATATCAGCTCCTTAGTATAGTTTTCTTCTTATAAATAAATTGTGCTTGGGGGGTGGTCCCTCCCTCCCTCTACCCCAAGCTATACGTTGCCATAGTTACATTCAAATTTCATGAAGAGCAGTTTTCCCCCACCAATCATCTCTACAAAAGGACTAATGAAGAAAACAACATGTATTTCCTATCCTGTAGAACATAACTAAAGAAGGAAACACTGAACATCATTATTAAATCATGGAGAGCTGCAAATTTGCCTTCAGCTTCTTGTAGTAAAAGAAAACAATGTTTACATCTACAACTTGACTGAATAATAACAAAAAAAGAGAAAACATGAGCCAAAACAAATAGAGAATAAAAATATTCAAATATATATTATATTACATTATGTTATGTTGTATTCGATGTAATAATCTGTCAATATAATATGAAAAAAAAGGCTTACATATTTCCTCTTTTTCTCCAGATTTTGAAAGGACTCAAGCTAAATGGAAACAGCATTTTAAAAAATGCATATTTACACTGAGTCTTGGACCAACCAGTTAAAGAGTTAAAACTAAATTTACCAAAATGTCATAAACTCTTTTTTATACAAGAGAACATTAAATATTAATTTCCTTGTGATGAATATGAAATATATTTTCTGCCTGGATTCAAAGGTTTTTATCCTGTCAATAGTATTTGAATGAGAACAGATGCAACAATTGAGGTTTCTATTATGCAACATCATTTTAGCACACAAGCAAAATGGATCTGGGTTTGAAGAAATTATAACGCTTCTTAATATAACAGATGATCCGTCAAAACTAAACAAGGAGTGGTGGAGGAGCTGAAGATGATAATAAATGCTTGAAGTCTGCGATGCTTGGTTGAGTTAAAACACGCAGTTCATCCATACTTTTAAAAGAGCTAAATACCTATTTGTTTTTTCRTAGTTGTAGATACACATCAGCTTACTCTATATCACTACAGACTTGCTCTGGTAAGACTGCRAGTCTTTACAATAGAAGAGGAAAAAAATACGAGACATGCCTGTTTAAAACTTCCTAGACTAGCCTCATTTGACTAAAAATAGTCACGTGTACTAGTGCAACTTAGTGACAAAGGCATAAAGGAAAGCATAAGCCCCAGGTCACCTCGTCCCTAAGAAATCCCGGAGGTAAAGATGTGGGAGAGCGGGCTTGGGTGGAGACTATTGTGGTGCGGTGGAACAAAGGGAAAGTAAGTAGAAAAATGCCATGGGCAGGCCTGAAGCACAGTTTTGCATGAATTGTATTTGAAAAGCATTTCTGTGAAAAAGACTGTTGAAGCATAAAGTGGAAGTTTTCAGCTGTAATAATGGCTGTCTAGGCCATTTCACTCAATTTTAAATGTGCTTGAGGTGAGAGATTGCTTTAGTGCAAGATAAAAGGTCCCTTTCAGGATGTGGGGAACAAAGGTCAGAGCCTAGGAAAGAGAAAGGCAGCCAAGGGATCATTTTAACCTTGAAGTGTTGTCCACCTTCTCCGCCTCATCGTCCCACCAGCACATCAACATCTTTTTCTCTCAGCTGCTCAGTGTAGAGTTTGATCAGTCTTCAGTGGAACAAAACCATCTCTTCCTCATCAAGGAAAGATGTTCTTGGAAAGCTTAGTTTGCAACAAGTATAAACGCGGCAAAAATGGTTTCAGGAACCATATGCAGTTTGAGTCTTCTTTAAAATGCTGGGAAGTTTGATTTGGAAACTCCGATGGAGATAGCACAGGAAAGTAAATAGGTAACTGCTGAGCACATTTTGATCATATCARGACTGAAAAATTTGAACACAGAGGAAACCAGGGAGGGAGAAGAGAAGAGAGAATACGTGTCTTTGATCATAATTGATTTTTTTGGAAGCTAGAGAGTATGTGCATTGGATTAAGGGAAATAGGGCCAGATCCAGCAACCTGACAGAGGCAAGGCTGCAGCAGCTCCATGCCCCCAGGTCTGACCAGCAGCAAGACTGAGCATGCATTACCAGGGGGCACATGCACACAAACACACATATACACCACGTGTATACGCAGCCAGCCACATGGATCAGCACAGGCAAACACACAGAGCAGTCGCACAAATCCAGACAGCTCCAGCAGCCTCATCCTGTTCCCCTCTTTGGCTGAGCAGGGTGGACATCTACTAATGGGGAACATGCGTGTGTATACATAGATATAGGGTGGATCCCCCCAGCATCTGCGCTCAGACACTCTGTTTACCCTGCAGCTACCCCTCGATCTCAGTCTTGATGGGCTTCATGCCTGAACTGTGGGGCTGAGGCTAGGAGGGGCCCGGACAGGTTGTCCCTTCGTCTTAGTCCATAATTCGTGTTCCTGGTAGCCAATGTGCTCCTCTACAGGTGTGCAGAGAGCTTTTATCACACAATATAACAGGTTGTGCCACACTGCATGAGTAAGAAAAGATACAACATTCACATATAAAATAAGTGATTCTTTTTTTTTTTTCTCCGCCCAACAAGAAGCACAGGCAGCAATTTCAGACTGAAGCAGGAGAAACAGCWAAGTTTATTTTCTGTTGTTGCTGGATTGCTCAGTTTTGATTAAACCTTTAGGTTTGTTTGCAGAATTACCCATGTGCTCTCCAGTGATTGGAGATGGGTTTTTGAAGTGAATAAGGTGAGATGGATTGCAAAAGATTAGTTTTCCATAAGGCTATTATAATCTTTTGTGCATCAGGTGCTGCCCCAAAGCTAGCTCAGAACGATAACTGCTGATAGCAAGTCAGTCAAAGCTCTCTGTGATAAAAATTGGAAGTTCCAGCCTGTTTCTGGGCAGAAATCTACCTCAGCAGTTGTCCAGCACTAGCAGCCCTCGCTGGTACTGGCGTGGTTCACAGACGTGTGATCAGCCTCTTGTTCCTGCAGACGGAGGAGTCTCTGCAGGTGTGCAAAAGCATTGCAAAGAAGCAGCCTTGCAATAAATGACTGTGGAACTCTTCCTGGCTGTCATTACTGTGCCTCTCCCCAGCACATTCACAGTTGTAAAAGCTGAAAATGCAGCAGAGGAAAAGCCGCAGCACAAGTGTACTATGTGCTAAGCACTGAAAGCATAATTACGCCTTGGTAGGTGAACCAGCAATGGGAGTTGGCTGTTCCTGTGTTTGTGGAAGAGAACAGGGATGAAATTCTAAGAAAACAAAGCATTGGGAAAGAAAGAGAAGAAGTGTCACTATACTGAGGGAGGGAATAATGCAAATAATGAATTCCTTGTTCGTTCAAATATCTGAATGAACAGCTGTCAGAAATTAGTTCCTGAGTTTCAAGATTAGACCACAAAAGCCACCTTTCATCATGCCACAACATGTGTAGGCATTTTCATGCTTTTTCTAGCTGAAAAAGGTTTGGGTGGGKTTTTTTGTTGGTTTCTTAAGAACTTGTTCATCTTATCTTTCACTTTACTGATCTTCTCTGACCTCTACTGACTCAAAACAGTAAGTGTGGTAGTCCTGAACATTCAAACTTTTGCATATCTCTCTTAAACAATTGTGTCTTGCTTCTAGACGGTTACCAAAACAGCTGAGGAAAACCTCCCTGTGCACACTTGCATGAAAGATCCTTCGGGCGTAGCTTTTCAGTTTGTCGTATTTTAGAGTAACTGTAAAACAGATGTCATTTAGCAGTAACTAATTCAAATAGCTGCTAGCTACCAGGAGGAATCATTCTTTGAATTAGCCATTATAATGGCTTCAACACAAAGAAAGATAAATTGGGACTTTCTTCATCAGACACCTGTTCAGGTAAGCTTTGAGAAAAATATTTGTGTTATCAATGAAAGGTCATGCAGATGGTCATCAACAGTAGTTTAAATCTGTCACCCGCCTGTACCTCATAATACAGGTATTTACAGCAAGTAAAAGTAAATGTCATCTTCTTCTGATTTATTGTATTAGGTGACAGCAGCTTTAAACTGCTTACCACACCTCCTTGTGCAACTGAAGCCACATTACTAAAAGGTTATGTGTCCCAAGTAAACTGGGGAATAGTATACAATGAAGCGGTTTACATGAGTTTCTGTGGAGTTAAGCATTTTGAAAAGAGGGAGCAATTCTCAGGATGCTGTTACGGGATGTTAGGAGCGTGGCCACCTGCTCCAGCTGCTCCAGCCTGGGGCTCGCCCCTGCCCAGCCACTGGAGCCCACCCCGGGGACTGGGGCCTCTGCCTGGGATGCGGGACACGGCTGCCGCTTTCCTGGCTGCAGGTTCAAATGGTAGCCAAGCTGTGTGGCAGCCTGCCAGCCGGTCCAGCTCCCTGCTCGCTGCACACGCGCAGCGCTCACAGACTCATCCCAGCTGGTGCAGCTTGATGTTGACTAGTGAGTCCACACACACCCCYCCATGCACACTAGGACTGAGGAAGGTACAGATGCTTGCCCCAGCACAGGGGCTGTGACCCGTGGTCCTGCTTTAGCCTCCAGCCCTGAGCCCCTCACTCGCCTCACTCCTGCTGCTCCCCCCATAGTAGCTGGTTTTCGGGACACACACATTTTCCGCCTCATGGCTGGAGGTTGAAGACCCCCACTCACTCCCATAGCTGACGCTGAGACCCCACTCGCTGCCATAGCTGACACCATGGACCGGGGCACCCACACGCGGTCTGACTCCAGGAGCTGGCACCCCGTCCCCTCACACACAGAACTTATGGAAATTACCTTCTTCTCTCACCAACTAGCACATTTACAGTGAAAACACAGAAAGCTGACATCTGCTTCCACTTTAAAAAAAAGGTGTCTGTCCCAGCTAAAGGAGCTGAGCACCCTGTTGACAATTGTGAATTTCACAATTTCCATTAAACTCTGCAGGAGCTGAACTGGAAACATTCAATCAGTTTGCTCTGTGATGCTTTCTTTACTTCAGGGGTCAGTACTAAGCAGGCAGATATATTCAAGAAATAGAATTTAGAAGAGTTTCAGATTGGAGTTTCTAATTTCTTTATCACACCTGGGGGAACTACATTTTAAATCCTTTTTTTTTTTAATACACAACATATAAATGCAAAAGCACACAAGTAGTCTCAGAAGTCAAAACCAGCTTGGTTTAATACTATCATAGTATTGTAGCTGCACCTGAAATACTCTAGATAATAATAAAGTTTGTAGGGAGAGATAACAAACCGATTTCAACAGCTGAGAAATAAAGAAAAAGTCAAAGAATGGGAACTTTTGTGAAGGAATTGACTACAAAGCTGCAAAATGCAGAAAAAAAGCAGTTCTGCTGGTAGATGAACCTTAACTACAGCAAGGCACTTACATCCCAGAGTATCATCTCTGTGGGAACCAGCTGTGACACTTAAAAATTCATATCCTAGCTTATTCCTCCCAAACATACCCATGTAGATAAGCCCTGAGGTTACTTTAACAAAGCCAGAGTAAATTCTCTGTTTAGAAAAAGGCTTAAAGCATACAAATGAAAGACCAGATTTTCAAACATCCAGCTGCTCCTGTTGTAAACAACAAATGCTGGTTTTTTCCAAATCCAGACAATGAGAATTTCAAAGGCTTCCAATAACTGTGTTCTATCAGCAGCGGCTGGTCTCATCTGATCTACACTAATCTTAACAAATATGTCCTTTTCACTTGCCTATGCAGTATGGAGTTATGACATTTTTTGTAAAATGTCCCAAGGCCATGCAAGTATGAAAACTGAAAAATGTTTATCATATTTGGGAAAAATAGTGTTCTTTCTTTAAAATGAAAAAAGTAGGAAATATAAATATTCTCAAACACTAAACAGAGAATACTTCATTAGCAGTGCATTGTATTTAACCCAGCAGGTTACAACTATAATAATTTCCATCTGATATCACAGAAKAAAACTACTTATTGCAGATAAAAATGTTGGATATGAAAATGAGGGATAAGAAAAACTGCCTGAGGTGGTTTTTTTTTTTCTAAGTTTGTTCAAGTTTTTGCTATCAACATAGCTGCAGAAGAAATGATGAGAAAGCTTATAGAAAAGTTATTACAACTATTTGTGCTCCAATATTAAATAGAAGTACAGTGCAGAAAGTTGCATACAGAAAACTTGGTGGAAAAGTTTTAGGAAAAAGCTCCCTAATGAAAGGAGCACACACTTAGTTTCCAGGAATGAAGGGAAACCTTACACAGTGAAAATGGCTCCGATTTCTGCTAGAAGAAAGAAGGGAGACTGGCAAAGTCAGAGCAGATGTCAGCTGTCTTTTATTTTGTGTTTAAAACTGTCTAGCAAGTGCCTGATGACAGCAAATGTTTTATTCCTCTCAACAAGAAATTTTGGCTTAACCCTTTTGCTTCAGATATCAAGCTGCTGCAGCCCATGTGTCAAGTAGAACACTGCACATTGTTCAAGGCAATGTGCATGCAGCCTAAGTCACTAATGCCCTCACTAGCCACAGCTCTACCCCATTCGTAAGCAATTCTCTCAGTCAGAGCATTTCCTGCCTTTGGGTGTGAGAGGATTTCCGTCTTGCACATTCTTACTGCTTTCATACAAGTAAGCCCAAAGATCTTGCTTTGCACTTCTGAACCATTAGCCTTATTTCGTAACTTGACTCATGATTTGATCCCATGCTCTTTGACAGTTTTGCTATGTATATAATTGGACATTAATTGTAACAATCTAACTACTGAAGTCTAAAAAATCTAACTACTAGAGAAAGTTAGAGCTGTAATAGAAATGTCACCCAGCAAATAAAAGGCAAGCACAGCACATAAATTAAAAAAGTTATTTAAATTGTGAGTTTCGGTGTCTAATTATCCACTGTGAATCTGAAGTGCAGGACAAGAGAATTCAATTATATCAAATAAATGTGATTTCTAGGAGAATGCTAATGACCACTCCATTTCTTGACAGCACACTCTGACAGCACCATACACTCAGAACTTCATGCTAATGAAGCAGTGCTTATTGCCAATGTCCTATGGCAGCATTCTTGTTAAAGTGCTATGTTTAAATATAAAATTAAGGTTTCATTGAACAAAAGAGAATTTAGTAAGACTAGCCATTTGTCCTAATCTCAGCGTCAGAGCAAACTAATCTAATCTAATCCAGTCTAGTCTAATCTAGGGTAAATGATAAACTAAGTATATTCTAAGTGGTATGGAGGTGTTCCAGTTAATTCAATTTTTATGTTTGTTCAGGCAATTAAAAAGAAGTCTACAAATTAGCCTGATGATAAGCAGATAAGTTTCAGTACTGTACTTCTGAAATACAAACTGGTGACTATTGTTTGGCTAGCTCCATATGGATTTTCTTCTCCAAAATGGATGGTCATGAAAGTCAGAAGAAGAGGCCCAGAAGAAAAAATTGCAGAACATCGGATCATCATTACTTCAAATCTTTCTAGTGCTAGTAGCAGGTAAGCAACACTGGCAATGTATTAAGAGTGTTAATATAATCTGGAATATTAACACATTTCAGATGGCTTTATCATTTGCTGGTTTATGATTACAAATCAGCACCAGACATATGCAAAAAGCCTGCCTTAAACTTTAATCGCAAACCAAATGTCTCTGTCTTTCTAAACTACACCAGTCCACCCTAGGCCACTCCTTCTAAAAACTGTAATCAATTGTGTTGGTGAAAACACAGAAATAACATTTTTCACTGTAGTCACATAAACTGACACTGCGTAGGGGGTATGCTTTTCCTTATTAAAAATGTGATCCTCACTCATGATATTTACTGTCACAAAATGATAAGGGTGAAATGGAAATTTAAAGATCATCTAGCCTATCTCTTTGCATAAGGCAAACTCAGCAATATTGATTTAATTTGTGACAGATGTTGTTACAGTTAGAGAAACTCCATATCATCCTCAGACCATTTATTTCAGTGCTTTATTATCTACCATTAGGAAAGCTGTCCGAGTGCACAACTTAAATCTCTCTGTCTTTTTTTCTACAGCTGATAATTCTTATCCTATCCTTCACATGCACAAAAGACAGACCATTTCCTTTCTGCTTGAGGGAATTTTTCAGCTAGTCAGTGAAGTATATAGGTTTCCACTCTTCTTTAGACGCAAAGTGTTCAGTTTTTCCTTCTATGTCATATATATTTACTGCACATCTGAGAATTATTCTTATCCCCTGGGTTCTCTTATTTGGTTTATAACTTGCTTAGAGAGCAACACCTAAAAWTGCGTGCTTTTTATCATACGGAAATTTACTAATTCAGCTGCTTCTGCTTAGATGTACCACAACGGCATATTCCAGCTTTCTGTGTGAAAGATGAGCCTCTTCCATGCCATGGTTTTTTATACAGGAATAAGGATATGAGGAGTCCAGCATGACTGAGATTTGCTACGGAAAATAGGAAGGGAAGAGAAGCTGACAATGAACATCATTTGATTTTTCCTTTAAGAAGTGAGGACTCCCTTGTGACCACAGCAAGCTGAATGAAAACAGTTATTTTTTCAAGGCAAGGTAAACATTATTAGGAAAATTTTTAATGTAAGTCTAAACATACTTTCATTCATTCTAAGAGGAATCTTGCCTGCTGGAAAAGGGAAGTATTGGACCCTAAGGAATGAAGACTTTAGAAAAGAAATAACTTAGTGGCAGATTGCAGACAAAAAATCTCATTGCAGATGAAAGTAAGCAATTGGATTCATAAGAATGATGTTATACAACTATACTGTACACTAGTTTCATGGAAAATTAGAGAAAATTTCATATGATTACAATGCCTTACAGTTTTCCACCTGCAATTTTACTTAGAGTTAACAGTGGCTGGGCTGGAGAGAGGGAGAATATTTGGAGGATTCCGCTGTCTCATTTTACGTTACAGTTCCAGTGAAAGTGCCAAATTTTTCCAATAGTCTACTAGCCTTCTCAGTATCAAGCAGTAGCTAATATGAATATAATTTCTGTAATTACCTTTGAATGCAGCAAAAGTGGTAACTCTTTAATACATGTGTTGCAATTTGGACTATGCCAAGGTTAGTGCCAAGTTACCTGGACACCTAAAACAGATTATAACAAATTATTTAAAAAATAATTAAGTCTATGGAATGGGTATTAATGATTTTTTACTTTGGTCCTTAAAGTTTTATGGAAAATTAAAGTGTGCTACAATAAATCAATACAAACAAGATATAATTACAATTGCTACTCAGATTCCACACACCCCCCCCCCAATGTCCGGAAACTCAAGTGAGGTTGGAATAATAAAAAAAAATGCAGTGAGAGATCCTAAATATTATTTTCTTGTCAGTAATAGAGAGCTCAGGTGAAATATACAGACTTTGTTCAAATTACTACTTTGCCTGAAACGATTCGCTTAGTTCTCATTAGGTATGGAAAAATGATCATCAATATTTTGGCAATTAAGCCAAGTGTAATAAAGCGGCACAATTCCCTTTTTTGGATGACTTTCAGAAACCCACAACCCTGAAATGTTAGAAGGCAACTCCATGGCTGTATCTTCCTCCAGCTGCCTGTTTCATGGAATATCAGCTGATATTCATTCCTAATGATACTACTGGGTAGATAAAATTATGCTTTTTAAGTCCTCATCCTCCAGCAGTTTAAGATAAAGTTCCTGGTGAAAAATAAGGTCTGATCACCTTTCCAAACAACAAGTTTCATTGTTGAAAAGAAGCTTAGCAACATAACCCATGTATGTGAGGTATTTACAAAACTTGGAGGCATACCCATAGAAATCAAGAGCATTGGCTAAAGGAAATAAAAGTATCTATTTTTTTCAATTGTTTCAGTGTCATGAGGTTCATGCAGGAGTAATAGGACTGGGAGGTGCTTAGAGTTAGCATTAGTAAAGATCATGTTCAGCTGCTGCTTTTTTTTTTTTTTTTTACTCAAATGGGAGTTGGGGATAAATTAGATGATGATCCCTGCAGAAACTAGTTTCTATACTTATTTATTTATTTTATATTATTTCTTAGTCCATGAAGACATTCAAGATCATACTTCAGGGATTTCTCTTTATGTATTCTGTACTCCTTTTGCATACAGAGCAATTGACACCAGACTTAACAATGCTTCAGAAACTCATTTCTACACTTCACCTACCAATTAACATCGCTGAATTATTTTTCACTTGACTGAACGCAAACACGCACACAAACTCATGTTTCAGTAAAAATATAATAATTCTTCACATAGGGATTCTTGAGTCAGTTCTCTAGCAGCAGGTCATGTCCATGTACAGAAGCCTGTGGGAGATGCCTTTTGTGTAACAGAAAGCATCTAGGGATGACTGAACAACAGTACGATCCTGTTTTGTCACTATCCAAAGAAGAACATYCTCAAATTAGTCTCTAATCCTTCTGTTCACCACTGTAGCAGTTAACACTGCCTAGTATTTCTCCATGGCACAKGTAGTATCTGCTGTCACTGTATTTGTGCTTCTGCAGTGGGATGTGGAAGATTCGGGGGAGAAGTGAGTCCCTTGCAGCAGCAGTAGAGAAGTGATCATCATTTGCTGTCCACAGTCAGTAGCAGAAAGCACTCTTGCATGTGATGATGGGAAAATGGCTATCAAGGAGATAAACAGTTTCTCACAGAAACTCACTGTCTACTACTAATAAGTACAACACATATGTATAAATCAGATGCTTATTTAAATTTAGGCATGAAAACCAGCCCAAAGATGTATGAGAAGGTGTTCTTCCATGCTTTGGTAGGATATGGAACAGTTTAGCTCCATACACTGTTATAAGCACTGTCCAAGATGTCAGTATCATATTTTAAGACTCTCTAGCTTTTGCAGTCATCAGCTGCACATGAAAAGGCACCAAAATGGGGATAACTTCATGCTTTCTGAATGGGAAGCACTGTGTATGCTAACTTAATTAATTTTATTGCCTGATCTGCTTGCAAGGAAGAGAGGAAAAGACAAAAATAACATGCTAGCTGATGGGTGAAGCTCTCAACCACCCAGGTAGAAATTGAAGGAGCCATAGGATTTATTTAGGTTTAAGTTCATCTGTGCAATGCTCAATTCATTTGCCTAAGCAAACAAAAAAATGCACCTTACCATCATTGCAAAGGACTGTCACTACAGAAGAGTTCTAAACTCTTCCCCAATATTAGTTTAAGATGCTTCATTAAAAAAAAAAAAAAAAGAGAGAGAGAGAGAGAGAGAAATAAAAGTCTATGCAATGACTCAAACAAAATTCAAAGGAAGAATTTCATTTCCAGGCATAATTTTGGTCAGTGTGACCTACAAGAATGAAAATGTTAGCTGCATAGGCACGGTTGGAACAAGCACACAGAATAACTTTCTATAACTGATGGCTTTCTCCTTTCCACTCCTACTCTTTTCTACCAATCACAGTAGCTGCTCTGCAAGACAATAGTACAGTGAGGTGTTATCTTTAGATGTCAGGTGCATCTGTGAGGAAATATTGAACCCCACTGTTCATGTATCCTTCAGGAAATATTTCAGTGAAGGTTCAGCAAAACAGTGATTTGGTGAAACAAACTCTGCCACTGCAACGTGATGTAAATCAGTTTGTTCAAACTCTGCCATTCTCTCTCCATGTTGTAAAGCAGTTTCTTAGCTTTATTAGTAAAATCAAATGCATTTCAAAATCATGTTAATCATTCTAATGTTTTTGGACTGAAGAAATATTAATTTGTTCCTTCTAATTTAAGGTTTAAATAAATCTGAAATGTCAATGTTGCAAAACTGACCTTCTTACAAGCTATAACCCCACCAAGGTCACTGAAAGCCAAATCACATCAAGACATTTTTATACATTTAAAAGAATACCAGAATAAGAAAGTATTAGGCATCTGAATTAGAGTGAAGACTGTAACAAAAGATAGTAAAAAAGGAGGACAATAACAGGATAGTGAACTGAAAGCAAGAGAACTGAGGCGCGAAAACCTGACAGTGCTCTCAGTATTCTAAGAAGAGGAGAAACAGCTGAGCTTCTGCAAGCTGGTATCCATCTGATAGCCAGTCTAGAGCATGCCTACAGAGGTAGACTTTACAATGTAAATAGAATTATAGCTAAGAAGATCTGCAGAGCTTACTGTTTTGTGCTTTTACATGGGTATTTGTTAATCTTAATGGAATACAGCCTATTAAACTTTATTGTCTCATAAACCTCCAAGCCTATCCCCCTTTTGTGAGTTCCTTATACTGCTTTCATAGCCATAGCAAATTTGCCATCTATAGTGGTCCATGAGAAAGAAATTCAGACTGTGTATTTCCTTATGGAACTAGGTAATTACACATTATTGATTACCCAGCTAATTATACTATGAAAAATGCTTCCTTTGTTTACAAGGGGTTTAGCCCAACTGTGTCTGGATTCACTGCTCTGAGGAAATATGCAGGTTATATCCACATGCTTTAATTATTTCCTTCCAATCCTGATGCCAACCTGTGAGTAAATGTTTAATGCTAGCAGCATTTACACATATAAAGCTGGCTTTGTTTCCATTTATATGTAAGAAAAACATTCTTGTTTATTTACCTTCTTCAGGTTTTTTTTTTCCTTTTCAGTGGAGATTTATCTTGAAAAGACCATTCAACTAATTTAAATTCAGTTTTGCTTTTCATCTTAATTTTACACTACAACTTAGTGMCAAACTGAGTCAGTGTCACTGAAAGCAAAATCTGGCCCATCATTATTTACCTCCTGAAATCTCCAAAAAGTGTCTTATATTTAGGTATTTTGGGTTTATCTGCATTTATTCAARGTACTTTAAGTACTTTTCCAAGAAAGGCTCTCATGGAGTTCCTTCCCTGGTGTTACCTTAGGGTGGACTTATCCTATTGACCTTAGAACAATGATCTCAGTCTCCCCATGGGAAGATGAGCCATCGCTCTCTTTCCTACACCGTCCCCACCACACACCCATATGTCCACAACTGAGCTACGGTTTAATTTAGTTATTCCAGCCAACACAAATCTCAGTTGAAGATACGATGTTTTGCCTGATCTGTACACAACTCTTTATGTGACCCAAAGCCTGTGACTATTAGACACTTGGCTGCAATGCAAAGGCCATTAACCATCTAAATAGATGGAAGTGTAGCAAACCTTTTAATGAGTCTGAAATAAGGGTCAAATTTGTACTATGACTCGAAATAACAGTTTCATTTATTTCAGAAAAATAACTTAGTAGCTGTAATTATTTCTTTTCAAAAATCTCATTTTATATTTCATGAAATGTTGGGATTTGAAAATTGTTTGCTTAGTAGTGATTAGCAGAACTGTAATTTTCATCTACTCTTTATTATTCATGAGGATTAGCTATCACACAGCTATGGAAAAAAACACAACACAGTGCTTATCGTTCTGAGAAAGTAACCATTGCAAGTCATAGATGTTGCTAGACAGTGTCACAATTTTTTATGAGTGAGATAACCCAGGTTCAGACCCCAGTGTGACATATGCCTAACTGGTAAGCTCAAAAGCTCAAATGCTATGAATTTCTGGAGCTCTGTGTACAGAGCATGCTTTTCTCCTTCAAGAGTCACAAAGTTCCAAATGATAATTGTAGAGAAAGACCTATGGCAACAAGGAAATCTTTGGAAAATCTTCTTAATATATATTCCCGAGACAATTTTTCCTCTTAAGGATACCTGAGGGATTTATCAAGTAATGCCCAGATACATGACAGATATGGATTTTACAAGGCAGTCCCTGAAAGGTCGTTGTTTTGCCACCAGACATTATAAAGGAAGTATGCAAATACCAGTGGCAAAGAGATATGGTGTAGAAAAATAATTGTTGCCAGTTTTCCTCGGGTTTGTATTAGTTGCATATCAATTAATTGCACACATTACCAAGTTCTACTAAGGAATCAGATGGCTAAACTTCAGTACTTTAGCAGTCTTGTCTGAATTACATCTAGTACTGTATAGATCTCAGAAAATTTCCAGCGATTGAAGTACATTTTTAAAAATGACATAGACTGCTCAGTTTACATGTCACTGTTAAAAACACACTAGGCTGAAAAAGCCAGTACCATTTGTATGATGYCTTTCTATACTGCTACACAAACAATGCGAGTATTACATTACCACTGGCAAGCAGATAGGCATTTTTACATAAATAAGCAAAAAGCATGGTCTATCAAAGACAATTACATTTGAAACACCCCAGCAGAGCAATACTTATTTAGATGAAACAAGACAAAGACTCCTGAAGCTGGAACTACTTTTGCTGTCTTATGATTTAAAACTGTTTTGTGGGCTTTGGATGATTAACACAAATCACCATGAAAGTGGGACTTGGCAAAAATTAGAGCTCATGTTCATATTTTAAGAATAAATGTAGGTTTTGCCTTTGTACCACAGGTGACCAAAATAAAGGATACAAATATGTATACACACAGAGAAATTCCAGATAATATCAAGAAAACATTTCAGTGCTATTTCAGTCTCGGGACAAGAAACTATGTGTTTTCATTTCAGTTGAAATGTAGCACATTCAAAGCCACTAACAAATTCTTTCCAAACAACCCATCATTAGAATATCAAATTTACTGCCACAGTAAGCTACTGAGGCCAAACAATTCACAAAATTGTAATAATTGTGTTTGTTTGCAACACTTTTCTACAGGYTTCTCTTTCAAATTATTGATCTCAAGTTATATCCAATGCAGCAGTTCCAAAAGCATTGATGCCTGTTTTCCAGCCAGATTCCGACTTGTTAAAACTTGTTGGATCCACTGTAATATCCCGTTATCAGCTCCTGTATTCATGTGCAAGGTCCAAATTTATATCCTTGAAAAGATGTTCTTTCTTCAGTAGCACCCAGGCTGGTTGCAGGGTTTTATAGACTAGTTAATATTCTCTCTCCTCTTGGCTCTCTCTTCACAGGGCTGAATTTGTTTCATCACAACATTTGCTGGAAGAAATGTATTTCATAGCACAAAAAAGGACACAGAAGATGTTTTTTCCAGATCTCTCTCTTTCATGAACAATCAACCTGTTTATAACCATTGTCCAAAAAGTCTCASCTCTGAGCAAGCTACCTTGAATCTGGATTTTATTGACAGCATGGGCATATATAGCAACACAGAACACATGGATGTGTGGCGTTAGGACTGATCTGTACATGTTATGARTCTGAAACATAAGAAGTCTACTATGCATTTGCAGTAACAGACTATTTTCATGTGATAAATTGACAAATATGAAAACTACGGCTAATTGCCACTTCACACGTGAATTGCAATACTTATCTATCTCAAAAGATCATGCATTGTTTGAGTTCGCATCTTGTGTTTCTTAAGTTCTTACAAGGTTTCTAAACAGACAAAGCTGATGCAAACAAGGAACGGAAATCCAACAGGCCCAGTGTCTGTAACTACAAACACATTTTAGATCACACAAGCAATGGAGTCCTGCCATCTGGACCAACAGAGTAGCCGTCACATTTGCCAAAGGGTAAAACAGATTATGAAGATGCTAATTCACACTGGTGTACTAGACATGTCTTCCACAGAGCATTACAAATTCACATACTGTTGCTTTTTCATTTGGACTTCTGATTGAGCTGAAAGGTATGAAAAGCCCATCAGCATTTAGCCAAAGAAATCCTGAAGCAATACAGAGCTGCAGATGCTGAAGAACACAAGTTACTCCAGCTGAGACTGACATTAACTTACATKCAATCTTTTTCTCCTGATTAGCTCTTTTCCTGATGGCAGAAAACATCAAAGCTTTGTATTTATTAGGCTACTTAGGTCAGGTCAGACAGCAGCCAAGGATCCTTGAATATAAATGCTTATTTTTAAAACCAGGGACTTGGCCCAAATTTAGATGAGTCTATGGGGATCTTCACATTGACTTCAATCATCTATGAATCGTACAAAATAGTTTCTCTGAACTGCAGGACAGAATAGAAACAAAGAACCAAAAAGAGGTAGGTAACCACTAGGGTATGCATGTATAATCTATAGCAGGTGAAAGTCTTGTGTTACTGCTCTATTTCAATTAGAAAGTTAAAAAAACAAAGGGKTTTTTTTTGGTTTTGTTTGCTTGTTTGTTTGTTTTCACAGTGCTGACACAAAATCAAATGTCAGATTTTATTCTCTATCCACAATTSTTTGACAGCCTATTTCTGGGTGGCTACTCATGGAATTTTGAAGTAAGCTTCGGTCTTTCTGACCAAAATCAACAGTGATTTTAACGTAAATGATGCTTAACCTGTGCAATGTGTGTCGTGAGTCACATCCATCGTCCATGAAAATGGCTTTTTCACTCTCACTAACTTACAGTGATCATTGATCTTAGCATCCTGTTTTAAGAACTGCAGCTCCAGGCTTTGATGATTTGAGCTTCTTGAGATCTTGATTTTTATTCAAGTACTTAAAGAAATATTCCTTTCTGTGAAAGCCTTATCTTATCCAGAGATGGAGGGTCCAGTCCAACTCCTGTTGAAGTCAGTAGGAATCTGTTCAGTTAATCTGTTTAGATTTGGAGCACATCCTGATAATTCTTTAAACCAAAACTTCGCACAAGACCTTTAACAGTGTGTGATAAGCACAGCAGTTGTGGTTGTCTCTCTCTTTCTGTAGCGTTAATCATGATTGCGTATAAAAAAGAAAAAAAAAATTAAATTATTCTTTAATAAATCTCTGATATTTGTCCACCCACAGATCCCTACTGAAATCAACAACAAAGTGAGCCAGTACTAGTGCAGTTGAGGTCATATATTATATATAAGGTCATATATTATCTGCCTGTTCATGTGTAGCTAAATTACTCTGTATTAATTTCACTGAAAAGCAAGAGAAATAAGTGCCTGAGAGCTGGAACACCACGGCAATCATTACAATCATTARGAAGGGGCTTTGTGTTTTAACAATGAACCACCGCCTGATATCAGTAGGCTATGGCTAAGTTAGGTAAAAGGAGCCCCTCAAAAGCATCMACACACTTGCTACTCAAGTCACTAACACTAACCTATAGCACTGGTAAAGCAAGCTGAAGTCAGTCCATAATGAACAACAGGACTTCTGTGCTAAGGAAACAGAAGCAGAGRGGCTCGTATAGGAGAACACATGGGTGACTGCTTAACCAGTCGTCCGTCTCTGTAAAAAGGTAAATCCCACAATCAGAAGCAAAACACTCCCCAAGGGGTCTAATTCTACATCAACTGTGCCTTCTATGTTTTGAGAGCAATCTTTAAGAATTTGCTTTAGAAATGAAGACTAATTTGTTTGGGTTTGCCTAAATGAAGACACTTGAATTTGCTKAAAAGCATAGGATGTCTTCCCGAAAAACCTCAGTGATTCTTTGTTAAGAGGATCCCAACAATTCTACTGTTGTTTATAAATATGAACAATGTTTGGACGATCCTTCAGAAGTTCTGGAAATTATGTGTCATTTCTATCATCATGGGGAACAACTTGGTGGTGAAGAGGACTCTCCACGCCAAAAAAAGAAACCTTTACCAGTATGAAAGATAGGTTATACAATTCAAAAAACAATCAAACAAAAAAAAGCCAAGTGCTTTTTAGTGGGAGAAAAAAACAACACCAAAGCTTTAAAGCAAAAGAAATGCTAATAGTTCAYAATTTATAAATGCAAAGTTTTCACAAAGATTGCAAAGTATTATTTTATTTCAGGGCTGTCATGGGGTGGCCACTCTAGATCTCTTAAAATAATTGATTTTGCACCTGAGAAATGGAAAAGAAATTTAAAGCAGATGAGCTTGTATTTAAAGATTCATTTTTACTTGCCAGAACTTGAAATGTGAAAACACATTCCGATCTAGGTTCAGCTCAGCTGGTTAAAAATCCTTTAAATGTGTTCATTTTTATGTATTTCCAATAAAATTGAAGGAGAAAGAGAATTTTATTCACTTCTCACAAAGAAGCTGTAGCAGTTTTTAAAAGGAATACTTGCTGAAGCCTGGGCAGAGGTAGGTATCGCATCTCCCAGAAGGGTCTCTGGATATGGGGCTGTTCTTATATTCAGCACAAAGCAACAGAGCACCGAAAAGAGGAGAGGTGTGAAGGTCTGAATGTACAGAAGGCAGCTTTTAGGAGCTGAAACCTGGGTGTGGGGAGAAGGCTCTGGGCTCCAGGGATCTCGGTCTGAGGAAATGAACTTATTTCTTCCTTATCCTTGGAGAATGCATTAACCACCAGGCTCTTGRATCAATAAGGAACCTCATTCTATCACTACAATTTATTCTGCCAACTTTCATGCTTCATTTTCCTAGTTTTTAAAATCAGAACGCTCCCAATATATTTTTATTATTTCCAAGATGGTTAGTCATTTTTCTTTTTCTAGCCAAAATATTCAGAAGCAGATTTGTACATCCTTTCAGATGTTCCAGAAATGTTGAGTCCTTTGATAAATAAAAAATAATTTCATAGGAACAGGAAGAGCTAGATAAGACAAATTCTTGTGTATTGTCTCAGAGCTGCTGCCTACAAATACTTGAGCACATATTTGACATGGGTAGTGTAACTAATTCTGTTTGTATCAACAGAATTATATGCTGTGGAAAAGCTGAGCAGAGTGAATAAATATGGGACTAAACCCAGAAATTTCCAGAGAAAGTATTCTTTTGCAGTGGGAAACCTGGACTTCCTTCCACAAAGTGTGAGGAAAGAAAAGAAGCAAGGAGAATTCAGATCATTTCTTAATCTTATAAAACTTCCTCTTCTTGCAGACTTTTCCTCACAAGTGTTCCTACTCCCTCCAGGGACACCTCTGCACGGCGAAATCTTCAATCATTGAGATGCTTAGTTTGAAGTTTTGAACTGGGGAAAGGGGATGGTTGAAGAAGTCTGTGGGTGACTTGCAACATTTCCCCTTAAAAGCCAGATCCACACAGGCACCTAACTAGCCTATTTGCCTCATGAATATATAATTTTGAATCAATTCTGAATGCCAAAGCTCCTCTAGCCCCAGAAGACATTTATTACTTCAGTGTATAAGGCACCTAGAACTAAACTGCATATGCACTGGTTACATAAGTGCTTTCTTAACAATATCCATTTGCTTTCTGTACCCTAGAAGGAGGTGGTACAGTACAGAAGGGTCTGAAGAGAAAGGTGCTCTACTATTTGTAAATCAGCGTAGAAACACAGAAGAGAAAGTATCTAAAAACAAAATGATCTCATCTTGAAGTGAACTCATACCAGGYACGTATGTGATTAGATCACATATCTACTAACTCATTATATCTAGGGATATTGAGGTAGCAGCCACAGTAATCCACTAAATCCAGTAATACAACTGCAAGTATGAACTGATTTTACGGAATTGATAAGACAGCCATAGAGAAGAGATAAAGACATATTACCATCTTAATTTGGTATTACCTACACCCAAACCATAGCGTGACAAAACTGTATGGGATTATTGGAAACAGTCATCAGCAATGACTGTGTATATCTACACTGGTACCTTAATAGACACCTGTACCAGATCAAGCTTATAAGGAGAAGGACAGGCCTTGTTTCTTGTTGAAACACTATGCAGGTAAGCAGATTTAAAACAGGATCATAACTGGCAAAATAGGTGTGAGAGAGTTGAAGTCTGGCTCTGCAGCTGACAGTCAGACACAGAGACTGAAGCATTCCTGTTTACTCCCTTGAATGAGTCAGCACTTTAAACTGAAAAATCACTCATATGCCCAGACTTTGAGATCTCTGATATTTTTCCATTTCCAACAAAAGGCAGTTGCTTTACTCAAATAAAAATCAAAGGACATTCTCCAGACTGTTGAAGAAAAATAGGTACCTTAATTGCAGTGTAGATGTTATCTGTGCTTGTACAGAACCAAACACTGTCCAGAAATTTTAGGGAGGAGCAATAGTAGTACTGAATGTATGGTAGTTGGATGTGTTTATTTAAAACACCATTTACAGTCCACCCAGAGTAAGAAAAAAGCATACAGAGATGAAACATTACCAACAATATTGTGATATAGCTTAAAGAAGACTTTATTGAGTGGTTTGCRTTTGACTGTTCATACAGAGCAATCTTTTAGGCAAAGGAAAAAAAATGTTCATACTTCCCCAAATATACCCCAATGCACCACCCAGAAGTACACTGCAAATATTCTAAGTCAGATTTTTCATGGGATTTGACTACTGTTTTTTAATACATTGCTTAAAATGCAGCATAGCATATGAGGAAAGAAATAAAGAATATGTTACAAAAGGTTTTGTTCTTACAGCATCCTTCAGAGATAGTAACACAAAAGACTTTGTACCAAGAGAGTCTGTCATGAACTGAAAACAAAAGAAAAACTTCAAGACAAGATCTGGGAAGGAGGAAATAACTTGGACCAGGACAGATTGCTCTGTAAAGAGTTAATGAGTTCAGGTCGTACTCTGTAAAATGCTAAACCTCTGGGGTTGCCATCAAAATCAGTGCAATTTCATGTTGCCCCATAGCCTCCCAGACTACACATCTCACAGCTGTTGGACAATGGACAATTATGATAGCTAAGAGATTATTGGCTTCAATTCATTGATTTTTCCCTTTAATTTTCAAATACTTAGCTCAGCCTTCTCCTGGATGACACTAAGGCTCGGGGCTTTGTAACAACACCAGGTCTGATTTGGCTGATTGGTCTGATCAAAATCCAAGAAAATTCCAGGTGAGAGCTGAGAAACGAAGAAGCTGAATGCCATTTCTCAGGAGATATATAGAAGAATATCTGAATCAAGAGGTCTTGGTAATCAGATGAGGCCTCTTAATGCTTTGAACRTTCGATAGGTGAAAACTCCGCAATTTTCTGCAAGAAGAGTGTATTTGCTGGAAGGGAAAATAATACAAAAAAKGAGCTCTATGACTACTTTGTGGACTGTTTCTTTTTAAGCCGTTTTTGCTGCGGGTTGCATAGCAGGACTTTCATAGCTCTGTGGCAACCCATGTCATCCCACAGGGAAATCATCCTCCCACTCCTCCCATGTATTTCTGGGTGCCTGGGACTGCCCACTGGGTTCATCAGCCCACAGGATGTGTCCCGACATCCTGTAAGAACATTTTATCTTGCCCCTGGACCTGACTCATCTTCAAGATAAGCTCTTTTCTGTGGAGGTCTTTTGTCTTACTTTGCAGAGAACTAGCTAGAAGAACTTCAAAAGCTGACACCTGTATAAGGAACAAACCAGCATCTGCCTTCCCAAATCACTTCTGGGCTGACCTCAGTGCACATGAACTCAGAAAAGCTGATCATTCAATTCCACTTACTCTAAAATCAGCCCTCTCCCATCTACGGTGGTCAGGGTCCTGACAGTTTCTCCTGCAGACTTGCACCTGTTACAGGTGCATTTGTTACAGAATAAAGCAAAGGGAAGGACGCAGAGTTTCTGACAGAGAGCCCGGAGRTTGTTAAGTAGCACAGAAAAAGAGATAACAAGGTCCCCGCAAAGGATGTAACATTTCTGTCTAACTTGATGGAGACAGGTAAGACCTTCAGCTCCAGTCAGGTTACTGTATTGACTCACACTGAGAATCTAAGTATTTACAAGCAAAAACACTTCCTTTTGCCTCAGCCTATTGGTTTATTATTATCACTGAAAGCCACCCAATGACTGATTTTTATCAACTACCTGTTGCAGTTTATGAAACATAGGAAGGATGCTTTGTTCCTCTTCTCGCTGTCAGCAAACAGATCCAGTGTTGAAGGGTCTCTGTGCACAAGCTATGCAGACCRACATCACTGAGGAGGAGAAAAAAAATGCTGTTGCTGCCTGCTGGAAAGAGGAACAGATTACTGAGGGCAAACATTTGCAGGCTATTTTGCAGAACATCGGAGAACTTATAATGATCAAAAGCCAGGAGTATGCATGGAGAGAGGCGGCAGTGGGGGCGGCTTGGAGGGAAGGCAGACGTACTTTAGGTGCAAGAAATTAGAAAGCCACTGAAACAAACGTTTGAAAATGGGTAAGAGATTCATGGTAGCAATTATAAACCATATAAGGAAAGCTTAAATAGCAGCRTGCGGAAAGTAATATTAGAAATATATGCATATTGAAAGAGTCAGAAAGGGAAAAATGTTACAGAAYAGAAAGTCTTCTCCTGGAATTACAGAAAGACTGCCTACATTATATTGAAAACGTAAGCATTACTATCCTCAGCAAGCTACAGAGAACCACTGTTTTATCCTCCTTTATGCTCTTCTTATCATCCTCTATACTCTTCACAGGTGATGTGTTTCTGTAATAAAATGGGATATTTTTGGGKTTTTGTGTTTTGTTTTGAAATAGCTAGTGGAAATATTTGAAGGTTAAAGACAATTTATAAAAATGGACAAAGGGAAGAAATTAATCATTTGGTACATAACATCATCTTTATTTTAGAGATGGGAAAACAGAGGCATAAAGAGGTAAAAATGCGTGTCTGCAATTCTACATTGAGTCTGTGGAATAAACTGGGAAAAACCACTACCTGTTAAGTTTTTGAAGGCACATGGAAGGGCTGAACCAGAAGCCTGTCAGAAGCAGATCTTTTTTTCAGATTTATCATTTCTTAGGACATATAATGTTAAGTGGTTTCTCCATTAATTCAGTTTCACACCCATTTGGAGTCCCTTTCTGAAAAATAGGAATCTTAGCAAACAAAAGCGTCACTCTGCTTTGTAAAAGCCTTTTGCAAGTTAAAGAACTAAGGCTGTCCATCTGGGTGCTTGCTTTAAAAACTGATGTTGAAAATATATTAGCCTGTCCAGTCCTCCCCTTTACAGACACCTATTATTTGCCATACATCTCGTAGCTTGTACATTTGAGGTTATACTGTCCTTAACTATAGCTTCCTGCAGTTTCTGTTGGACCATTATTCTATAGACAATGAAACATAACATTAAAAATGCATAGTACACCTTGCCCAAATTATCTCATTGTTCTGGCATTACAGAAAACATGAGGCGTGTATTTGGAAAGTAACTTACTTCCTTCTTCTAATATAGGTATCCTTAATTCCTTTGTAAGTTAGTTTGTTTATTTGAAATACAAGGATTTCTCCAGAAGCACAAGCAGTATTCCGGATGCACACAGAGTCTCTCTGGAGAGACCTGGACTCATTTTTCTCCTGCTCCTAAAAGAAAACCTTATGTTTTGCAGCTCCATATTCCACTAGATGTTTTAAAGCAAACAAACAAAATAAACCTGAAAGCACCACCATAAATCACTGCCAGTTGATGGATTGATTTTTGAATGTACAGAGTGGAGCTAGCATCCCAACCCTATTGAAAGTCAATGAGCACTGAAGGCCAAAATCCTGCCTGAGTATTTCCTCCAAATTGCACACAATTACAACTTCCCAAGTTTTTCTTTCTATTGCCAGAGTATAGTATCAGCAATATTTTTTTCCCAAGATATATTTGTTTGTGTTTTCCAGCCTAGAATCTCATTTAATCTTCCATTCAGATATCTTATTTCATTAGGTTGACTTTTTATTATTTCTTTATCCTCACTGATGTTCATAAGTTTTCCCAATTTATTATGTCCTGTGGATTTCATTAGCATGTTATTTGTCCCAAGTGAGAAAATAAGCTTGTGTAAATGAATGGTGTTTCTCTTCTCACTTCAGTGCGACTACGCTGATCCACACCAGTGGAGGCTCTATCTGACTGTCCCTAGAAGATTGTTAATTGAAACTAGAAGTGAGCAACTGGCTGCAGTACCCAGTGCACAGAATCCCTACAGTTATACCCTGATCATAATCCTTCAAATCCAGCTGTCAATCCCCATGAAATGCTCATGCACCATCTCCTCAGAATTACAGTGAATTTGTAATTTGCTGTAGTATTTGCTGCAAGAAGTCCTCATTTGGGTTAAATGGATACAACTGTGATATGTTTCAGTGAAGCCGTACCGGTAGACAGTTCAGCTTGGTCAATCAAATACTATTCTAAACTGCATGCATCAGTGAATCATCTCAAAGGGATCACTGGTTTTAAGAATATAAATCTTTTGATATACAGGAAAATAGAACTGTAGGGGTCAAAATGAGGATTATTTTATATATGAAATAAATGTACAGCTGAATCTGCATTGAAAGCAATATCTGACTCTTAAAATATTTTCCATCTAGCTCTCAAGTTATTTTCTATGAAAATATTAACAAAGTTCAAGGTGAGTACAAAGAAAATTGTGGTAATATTTATGGTCTTAATATTTATTAAGACCAATATTATTATCTCTAGATCAGATAAATAGTTAAAGAGCTGACATATGAACACTCTTAGATTCCACAGCTTGGAGACTTTAGTAATCTTTTTATTCACAAGTTGAAACCCATTTGCTTCATCAGATAGCCACAGTGAACAACTAAGCAATAACAAAACAGAAGCTAGCTTTCACATAAAGTTAAAAAAAAAAAACAAAACAAAATTATAGGTGTTAAGTCTACTTAGATTGACTAACATGTAATAAGCCGAGCCAGCATATTTTCTCTTTCAGTGATTGCCTTAAGGACTGCCAAAACTGCTCTCAGAATCGCACCTTGTGAAGCACCCCATCTGATTCTGCAACATTTGTTTGATTTAATTTCCTCCATAAGTCAATAAGATCCTCCCCAGGATCAAAAAACATGATGCAGAGTTCACATAGATATTATACATACAGAAAAAACGATTGCAGAATGCTAGAATTTAATGTGAATAAGAGGGCAATCATCTATCACAGGCATTTCTAGGAGAGGTTCTGTTTTATTTAAAGGCAAATTTTGGAATACACAATGAGATTATAAGACTACATACCAGACAGAAGAGAAATTAATGCAGCGAGTCCCAAACAGTTTCAAAAGTAGGTCCTCTCTGTCAAATATAAGGAGCCAATTGAGTAGAAAGACATATGGTCAGCACATCCTACAGAAAGGAAATCAAACAATGAGGAGTGCTTTAAGGGAGGAGATGATCACAGAGAAGTGTGTTTGTGAACACTGGGTTCATCCCTTGTGTTTCTTCGCCCCTCAAAGAGCCTCTTTGATCTCAATATATCAGTCCTGAAAAGTCTTACTGGAAAAAAAAAAAAAAAGCCTCCAGATTGCTGTTTCTGGAGCTAGTAAATCCTGTGCGGGTTAGTCATGGAGAGTGAAAGACCTTAGCACCAAGAAATGTCACTGTTGTTCCCCACCTCAAGGACCAATGGTCAGGAAGGTCATTTCACTGTAGTTCTCCCGGTAGCCAGAAAAACAACAGACAGTGGAGGCAGTTGAAGAGCTCTGGAGGTGAAGGGAAAGGGAAGGTGCAAAGGGAATGATATGCACAATGCCCAGCAATTGCTACTGGGCCCATACAAACCAGAWTTATGGTGCATGCTATTCAGCACATGCCCTGACAGTTTATCTATGATGTAAAGGACAATGTACTTTTGGCTACAATAGGATAACCCATTTACTTATGCGTAAGGTAGGGTAAGCTTTAGCTCTCATCTTAACATATGTGCAAGTAACAATATCTCTCTGCCAGACTTTATTTTATATTTCTGCAAATCCAAGGCTACAGTCTCCTTTTTTTTGAACAAAGTATCACACACATTGAGTTTATTTCATTCAAGATATTTTTATTTGTGGCTCATCAAGTCTTACATGACAGGGAAAAAAATAACTTGGGAAAATTCAGGAAATCCAATGGTAATGCTTCACACCAGGACCTCCAGATGGCAGGTTCTGAGAACATGAACAAGTGGTACATTAACATTGAAGTTAAGCCAATTTGATTTTCAGTCTTGCTTGCTAGACAACTTTCAAGCCCTGGAAAAGCCATGCAGGCTCACAAGCATCCTCTTGGGCTCCTACATCATTCAATACTTTTTCTACTCAGTCAGGATTTGCTTCTGTAAAATCTTCTCAACCTTAATATAGTGACAGTATTTTTCAAAGCAAACCAAACTTATATTTAAATCTGATAGTTGAAGTATGAAACGGGGAAGGAAGAGGCAGGTCTTGCTTCCTTTGGGTACATTTACAGAGTCTTGCAGGCAGATGTCCTGCCTCACTTTGTACACACTCAGAGCCAGCCCAAATCCATATAACTACTGTTAACTTGACAATGAATCCAAGCTAAGCCTGTGAGTTACTTTAACTGAGACTTAGCAGCATGTGTTTGCAAATATACCCATGCATGAGAATGTGAGTGTGCATCTGCCTGCAAAAGACAATGTAGGCACACCCCCTGCCAAAAAAATCGAAAAAAGAAAATGAAACTGCACTTCATCCCTGTTGATGTAAAAATCACTGCCTTCCATGAGGTGAATAAGTCCCAGTGCAAAGTTTTATCCCAAAAAGGAAAAAACTGGGTAAAAAGGAAAAAGGATTTTGAAGGAAGCACCTGTGATCAAAGGAAAAAAAGAAGAAGAATAAAATGAAGTTATGATATGACACTGGAGAAATACACGGCATGTTGTGGGCATGGGAAGCAGGAAGAGCATTGAATGGTCATTGTTTTCAGGAGGGGAAATGAGGAGCAAAGAGAGAAAGTGCAGAGGAACAGTGCTACTAGGGGAAGGCCAGACGTGCTCAGGGGGAGGCACCTGGGAAGAGATCAACTTTCATTGGTCTATTGTTTTTCTCAGATAAATAATTACTGTACTTATTAAATTGGGTTTGCTGGTCAAGGAAGAAAGGCAAGGCCAACCTTTGCCATTCCCATCACCAATTTTAGGCATGTCACTGTCAGTGGCCAATGTGAGGTTTGGGGCCAAGGTGTGAGAATGAAGGAAGCAGGAACAGTTTCCTCCTTCACTCCCTAGGAGGGGTGGCTGTCTTCCCTTGTGCTCCCCCTCAGCATTTTGGGGAATTGCCTGAATACGCCAGGCTGCAGCAAGATGCAGCCAGTCAAAGAGAAAAGAGTCATCCCCTGATGACACAAACACTCTTATGCATCGATGGTTCCTAGCAACAATAGGAAGAGGGATTTGGGATTTTGATGAGTCAAGGTGTTGTTTATTTGTTTATTTATTTTAAACGGTAACTTCTCCTACGGCCTAACCAGACGCTGCAAGTTGTTACTTCAGATAAAGATTTATACTCCATCATCTGTGTTTAACCATATTTGCTCTTTTGTCCAAAGAATGGATCTAGGGACAAGAACCCCCTGCTGTCTACATAGGAATTATGGAGATGTACAGAGACTGTGGGTCTTCATAGGAAAGTCTTCAAATCCCTTTGCCATAAGTAACAATACATAAGAGAACAAATAAAAAAAGAAAAGCGTTTTGATTATTGGTGCCTTGTTCATGCACAAAAAACTACACAGGTAAGAATGATGGGATTTTTTTTCCCCCATATGATTCTCTAGTGAAGCAGAGTTGTATATTTATGTATGCATATGTAATGAAGTACAACACTACACTGGGCTACAGGAAAAAAACTAAGGAACAACAAAGACTTTCATTTAGGCAAATGTAGTAGAAGGGCTCATTAGGTTGCTTAGGATTCAGAGGCTGTGGAAGACCAACACTACTACACAGACTTATTTTCATCAGCTGACACTTACCTTTAGATATATATGGGATTAGAAAAAAGTCCTTCCAAAAGAACCTTTTAACAATAATCACATTTAGAAACCACTGAACATTTTTTTATGCTACGAAATTAACACATCAGAGTCCCATTGTAGCTGATCATGCAACTAAAATAGGGAGCAATGAAACAAAGATATACATGTATTAACTACATTTTCCCAATTGTAAGATAGTTCATGTTAGAGATGTGATAGATTTGCATGCGGAAATAGTAGTTTTTATGAGCATTTTTGCTGTGAAGTTTTACAAATATTATTGGTGACTGAAATACAAAATATCTTATGGTCACCTGGGACCAAACAACACAGAAAAAGTGAGTGAAGCCATTTTCCAGTAGTCTTTATTACAATAAAACATGGGAAAGGATATATTTTTGTATAGCCCTTAACTTTAGACATTAATAAGTTTGCTGTTCAAAAACAAGTCACTTTTTCACAGGTGAATTTAAGTTATACTTAGAAGGGACTTACCAGCTTTCAGGAAAAGAGGAGAAAATTATTTTTCTAAGGGATTTCCATAATGGTCATAAGATGAGTATGCTTATAAACAAAATTTTGCAGTGCAGTGTGGACAGTGTGTCAAAGGGTCAGCCTGTGCCAGCCAAGGAGCTCCCCTTTCTCCTTTCCCCATCTGAAAAAAACTTCACCTCTTCTGACTGAAGAACTGTTTCCATTTTGCACATAATCCTAATGAAGTTTACGTCAGCTTGGCGTAAGGAAACAGAAATTAAAACATCTGTTTTGTAAGTAGGAGTGCATCTTTTTGATATACAAACCCATCCATGTTAGGTCTATCTAGAGTAGCTTACCCTGCATCGCCAAAAAAGTCAGCTAAATTTCTCAGCTAGACTGTATCCACTGCTACCGCCAGGAAGTTTAGCTTGGAGCCTGAACATTGTTGCAAAGAATAAGCATTTCTATATTCAGGTCTAGCAGATATGACCATTTGTGACACAAGGACAATTAAGTTTAAAGAGAAGAAAACTCAGAAATTACAATTCAAATATTATACACAGTTAAACCTTGCTTTTCAGAAAGATTAAACTGCCATTCATTTTAGGCAGAGTTGTGGTTGTTCATTGTCTCTGTTACCAAAATTGCAAAGCTGAAAGAGTTAGAGTAGCTGAATAGTTTAAGTCTCTGAATTTAGGCTTACTTCATGCTGGCTGTTGTTGACRTGAGATGATGTGGAATGTTCATGGAAGTATTCTGCAAGTTAGTTAAGTGACCAAAGGAAAGCTTCCTAACTGAAATAGCAGAACAAAACAAATGAACCAAAACCAAACCTCACTTACTGAAGTAAGTTCAGAAAAGATTTTCTGACTTCAGAATTTACAGCACCAGGGTTGCCACTGTCAATAAGATACACTGGTAATGCTTGGGTAGGAAATGCTCAAAGCTGTAACGAGACCTCAGCACCAGTTCTTTGTCAATATCCTGACCAAAAAGCTTTATAGCGGCTTGTCCATTGCAGCTATGTCATTACAAATTGCAGCATGGGAATGCGCTCAGATGGTTACTGATCAGCCAGCAAAAACACAAGTGTTTTGCTTTCTGTCAGTGGGTTAAGAGGATTCTGTTAGTTATGGAGGTTTTTAAGCAGTACAGCTGCCAAATAACTCAGCTGTTTTTATTCCCAGACCTTGCAGTAGTGCGCTGAATTCATTTGTCTACTAGTTTTTGTTCAACATGCCGTTTGCAGGATTACACAATGCACTTTATACAATATCTGGGCCATTGCCTGTGAAGTAGTGCTTTTGGTTATAAAAGACAAAATGAAACAAAGGGAAACAGAGCTTTTGCAGTAAAACTGCCACCAATTAAGTTATTGCTTTCAGTAGCAATCATACTGTCAAATCATCTCCTTTAGATGGTAAGACAGTGAGAAATTATTGCTAACAGTTACACAGCTACTGCAGGGTCTGCAYATGCAGATGTGAGTGTAAAAAGATCGCAATGAGATGGAAAAAATGGGAGATATGGGCACAGAAAGAGGAAGAGAAAATTTCAGTAGGGACAGATTTAAAATAGAGATTGCTATGGAAGGATGAATTATGCAGTGAAAAATATTTTCAAATTATCGTGGCTTTATCGGTGCTTTGCATGCAAGGGAAAGCCATCTGACTGAAATCACCAATGGCTGCTGCTATGTTTTGGGTAACTATGAAGGAGGGAATTTCAGGAAAGAGTGTGATATTAAAGCTAGCCAGTTGCAGACTGATCACCAGCAAACGTTGATCTTGGAAATGCATTATTATAATGCAGATTTCCACCTCTGGAGATAGAAGCTATGGTCCTCCAGTTGGCAGTAGTAATAGGATGTGGTCTTCAAATAGCCCAGCCATGACAGTGGGACATGGCAAGTAGTGTTATTCATGAGAAAGGATTTTAGACATCAAAACAGAAAGGAAAGCCTCAAAGTTGAGCAGAATGAATAATTTGGTGGCAGCCATGCTCTTGGGATGAAGAGAAGAGAACAGTGTGGCCTTACATTATTATAAGAATCGGGTTTTCCAGACCCCAGTTTAAAATTTTAGAGATTCAGGTTATACCATTCTGACACAAAGGTATTGCTCAAGCCAAATCCTCCCACAGCTTTAAGTGAGGAATATAATGTGAGGAACTAGATGAGAGAAAACTATCCACAAGCACACACAAGTACTTTGGGACTAGACCTGCAATTGGCTCTGGAGGCAAAGATTATGATTAAATCACTTTCCTTCTAGATGCTAGGCAATTTCTTGAGGAAAACATGTATGTGGTGGAGGAATGGCTTTTGCTATCAGCACATTATAATTAGGATCCTCAAAATATTTACAGAATTTGATGGTCTGTTTAATGCTTTTCTAACTTCACTGCATTGGGTTTCTGCTTATTTTTATGGATTTAAAATGGCCTTGAACAGCAGAGCACACACACACACACAAAAAAAAAACCAAAACAAAGAAAAACAAACAAACAAACAAACAAAAGCCTCTGGGATTTCTGTAACATCTTTCCATCTTCACCAAAGACAACTAACTAATATTAAAAGAAATTATAAGGCTCCATAATAGACATAGGACAAGCATTCAGGTGGTGTAGAAATGAAGACTGCATGTGCAAGGTTGTTCTTTTTATATTGCTCTCTTACAATATATCAAACAGTTCTTCAATTTGTAGCTTTTTGGTTTACTGCATTAGTTCAGAATTCAAGATTCTTGAGACTTTATGACTTTCTCTAAGCATGGTTGCATTATCCCTTTAGATCCTGATTTTGAATGAAATTGATACCAATGAAATAATGTGGCTGGGTACTAATGAAAATCCTTTCTACATGAGTCATCAACCAAGCATAATAAGAAGTGTAAATGTTTTTTAAAAAAGCAGGACTTAGGAAATTATGCTTATTGGATTATTGTCACACTCTTGACTACTAACCTAATTGCCACTTGTACAAGCAGTGATGGAAAAGAAGTTCAGCCAGTCAGTCGTAGCCGAAGCCCTTCCCAAGTAACAGGTATTCCTGTTTGGTACACATAGCTGTTTATCTTCTTCAGAGACTATTACTCGTTTTCTTACTGACTCTCTTTCTGGTCATCACCTGTTTTTCTTAGATTCAAAAAAATTAAGACCTGAAGTGCTTTTTTGGAAACTCAGTAATGTTATCTAAGTCTATAAGAGATCAGTAAAGTCACTTTCTAAATTTACCCCATAGTTGTTATGTCATTACCTGGACCTTACAGGTAGCGATCATTTCATATTGATTTTTTTTCTCTTGATCTAAAACACTGGAACATGAGAAAGTTCAAAAGAAAACGGATGTCAGATCCAACAGAGCACACGTTTGGGAAGAACAAATTCTTATTGTTACAGTCCCCAAAATGTACATCACATTGACATTCTTAAAGTCGAAGTTGACCAGATATTGCTATTTTTTGCATCCTCCAAAAGCTGTCATTGAAGATGAGACATAAGCTCATTGTTGTAGTAAAACATGTAATTAAAAATAGGAGAAAGAAATGAAGAGAGAATAAGCTATAACACCTAAACCCAAATCTTAAACCTTGTGCATGCATGTAGTTACCTGGACAACAGAACTTGTGTTATTTAAGTTATACTCCCACCAAAGGATTTTTCTGAATCAGATCCCTAGAACATATAAATATCTCATTTTGGAAACAGAGGCCAAAATAAAAATATCATCTTTTGTGTAAAGTCCCTTAAGTAGCTTTTACCTCAGCCTTTTTTCTTACTCTGTTAAGATGATGAAAAATTTATGTTGGAACATAGGACTGTAATTCTGACATTACAGTAATTTGGTAACATTAACTTATTAAATCTTTTTTTAGCAGTTTGAAATATTGAGAGAAAACTCCTAGCATTATTATGCTAATTATCATCCTGAGTCTAAGAGTCAATATTTTCTCAAGTTCATCGGTAATGATAATCATCAAATATAAACAGCAGTGCAACTGCCTGAAACACTATCTGGGACTTGACTCACTTTTTCCCTCATTCATGCAGTTACRTATTGCACCCCTCGTCTGTGATGCCTCTCTAGAAAGGAACAGAAGAACAGCGAAGACTTGTTAGGAATTTAACCAAGAAAAACCTTTTTCACGTGAGACGGTGAAAAAAGCATTCCAGAGCAGTAGAAAGTACAAGATGTCCAGTTTGATGTGCAATAATTAACCAATTTGCTTCAGCTTTTTACAACATTCACTGATTTCAGGTGACAAAATCTGAATTGTGAGGCGTAGAAAAACTGACTAACTCTTGTGCCATGATTCGAAGAGTTGTTGTGTCTTGGCTTCATGCTGATATGAGGCTCAGGTGGGCATCAGTCTTCCCTCCCTGCATGTTGCTCTCTGGTGGAAGGGAGACTGTGGTTGGCAGGCAAGAAAAGACCTGAGAGGTTCATCCTAGGACATCACAAGGTCCACCCTTCTTGGATGGCTTTTAATGTCCCATAACTGCATAAAAATATTTAACACCGGAGTAGGTCAGTCAGATCTGGGTTACAAGTAACAGAAAAATCATGTAACATTTAGATCTAAGCTTGAATCCAGGAAACCTTTAGGTTAGAAAATGTTCTCTTTCTCTTCAGATAATGTTTTTGTGTGAGTTTACATCTTTACTTCCTACCATATCCATAAGCTACAGTACTAGACTGTCATGATGCAGAGTCAGTCTACTATGGGATCCTGAAAATAGGGAGACTGTCTAATCTTACATAAAGCATTTAAATTTTTTTAAGTGAGTCAAACACTTATCTGGATAGATAGGTAAATTGAAGTAAGGTAAGATAAGCTAATGTCAGYTATGCCTTTTGGCGTATTTGACATGCTCCAGTTGGCTCAGAGCAAAGAGACTGAAGATAACCCCTATATATCCCATCAGTCTTTACTATGACCAACAGAAGTCAAAAAAATCTTCCTATTAGAGTCAAATGACAAAGACAGGAAAGTTAGAGGCACGTGCCTCAGGTCAGATTGCMTTTAGAGCAGTTTGGATAAAGTAAACTCAAGCTACAGAAAATTGCAGCTAGCAATTTGTATGCATCTGGTCTAGCAGGAAGGAAAGGAAATCATTACTGCTAGTATCCCAAAGGGATCTCCAGTATGCTAGAGATGCTTCCTCCAAAGGTGACACAGAAATGCTAACTGCTCCCTGTCACCAGCAGTTCTTTGCCATCTTTAATACCAGCCAATTATCAAGCTAGTAAGTGGTTCAGTACAACACAAAAGAAAAAATTCGGGGCAGCATTTAGCCAACTGCCAAGCCTGTGATCCATCAGATGCTGTAAATGTGTCTGAAAGTGGCACTGAAGTTCAAAAGAAATAGTTAATCTGAAACAATTCCTCTGTGATAAGTCCTTTCTATCAAAAAGCTCTTAGAGTTAGGCAGCCAAATGATGAATCACCAGAAACTGGGTGCCTTATTCCCTTGATTGATTTTTTTTTCTTTACCTAAAACTTTAAAATGTCATGAGTTACCAGCAGCTCTCAGCACAGTAATTTTTTTACCATAGTTTACATCTATATTGCTTAATTAATTTAAACACTATAACAGTTACTTTTTCAGAAAGCTGTTTTGGCAGCCAATTTTACAAAACACGTTAAAAAAAAAAGAAAGAAATCCTGGATAAGTATTAATATAAGCAGATGTGAAGTGTGCAAGTTTTGTTCATTAGCATAATAAAGTCAGCATTAAATGTCAACCACAAATGTTTTTTACCTAATAAAAACAGATTATCTCAGAATAATTAAACAAATTCTGTTTAACATAACTTACATTCTCACAGTTAAGGTCAAATTAACAAATCAGTGGGCTTCTAGAGAAAACGGCAGCTTCATTTGTTGCTTAAATAATGTTTTGTTATACATAGTGATATTTGCCTGGGTAGTATCTTAAATTATTTGCGATCTTTCTGCATGTAATTGCTATGTGTTAATAAAATGTAAGACTTGCAGGTCTTCTGTATGATACTGGACCTGAGCAGAAGAGAACACTTGTTCAGTTCAGGCCAGACCACATCATGTTGATGAGCAAAAGTAGTAGTAAATAGTGATATGACCTTTAAAAGGCTGGTCTAGCTGTCAACAAAATGGGTACATAAGTTCTCCCCTCAAACTACTCTAAACAACTGTAGAAAGATTCATGACAATAGAAAATGGATATGAATAAATGTTACAAGCTACCTGGATATTAAATACAAACTGCTTGCTATTCCAGTACAAGTCACTTTGCTGTGATAAAGTTCAATTATTTGCACACCAATTTCATATCCATTTGACAAATCTCAGTTAAAAAAGCAACCCAAATCTTTATGAACATGCATTTTCTTTTGATAAAGGTTATTTGAGAATGTGACGTTATGTCACCAAATGTTAGATCTGGAGTAACAAACATCGTACAGAAGTATTCCTGTTTACTGCTTCAGGTGGACAGCCAAGACAAGAAGCTATACTATTCCTGTGTCTTGTAGGAGGACATAAAAGGCCAAACCTTGGGGTCTTTTTTCCTTTTTTTTTTTTTTTTTTTATACCTTGCAGAAGCAGAAGCTATGGTATGTCCTGGAAAAAAACACCATTCACAACGTTGGTTCAATTGGAAAGGTCAAATCATGGTAATAAATACACACAATATTGTAATGCCGTAATATTGACAACAGATGTTGGAGTCAAATCCACCACCATGCGGTTTACTATTCACATAGTAATGCAGTCTCACTTGCAATAGTATTTGAAGCTGCAGCAGTAGTTTGCAAGCGCAAAGGATGCTATACATGCCACAATGTATACAGGTGCCTACATTTGGAGAGGCAAGTCATTTCACAGGGTTTTGATATCCCCATCTGGAGAAGAGAGCTTCTACAGCTTACCTTCATGCGTGGTTTCCTGCTTTAAGCCAATTCAGAAGAGAGTGTATGTACATCACATAACATTTCCTAGGGTAGCAGCTTCTGTAAATTATCTCAGATTGGACACCCGTAGCCCAGTGTACTCAAAACAAATTACTAGTTTTCAAAATCCATTTTGAAAGCACAATTCCACTCACTTTTACAATGAGACAACCTAGTTTTGCAAGGACAATGCAGTGCACTATGTCATGTAGATGTAATTTCTGTTTCTTGCATTCCCATTCTTGGGTCAATATCATTTATTTACTAAGTTTCATGCGGCTTAGAAGAATAATTTCTCGTAATTATGATGTATTTTTCTCTTGACCTTTTGAAGAGAGTTGGAACATACATACGCTGGTGTGTATATATGTGTCTAGGAATTAGAAATGGAAAGGCAGACTTTTGCAGTCACTCTGTAACAATAATGAAGAGTATATTGTTTTGCTTAAAGCATTGTTCTGACATCTGTACTAATTATATCACAGATCCTTTTAAAAAAAACCCTTTTTAAAAACAGAAACGTGCTGTCTTTCTGATATGCATTGATTCCAAACCTATCACCATTGCATTGCTTCGTTTCAGCGTGGAAAAGAATTATTACAGATAAAAATTGCTTCAGCTATTCGTGACTAGAAGAAATCATTTTCTGTGATTGCCCTATTGTAATATCATTTATATTTGAAAGAAAAGCATTTGTTTTGAGGGGGCAAGTTTCTTTCTTTGCTAGCTTCACACAACCCTATTTTCTCTAGTTCTACTTTCTTTCCAACCTTTCCAACAGGATACTATTCCATATAGAAATTTTGTTGATGTACACTACATGCTATTTGTCCAGCTTACAGAATGGAGTTAAATTGGTGTTCACTCTGAATAACATCAGATGTATTCTTTATGTATGAGAATTTCAGTCACCCCAGGTACTGGCTTCACTTCAGCTTTTTTCAGAGACCTAGAGTAATTTGGAAACCATTGCCATGTTCATAATCTTGTTTTGTTTTTTTAAGTCACCTGTACATCTTCCCACTTCAGTTTATCAGAATTTATTGAAAAATATTTCTCCACATAACTAAATCAGGAAAAGTCTTGTATTGGTGGTGTACGCTATACATTGTAATATGTCAATATTGTCTTTTCATCTAAAGTCATCCCAATGCCAGCATGGCTCAGTGGAATTAGCAGACGAGTGAAGTAGGTCTTGTACAAATATAACACGGCACTGTTCCTGGACCAAAGTCTCAGGACACTTTACAAGAAAAATTTTTACTGTTTAAAATAAGGATTAAGTTCAAAGATCCCATACTTCAAATTCATTACAATTCTGGCAAAATGTGCCATTGAAGGAAATATTCATTAAAAGTTTTGTTTCAAAAATGGAGCACTGAAATATCTTGACTTATCCATGTTTTTAATTGGAAATTATTTTATTAAGTGTTTAAAACTGAAAATTAAATGAAACTTTAATTTAAGCCATTTTTTTTCCTTTTCTTTTTGTTTAACAGAAAATATGATGGAGAAGGAAATAGTTTACAGCTTTGAGATTTTTCTTTCCTTTTTTATAATGAGCATAATAGAGGTTATTCCTACATATCCACTTGCCTTCTTACTGGAGAAGAGACAAAAGAAAAGGGGAATGATTTGACATTTTCTCCATTTCATTGATATTTATTTCTTGTATGCATCAATAACACCAGAAATCCCTTGTGAATTACCAGCTACTGTCCCCAGCAAGTAAGATCCTAAAACATGTAGTTGCTAAAACCTGAGTAGTTCTAAAGGATGCAGTTCATGTGGCAAAAGAAAAACATAGAAAGAGATTCAATCTAATCACTGTTACTCCCATTATTCTCATGTCTGTTTCTCTCCTATTAAAATTAATGAGAACATTGTGACCAAAATTCTATAAAGCTCTATGAAAATGGAAAAATTTGTTATGTGAAATCACCAGAAAAGGACCTAGGATATTCCATGGACCTTTGTGCCCCTGTGCATCAGGCCACTAATGAGAGAGGGAGAGTTTAATTTCAAACTGTTTCCAACATTATTTTGGTCTTGCTGAGATTCTCCAAAGCAAGTCCTTCTTTGTGAGATACCTGAACCTACAAGGGAACCTCATGTCCAAGTAAAGACAATGGTGACATCAGGAATGAATAAGATACCTAGCTGAATGCCATCAGTGTCCTATTGTGTTCTGCAATACAGCCCTTCCATTGCATTATGTGGGTTTCTTTAGGTTTCTAAATTAAATTTACTGTTTTCTGCTAAATTTCTTAGCTGCATAATGTCATGTCATGGCTCTCTATATTGGGAACAAAGATAAGCCAATCTGATGGATTTTGAAGCTAACAGTTTCTCAAAGAAAGACACTGAACATCAAAATTTCTACCTGTATAGGTGGATTTTGTATTATATGTCAGAAAAGGACTGTGAGCTAGACAAAACAGTAGTGAGGCAGCAGGTAAGGCTTGTGTCACCTCTATCCCATTTTTGGCCTACTTCTTCAGAGGAAATAAATGTCATTACATAATTTGATTTTGCAGAAGGTCTTGGAAATGTTACAGACATTTCTAGAGGCGGGGTTATGATGAATCCAAAATGATAGCTGATTTTTTGATAATTAAAGATAAAATTAGGTTTTATTATCATGCCTGAGGGGGTAGCAGTTCCTTTCAGCAGTATATACTGCCCAAACAAGCTTTTACCACAAAAAAGGTTCATGTGTCAACACATACGGAAGTTTGCAGCTACTGTCTCTATCAAATACTAATCACCACTGTGTGCCTCGCTGAAAACAAGAAAAAAACATTTCTATTTTCTTTTCATTTTAGCTGTAATTTGTAAGCTGATATTGCAAGGACAGGTTTGTGTTCCCTTGCTAACTCATCAGCAAGGCAAACAAATGCCAGATCCTGCACTTGGGGAGGAACAACCACAGGCACCAGTACATGCTGGGGAACGCCCAGCTAGAAAGCAGCTTTGTAGGAAAGGACCTGGGGGTCCTGGTGGACACCAAGTTGACCATGAGCCAGCAGGGTGTCCTTGCTGTGAAGAAAGCTAATGGTATCCTGGGCTGCATCAGGAGGCGTGTTGTCAGCAGGTCGAGGGAGGTAACCTCTGCTCAGCCCTGGTGAGGCCGCCCCTGGAGTACTAGGTCCAGTTCTGAGCTCCTCAGTACAAGAGAGACATGAACATACTGGTCCAGTGAAGTGCCACAAAGATGGTGAAGGGACTGGAGTACCTCTCATACGAGGAGAAGCTGAGAGAGATGGGACTGTTCAACCTGGAGAACAGAAGGTTCAGGGGCATCTTTTCCACTTGTACAAATACCTGATGGGAAAATGTAAAGAAAATGTAAAGAAGATGTAAACCAGACACTCTTCTCAGCGGTGCCCAGTGACAGGACAGAAGGCAATAGGCACAAAGTGAAATACAGGAAATTCTTTTTAAACATAAGAAAAAAAGAGGTTTTTTACTTTGTGRTCAAACTCTGGGGCAGATAGTCCCAAGAGGCTGGGGAGTCTACAGCCTTCAAAACGTGACTGGACATGYTCCTGAGCACCTGCTCTAGGTGATAAGCTTTTTGAAAAGCACATGGATTCACCTGAAAAGAGTGCAAGTTTCAGACTGGTCTGCCATGTACTGGGCAGCCTTAGAACCCARATGGTGGCTGAGAACTCTATCCTGTAAAAAAATACAAAAACATGTAGGAAAAAGAAATTATAAAGACCTACAGGAAAAAAATATGCACAAGAACAATGTACAAATCAATACACAACAATTCTTCTATAGAGACAATGTACTTTGTAACATATACAGTGACAGAGAATGTTTTTTCCAGAACACATAGGTATATTATGTTCAAGTAAGAGAGGTAATATGGTGTTACAGATTTCTTTGTGCCTGTAAGACTTCTGGATGGCAGAGCCATACAACTTCTTTAGCTTCCCCCACTTTGACAAAAGTCAAGCTCCAGAATTCAGAGTCAACATGATGTCCTTCCTACTAGTCTGACTTTGCACCCCCAGAAACTTAATTTGGTATATATTTGCTAAATGATCTCTGCAGCATTTATATAGCATAACTACTCCCTGTGGTCCCTAGGTATAAAAAGATACTTCTAAGCATTATTTTATATATAAAAAAGGTACACTTCTTTTCTACATCCAAAAAAATACATTTCTTTTCCTGAAAACAATACAACTTATTCTTTGTAAGGGCAGTAGGAAAATGTTTTCTATGCTACATTGCGTTAGACTAACACATAATGACAGGAAATATGTAAACTCCATTGATGTGAAATACACACTGAAGACATTTTTTCACACATACAAAAGTTGGAGAAAGTTGCAGTGTGCTAAAAAAATAATTTCCTTTTTATGAATTGTTTATTATTAGCTTCCAAAACAAGACATCAGTCCTCATAAAAGTGGCTGTAGCATCATTTGTTTCACTGTGCCTTAGCTAAAAGGAGATGTAATTTGCCACATGCCTCAAAGGCTTATGATATAGACAAAGGGGTTTTGTTGGTGGTGGGTTTTGGGGGTATTTTTTCTGGGTTGGATTTGTTCTGCTTTTTTCCCGGAGGAAAATAAGGCAAAGCACAGCTAATGGAAATTTTCATCTATAGATTTAGAAAATAATATAGCTCATAGGCAACAGATGAAAGCTTGCATATCTTSGTCAGTTTTTCATAGAGCATAAGGAGACATTTACTCCTACAAGCTAAAGGTGAAGATTTTGTAACCCAGCTGCTAAAATTCGGCTCCTAATCCATATTTCAACACTTACCATAAAAGTCCAGACTTCCAGAGTGTCAGTCCATCGGCAGTTCCTGCTGTTTTCTGCATGGCCAACATATTTGAAAACCAGATTTTGCTTTTTATGTCCTGCATGAGTATTTAACAATCTCACTTTAAAAGCCCAAGAAGGAGAATCTAGGACAAACTTTTTTTTTTCTTTTTTTTTTTTCCCCACTGAGAGGAAATAAAATTGCATATGAGCAAGGAAAAACTGTTCTGTCAGGACAGGAGGTATTGTGCCCTCTATTGGTAACTCTAATTTGGCCATGGACTTTTCATGTGATTCTCTGAAGTTCCTGAACTGTGGCTGGAATTTGCAGGAGCATTTTGGTGCTTAACTTACTCAAACTCCTTTGAGAATTCCCAGTCTAGTTCCTTCTAACTTGTCAAACTCCAAGAATTTGTAGGAGTGAACTCACTGGATCACAGAATGGTTGAGGTTGGAAGTGACCTTTGGAGGTCATCTTGTCCAACCCCCATGCTCAAACAGGGCCACCTACAGATTGTTGCTTAGGACCATATTCAGTTGGCTTTTGAATATTTCCAAGGATGGAGACTCCACAACCTCTCTGGGCAACCTGACTCATTGAAAGCATTTTGTGAAGAACTTGCAGATCAATGGTGTCTGGAAAGAGAAGAAAAGTCTGAGTATCACACACATGGAGTCAAGAAAGTCTTTCCATCTGAAACAACAAATGCTGGACTAAATTATGGTTCAGTTATGAAGTCTGAATTAATAAATATGATCAGTGTGTCTTTCTCCATCAATCTTCCCCAAATTAAGTATCAGGGAGTGTGAGAGGGAGATAGATTGGTGGAGCCACACGTTGCCATCCCTGCAGCAAAGGCAGCAGATGAAGGCTCCACAAGAAACAGAGGATCCCCTTCCCTCTTGCCAGCAGGCAGAAGGAGGGGATCTAAGAGATGGGGAGCAATAGAAACGGGTCCCTGCTCGGGGCACCAGGCGAATCCCCTCCCAGCCTCCCTCACCTTCCCGGTTGCCCTTACAAAACAGATATGGGGCTTTGGAACTTGAGGGCCAGGCAAATGAGGATGTAGATGAAGGTCCATCCAGGGGGTTGCCTAGGTCAAGTCAGTCAGCCCCGCGCATCATGACTGCCCTCTGTTAAGAAAAAAAGGAGGGTAATTATCATAGGCGATTCCCTTCTGAGGGGAACAGAGGGCCCAATCTGCCGACCGGACCCATCCCAGAGGGAAGTCTGCTGCCTCCCTAAGGCCTGGGTTAGAGACATTACTAGGAGACTCTCTGGTCTGGTTCAGCCCTCTGACTATTACCTGCTGTTGGTTATGCGGGTTGGCAGTGATGAGGTTGCGGAGAGAAGTCCCAAAGCGATCAAAAGGGACTTCAGGGCACTGGGGTGATTGGTTGCAAGATCAGGAGCACAGGTAGTGTTCTCCTCAATCCCGTCAGTGGCAGGGAAGAGTACTGAAAGGAACAAGAAAACACACCTCATTAACACGTGGCTCAGAGGCTGGTGCCATCAGTGGAATTTTGGCTTTTTTGATCATGGGGAGGTTTACACGACACCGGGCCTGCTGGCTACGGATGGAGTTCAGCTGTCTCAAAGGCAGAAAAGGATTCTCTCCCATGAGTTGGCAGGGCTCATCGAGAGGGCTTTAAACTAGGTTTGAAGGGGGAAGGGGATAAAACCAGGCTCACTAGAGATGAGCCTAGGGGTGGCATGCCAATGTCGGGGGTGAGGTCGATAGCCCGGCTCAATTGCATCTACACCAATGCACACAGCATGGGAGCTGGAAGCCATTGTGCAGCAGGATAGCCATGAATTTGTTGCCATCACAGAAGCATGGTGGGATGACTCTCTTGACTGGAGTGCTGCGATGGATGGCTATAAGCTCTTCAGAAGGGATAGGCGAGGAAGGAGAGGCGGTGGGGTGGCCCTGTATGTTAGGAAGTGTTTTGATTGTACAGAGCTCAATGACTGTGATGATCAGGTCGAGTGCTTAWGGGTGAGGATGAGCGGGAAGGCCAACAAGGCAGATATCCTGTGGGAGTCTGTCATAGAGCACCCAACCAGGATGAAGAGGCAAGCAAAATATTCTACAAGCRGCTGGCAGAAGTCTCACGATCACTAGCCTTTGTCCTTGTGAGGGACTTCAACTTACTGGACGTCTGCTGGACATACAACACAGCAGAGAGGAAACAGTCTAGGAGGTTCCTGGAGTGTGTGGAAGAKAACTTCCTGACGCAGCTGATGAGTGAGCCTACCAGGGGAGGTGCCTCACTTGACCTGCTGTTTACCAACAGAGAAGGACTGCTGGGTGATGTGGTGGTCGGAGGCCGACTTGGGCTTAGCGGCCATGAAATGATAGAATTCTCAATTCTTGGTGAAGTAAGGAGTGTGGTCAGCAAAACCACTACCATGGACTTCCGGAGGGCAGACTTTGGCCTGTTCAGGACACTGGTTGAGAGAGTTCCTTGGGAGGCAGTCCTGAAGGGTAAAGGGACCCAGGAAGGCTGGACGTTGTTCAAGGAGGAAGTCTTAAAGGCGCAGGAGTGGGCTGTCCCCGTGTGCAGCAAGAAGAGCTGGCGGGGAAGATGGCCGGCCTGGCTGAACAAGGAACTTTTGCTGGGTCTCAGGGAAAAAAGGAGAGTCTACCACTGTTGGAAGAAGGGGCGGGCGACTCAGGAAGAGTACAGGGATCTTGTTAGATCATGCAGAGAGAAAATTAGAACGGCAAAAGCCCAGCTAGAACTCAATCTGGCCACTGTCGTAAGAGACAACAAAATATGTTTTTACAAATATATCAATGACAAAAAGAGAGCCAAGGAGAATCTCCGTCCTCTATTGGATGCTGGGGGGAACATTGCCACCAAGGATGAGGAAAAGGTTGAGGTACTTAATGCCTTCTTCGAGTCAGTCTTTAATAGTCAGACCGGTGATCCTCACAGTATTCAGCCCCCTGAGCTGGAAGACAGGGACGGAGAGCAGAATACACACCCATAATCGAAGAGGAAGCGGTTAACGACCTGCTATGCCACCTGGACACTCACAAGCCTATGGGGCCGGATGAGTACTGAGGGAGCTGGAGGAGGATCTTGCCAAACCGCTCTCCATCATTTATCAGCAGTCCTGGTTAACAGGGGAGGTCCTGGACGACTAGAGGCTTGCCAATGTGACGCCTATCTCCAAGAAGGGCTGGAATGAGGATCCGGGGAACTACAGGCCTGTCAGCCTGACCTCTGTACCAGGGAAGATGATGGAGCGGTTCATCTTGAGGGTGCTCACAAGGCAGGTGCAGGACAACCAGGGGATCGGGCCCAGCCAGCACAGGTTCATGCAGGGCAGGTCCTGCTTGACCAACCTGATCACCTTCTATGACCAGGTGACTCGCCCAGTGGATGAGGGGAAGGCTGTGGATGTGGTCTCCCTGGACTTTAGTAAAGCCTTTGACACTGTCTCCCACAGCATTCTCCTGGAGAAGCTGGTGGCTCATGGCTTGGACGGGTGTACTCTTTGCTGGGTAAAAAACTGGCTRGAYGGCCGGGTCCAGAGAGTTGTGGTGAATGGAGTTAAATCCAGCTGGCAGCTGGTCACAAGCGGTGTTCCCCAGGGCTCAGTTTTGGGGCTGGTCTTGTTTAATATCTTTATCAATGATCTGGACAAAGGGATCAAGTGCTCCCTCAGTAAGTTTGCAGAGGACACCAAGTTGGGTGGGAGTGTTGATCTGCCTGRGGGTAGGAAGGCTCTGCAGAGGGATCTGGACAGGCTGGATCAATGGGCTGAGGCCAACTGYATGARGTTCAACAWGACCAAGWRYCGGGTCCTGCACTTGGGTCACAACAACCCCAGGCAACACTACAGGCTTGGCGAAGAGTGGCTGGAAAGCTGCCCGGTGGAAAAGGACCTGGAGCTGCTGGTTGACAGCCGGCTGAACATGAGCCGGCAGTGTGCCCAGGTGGCCAAGAAGGCCAACAGCATCCTGGGCCTGTATGTGAAATAGCGTGGCCATCAGGAGTAGGGAGGTGATCATGCCCCTGTACTCAGCACTGGTGAGGCCACACCTCGAATACTGTGTTCAGTTTTGGGCCCCTCACTACAAGAAGGACATTGAGGTGCTGGAATGTGTCCAGAGAAGGGCGACGAGRCTGATGAAGGGTCTGGAGAACAAGTCTTATGAGGAGCGTCTGAGGGAGCTGGGGTTGTTTAGCSTGGAGAAAAGGAGGCTGAGGGGAAACCTTAGCACTCTCTACAACTACCTGAAAGGAGGCTGTAGCGAGGTGGGTGTCGGTCTCTTCTCCCAAGTAACAAGCAATTGGATGAGAGGAAATGGCCTCAAGTTGCACCAGGGGAGGTTTAGATTGGATATTAGGAAAAATTTTTTCACTGAAAGGGCTGTCAAGCATTGGAACAGGCTGCCCAGGGAAGTGGTGGAGTCACCGTCACTGCAGGCGTTCAAAAAAAGTGTAGATGTCGTACTTCTGGACATGGTTTAGTGGGCATGGTGGTGTTGGGTTGATGGTTGGACTTGATGTTCTTAGAGGTGTTTTCCAACCTTAATGATTCTATGATTCTATGATTCTATAATTCTAAATACCTATTAAACATACTTACACAGATCCAAAGTTATCATCAAACAGGGCAAGTTAGCTGTCAACTACTAAAGATGCTTTCCCTGTACCCTCTGTGATCCTCTGTGACCAGAAGCTGAAAGCTCCCTGAAGCCACGTTTGGCTGTCTTTTGCAAGCATGGATACCCTGGAGAAGATGCGTGCAAAGAGTTCCTTAAAGCATTTTGTAAGCTGTATTTCAGACACAACTGACCGTAGAACGTCAAATACATATTCACATAACTAAATTCCTTTAGATCCTTAAGATGGCCTAAAATTAAATCCTTTTTTTCTTATAAAGACAAACTAACATCCAAAAATATGATGTTTGAGATTTATTAATATCATTTTCCAGTCTTAAGTTCATTTCTGCTGATAAAGTAGGGGATTAACCTATAAACCAAGACCTTTCAAATAGGCAAAAATCTGTCATTGCTCCTAAAGGCAACCTTTAAGTATGTGATTTACTGATCAGTAAAGTTGTATGAAATCCTTTCAGTGAGGAAAATGAACAGAAAATCATGTTCTGGTTTTTTTGTTGGGGAAAAAAAAACTAACAAACATTTGTTTTCTTTGATATTCTTTTCCCTTTCCCGAAAAAAAAAAAWATATATATATGACATTGTTTTATTTGAGTTTTTGCTTGTTTTTTCTTCCAAAAGTGAGGCCAGATTTTTGTTTAAAAATATTCTCCTTTATAGTAGTTCTAGGGGAGAAAGGCACCAGTTTTACTGATTAAAAAAAATGGTTTGTCTTAGAAGATAAAGAAGGCTAGATTTTCATATCTTTCCTCGTTACTAATGGCTTGTCTTTCCTGGGAGGCTGCATCATGTTAGAGAAATACTTTAATGAAAATGATTTCTGATTTTATCACAGACAAATCCTCACCAAAGGGAAGTTTTTGCAAATCCATACTCTCTTTCTTGTTAACTGGCCTATTCATCAGCCCTGCAGTTTTCTTGAAAGTAGGCAAAATTTATGAGACAGAAAACACAGAAACCCAGTTTATCTGCAGAACTTTTTTTTACAGTAGGGAAGAACGTGTTAAGAACATGTCTCTGGTGAGTATCCCAAAATCAGAGGATCAGCTCAAATATTTTTAGATAGGAAATGAACATCTACATTGAAATTTTGCATATCACAAACCACAGAATCTCACATTAATTTGTGCAGAAAGTGTAGGGAATTCTTTCTTGACTCTGGCTTATATTTTAGAGGAAATAAACATCCAGCTGAGGGGAAATCTACTGATTTGTTATATCAGGTCTCTAAAATGTATATATCTTCAGGTTGGAGGGCCTTACTGATCTTTRCCTGTAAAAATGAAAGTTCTACAATAGCTAAAAATTTAGGTACAGGTAGAAGGTGTATTTTGGATTCTGTCCTTATGTCATGGTAATGGAAAAAAAATTCTAAAATCAGTAAAGAATAAGCAGATTTTGYGTAATAGGACTTCATGATCATCAAAGTCTATTAGGACAACAAAATAATTCTTGCATTTTTCTACCACTCCATTGGCAGCAGTGAGGCCTTTGGTATTATGCAGCTCATGTTGCAGGTCAAGGTATTTAGGTATTTTAGTGTGTGGTGGGGTGGGTGCTTTTAGGCAGAAGAGAAAATTGAGTCTAGAATATCACAAGAAACTGGAGGAAAGAGAGGACTCATTACACTCTTTAGAACAGTCTAGTTTGGATGGTAATGCACAGGTTACAAACTCCTGATGAAGAAGGAGAGAAAAGAAATGTACCCAGCAAAAGCTAGAGGCGTCAAGGGAAAGACACGTGTATAGGGTAGAAAGGGAACAGGTAACACCCCACAGTAGTAGTTGAGAAGTGACTACTGGATCTGTTGTGTTATTTTAATGATGACAGCAGTAAGAAAGCAGAAGCTGATTTTTATACTTTCTTTTGCCTTGTCCTGCCATCTACATAGGTGTGTGAAAAGCAAAGTGCAAATTGTGACTTTTTGAAATTAGTGGTATTTAGCAGAAATGCGTAATCACACAAGATGCCAAGGTTCTAGTTAGGGTCCAGTATTTTGGCTGTCAGTGGGTTCTTCTCTGCCAGCCATGGCAAGCCACTGCACCCTTCAAAATATTGGGCCCTCTGCCCACTGCAGCATAGCTTCCCACGTGAGTCTGAGTTTCACACTCCCGAGTAAAACTTGGCCTTGTAAAAATTTCATCTATTTAAGAAAGCAAGATATGGGTGATTTTGGAAATGTTGCTCTTGCCATAAACTTCAGTGGGAAACAACTGGATCAGTTATGCTTTCCAGTGCTCCTACTTATGTGCCACGCTAGATTACGTGAAGTTGTATAGCATTTACATTATAGGCATTTTCTATTTATGACCATGTAGTAAATTTTCATTGCTGCTGATTTTATTACATGTAGGTTGAAGTGAGTTCAGATGAATACTCCTATTTACCTGGAAAAATGTGACTGCCTTAATAATCAACTCCAGTAAGAAACATTGAAATACTGAAATAAAATGCAAATGTCATCGTCCTATGCTTTCAGAAAGCCTCTGTTCTTGATACAAAACATCCAATTAAAAATGATGTTCTTTTGCTTTTAAACCTGATACTTTCAAAAGGTAATCCACAATGGACCAACAATTTGAATAACCAAAGGAGGTATTGAGACATACTTCACCTAAAAAAAATCTCATGATGCTTCCTATTTCATTATGCTTTTGCAGGACTGGAGTTTCACTCTTTCATTGTGTATAAAGAAGGGAATATTGTACAGTCTCTTCTTATGTTAACATATTTCAACACAATCAGCATTCTGAGTGAACAGTTTCTGGCCACACATCTTTATTTTTATAGTAGATAGGGTTTGTTTTATCTGTCCTGCTGTCCATATGTAAGTTGGCTTGGCTTAAATGACTTGATCTTTTTCTTAATACAGCTTCTTTTTTATTAAAAAGCCTGGATTCCTAGTTTTCTTCTTACATTCATTTTACTTTATAGTCAACTGACTGATTTAAAATGCCGTCTTGGAAAGTACAGGAAATTCGCACTTGAGTTAAATGTAAATCAGCTCTCTCTTTGCTCTTAAAAATGAACGGCTCATACAGTTTTTCTACCTGAAAAATCTCTTTAGACTGGGAGACTGATAAACAAATACAAGATTGAAGTTTCCCTTTTCCCTAGCCCCCTCTCCACTCCCTTTTCCTTTGCAAAGTACGCAGGCTGTGCATTTTAGCACATACATAACCCCATCTGCAGCTTCAGCAAATGGTGCATAGCCCTCACAGGAGGCAAAAAGCAGACCTTGGAGAATTACTATGAAAACAGAGCACTCTGTGCCCATCCAAAGAACAGAGCTAACAGGACATTGTTTAGTCAAACACTAAGGGTAAAAAGTCAGACTGAATTAGATAAGAGCTCAACGGGACCCCAACTTCAAATTCCCTTAATACTGTTTTTCTAAAGGTCAAACAGTCAGGATGTTTTTAGATTGATTTTCTACAGATGTGTAATTTGTGTTAGCTCAATTATAAATCTTTTGGTGGATATAGATTCTTGCAAAATCTTTGCCTTTCTCTTCTGCCCATGCTTTCACAGAGTTGACCTTAACAGTCCATTGTGAAAGTTCAGTTACTGGGCTAGCTTTATAAGCATCTTTCTGCTATCATATTGCAGTTCAAAGCATTCAGTGCTCAGAGTCCCTTTTTGTATGCTGGATTGTTCCTGTATGAGGAAGATATTGCTTTCTCTATGGAAAACAAAATGGGTAGCTGTATTCTTTTTTGCTGGGTCTCATTTTTTTTTTTTAAATTGCCTGTCTTTTCTTAAGGAGGCTAGTTCAGAAATGCGTACTCAAATTCTCTTATTCTTTATCTTTGCAGCTCAGTATCTGAAGATCAAATGGACTCTGTGAACAGAAGCTCTTTTAGACAGCAGAGCTCATTCACACTGATGCTACAGTATTACATTCTTCCTCTAAAAAAACTACTCACAAAAACTGAAGAAAAATACTAGCACTCAGCAAAAGGGAGGGCAAGTGTCATTTTCATGAAGCGGTCTTACAAGCAGAGACAAAAAGATAAATTTCCAAACTCGCCAAACTATTGTCTCCTAATCAATGGTTGCTACTAGAAGATTTCGCATAGCAGAGTCAGGTTTCATTTTATTTTTTAAAAATGTATTTTAATAAGATGAAATATCCAAAAGAAATTAAAGGTAACTTTGAAAAAAGAAATTAGAAAAGGAAGTGTACCACTTGAAAAATGAACAAACAAGTCTCTTTGACATTGTTTTAGCTTTTGATTTGGTTTTCTTCTGAATCAATCTTCCAGGTAAATTGACTCAATTTTAGACTATGATTATAGTGCAGTAGAACATGGTCCCCCTAAACTTTCTCTAAGTAGTTACCCAAAAATGTTAATTATATTCTCAGATCCACAATGCCTTGGACTGGGTATAACAGCAGGTTGTGAAGAATTTGTTTTCCAGCTAGACATGACAGCTTTTCTCTCCTTTAAGCACAGATCAAAGACAGAAACCAAGTAAGTGCAAAGGACACTAGTCATGCTGGATAGGAAACATATCAGCTTTTCATAAGTCAGTCACTGTAGTTAAAGGCTATCTCGGACTTAGAGTGCGAAGTATATCACACAGTTTGGAAATCTGGGAACAAAATAGCAAGGAAATCTTGGAGGAAATTTAATTAGCTGGACATCTCCTGCAGCCTACTAAACTAGAGCTCCATTAATCATTGTCATATACCTCATGAAGATACTCATATCTCTGCCACCTCTTTTGCGTAAAGCATTAGGGTAAAGCAGAAGAGTGAAGGAAACACCTTCAAGCCTCCTGGCAAAGTGGGATGCCTCTTCATACTCGCTTTGGGATGGACTAGTGCAAGATATTACACTGGCAACCCGCAGCCTCTGAGCTTTGAAAGTTCACCAGATGCTGGCCTTATCTTTTAAACACAACTAACAAACTACTCATTTTAAGACAAGATGAAAAGAGAGAGAAGAAAAATAAGACAAGGAGGGGAAAAAAAAGTCAGGCCATGTTTGAGGGAAAGCTGCCCTCAATATTACAAACTATGTGACAAAGGACAACTGAGTCCTGTTTTCATAACTGAAGTTTACATGCTTGTCCCTCAGGTGTGCCCATTAACACATAAATTTGCTCAGGTTTTCTCATTTTTCTCATTCCTTTCCATGGAGTAAGTGGTCACACAAGCATACAGAGCTAGTACTGGATTTCTGAGAGTGAAAAATATAGTGCATTAGCACACCGTTAATTCTACTCTTTTATGAATCTCAGCTTTGCTTTCTTGCCATAGGATAAAACCGCCCTGAAGATTTGAGAGATAAACAATTAAAAATATATTATTTATTAGAAATTCAATAAAGGAGGCTGTAGGCTCTGGACCAGTAAAATGAATGTTGTAGGAAGGCTTTGACAGAATTTTTTACAAGTGTTTGGTTTTTTGGAACTAAAAGCCTAAGGTCCGGGAACAGGTTTATTAGATGATTATAAAGATTTTGCAACTCCTGCAAAGCCAAAGTCTATTTTAAACCAATATGTCACATGTAAGGGTTATTTGTGCCCTAATATGCCATGCTGTTATGAGTGACCAGTCAAGTTTATCCCTAACTATTTAATTAGCTTTGAAAGTCTTAGCATTTTGTTTGCTTTTCCCTATACACAAGACAGCATAGTAGGGTCAAAGCTGTAGACCACTGACTGCTTTTAAGCTGCATACCTTCRTGTCAGAGACCTCTTGTAGCTGGCATGACAGGCTGCTCACTGATCACTGCCTGCAGACAGCTGCTCTCTGAAACCTTCCTGCAAGCTGTACAACACGGGGTTGTGGCTCGGGTGGGAAGAAGTGGCCTAGGTTATTCGCATGGAAGCCTGAACCTCCCCAGACTTAACTGAAAAACTGCAAATTAGGTCTAGCAGAAAGGGATGCTGCGTGCCCTTTTCTCTGTTGCTTGCCTAGTACAACGGCAGATAATCACATCTCCAGTCAGCCCCACCAGACATGGAAATATCACCGTAAACTGAGCTAGCAGCCTGCTCAGGTCAGCAAGGCACTAAAACACGTGAGGAAACATGTCTGACGTTTGGAGCAAAGTCATTCCAAGCAACCTTCAGGAGTGCACTTAATCAGAACCTTGATCACTTGGGGACTTGGCTGTCACACCTCTATGTTCAGCCCATGGGCAACCTGCAGAAGGCTGCAGCCCCCAAGGGCGGTGGGTGAGAGCACAAAAGCTGGCAACACCCGGGTGCCTGTGGCAGGTATAAGCCCCGTCATGACTCTACACAGCCATACTAACCACCTGTGACCCCACTTGGTTAGAGCCAGACAGCCTGCTTTTGTTCCTGACACCACAATTTTTGACAGTTTGCCATATTTTCAGGGGGTAAATCCCAAAAATTTCAAACATCCCTGATGAAACGTGGTTTTCACCCGAGTTGCTTGGAAAAGACTGTGTCAGCTTAATTTTGCTGTTTCTGAAGTGGGAGGTCTGATTCTTCTGCAAGTGAAATTGTTAAAGAACTTTTTTACTTTCTACCTCCTGGCAAACCCCATAATAGTGCAGGCCCGCTGCTGGCAATATTTTTGCTTATGAAGAAAAGCAACTGCTCTGGTACTGCGTGTATCAGACAACAAGAACAATGAGGCTGAGTTTATCCAGCTCAGTGCTGAAGTGGTTGGTAGATCTGTATGTTACATCAGCACAGACAAACATACCCATCCATTCTGTGGGAAAAAAAAATATTAAAAAAAAAAGTATATCTCTGCAGTGAGGCTAACATTGCTTTCTGAAAATATATAGGTGTTAAGAAATACATAATTTATGCAAAGGAATAGAACTAAAACACTCCAAGTGTTCCACATTTTTAGTTCTCCAAAGCTGTTTAAGCTTCTAGAAAATTAACTGTGATATTCTATATACAGTTTTGGTACTCTTATTTTTGAAACTCGCAACAACAAGACAAACTCCATTGCATGTAAGTATGTAAATGTCAGGTGTTCTTGATATTCCAGTTCCACGTTTGTGAGGATACAGAAGACATAAAACTGGTGGTTTAATCCTCAATTTATGCAGTCATGAGTAGTATAAAGAGCTTACCTCAGGATGAAATAGATACAGTAAATTTGAGTTCACAGGGGCTTCATTTGAATGGGTTTTGGTGGATTTTTTGCTTCCCTGTCTGCTTTGCAAGGGATAACATGTTCCATGTAAACAATTTGGCTCCTGTAGTGGTTGGGCTAACATCTATGCACTTATGCACCCACATGAATTTCATTATCCTACTGTAAGAGAAAGAGCAATCCATGAAGATCAGTAGGATTTCAGTTGTCTTTAAGGTCCAGAGTTCAGTTATTTCAGCAGGTGTTAAGGACTTTTGAAGGACTGGCCATGACCTTTATTATTTGAACAAGAATACACATGTTTTTGGTGCTAACTACATTTTTTAATTCAAACTTCTTCTGAGTCACAAACTAGGAAAATCTGTTTTAAAAATATTTATAATGTCTGCATGTATGTGTGCTTGTATGGTGGTGAAGACTTTACATTTAAAATGTATTTTGAAACGGTGTGTGTTTACCATATTGAACTAATTAATTCATTTTAGCATTAACTAGTAGTTTGACAAAGAAGGCCTTGTCCTGTGAGAGGAATCTGCCATAAAGTCACTTATCATTCTGGAGACTCTGAGGTTCTAAATATATATGGAAAAAAAAATATGTATTATTTTTTCTCTCCTCTGTGGGGATCCACAGAGAGTAATTTAAAAAAGCAATGGGAGTGTCAGAAAGGAACTATCCCTGCCCTGAAAAAGAGGTATTTTCTCCCTGAGTTCTATCAAATCACTCTATCCTTTCCAAGAAGTGATCGATTCTGTTAATTAAATAGGCTGCAGGGTAGCAGCAAACTTGTTCTTCATCATCGTTTCTGCTTCTGCTTCAAAAGTGGTTTTTCCTGCTCCAAATTCTACACTACTGTGCTGTAGAGCAATGATGCAATTGTGTAGGAAAGCTCAGGCTTGGGTAGTAATGTCACAGCAACAAACACAAAGAGCTTTGCAGCAATGGAAAGTTAATAATAACAGAAATAGGTGGTGGTGTTATGTTTTATAAAGCAACTTTAGAAAAAAGAAAAGTGAGCATAAAGCACAAACAGCAGGATGTATAAGCTTCAGCATGGGAGGTTTATTAACCAGAGTAAATTCTTTAGCTATTCTTATATTCTTAATCAGAGTTATATATCAGCATTGCTAATGTATTTACTTTCTCAGCACCCCTCTTTGTAATGGGAGTGTTTCCCAGAGGAGAAGCCAAAGTTTCTTGGACACCGAGGACTCTACAAGAAAGCAAAGTTTGCTTTGAAACCTCTAGGCTTTCAGACTCATCTTTGAAAATAATGAAAGGACAGCCAGATCTTTTTTCCTGGGTTATTCACTGAGCTCCATCTTTTAAAAGCACTTTGACAAACATCTCAAAGTTTGAGGGTAGGAAGGCATAACTGGTGTATTTGCTCAGTGAATCTCCCTGGAGCTGGGGAGCTGCTCATCTTCTTCTAGCTCTGGTTAGCGATTGCCTGGAAGGAGCCCATGGCTTCTGTTCCACCTGGCACTTGCATTTGAAAGAAACCAGACAGAAGATACGAGCGCTGGAAAAGAGGGGTAACTGAGCCTATATGCCAGGAAGATGTTTAGTCTCTCTGCCTCAGTCCCCTATCATGTAACGTACAAATAACATTTATCTTCTCCTTCGTTTTGYCTTTCTGTTGTAAAGCTGAAGTCAATAAACTCCTTAGGACCAAGCTGTCTCTTTGTAGGCATGTGTTCAGCACTTAATACCACAAACATGGCCCCTCAGAGACTTCCAACAAAGCCATTATGCATTATCGGGCTATTTACAAGCAGGATGGACAACCTAAAGATTGTCATTCAGTTCTGCGGGTTTTAACAGCCCATAATCCCTGTGGCCTGGAAAGAGAAAAGTTGTTGCTATCCTTAAATGATTCCTAAATAGACAGAAGTTTACAACTATTTTCTTTTTCAAGTGGGTCACCTGTAAGATCTATCCAGACAGATGCATCTGACAGGTTATGAAAGCTCTTTTACAGATGATTTGTTGGATATCTAAAAAAAAATCTTTTTATTCTTAATTTACAGACCAAAATGGGTCAAAAAGCAAATTAATAAAAGTAAAAATTTCTTTTAAAAATATCTGTGATAGGTATCAGCATTTCTCTAGGGTATTTCGCAGCAGTTTCTCTCTCCAAACTGGCACAAAGTAACAGAGGTATGATTCTGATTTCTGAGGCTGGCCCTGAAAAAAGCAGTTATAAGAAGAAAGCAGACCAGTATTTGCAGCTATACCCACAAAAAAACACAGTAAATAAAGGCTGTTCCTCCTGCCACTTGTCACTGATAAGTGAGACAGCAGGCACAACCCTCACACAAAAGAACAAAACAAAACAAAACAAAACAAAAAAATTCTCCCTCTGAACAGTGCACTGGCTCCTACAGTTTCTCAGGTGGGACGGAAACACATGGAATCAATATATTTTCTACTAAGACACATTTTCACTCCACAGCAAGTCAGAGTGTGGTAGAGGAGAGCTGCATTTCCCACGTGGGCCTGGTGACACTGATACACACTTTTCACTGTCYGTAGCAGGAGTCACCACAGCACTGTTCAGAGGTGGAAAGCTGACCTTACCCAGATCTGGGCTTGGGAAGTGCTGGTAATTGAAAGAGAAGACTGGATTCAACAATTTGGTCTTCTTGCAAAACTAATTTTCACAAAATGTTAAACATGCTTAAATTAAACAAATTCTCAGAAAGATGATGATTGTCTCAATAAAATGCTCCTGTTAGCAGCTTTTTCCAGCTATGAAGGAATTTTGACAGACAGTCAGCCCATCTGCATCTCCTGTGGATGGAAATGGATTTTAAAATCAAACAAAGCCCATGAACGATTTAAAAGCAGGCTTTTCAATGACCCCTGCTTGGTCTGTTTTCAATAGCTGCACTTCATTAAAGGCCCAAATGACAGGCTTAGATACTAAAGTCAATACCTTCAGAGTAGCCCTCCAAATGTCTGTCTTTCTAAGGTTTTAAGCTGCTACCATTAGCAAAGTGTCTGAGCTTCTTCCCTAAGAAATCAATAGCAAAATGACCAACAGAGTCATATGACTTGCCATGTTTTCTGGTATCTTTGCTTGAAAATGTGTTTAATCTGTCTGTTATGGGCATGTACTTTTATCCTAGGTATAAGAGCAGCTTTCTTAGTTACTACTAATGATATTACTGCAATATCACTGTTGTCAGTATTAGGTTCCTCAGACGAAACATGCACATACATGCCTAGGTAGTATGCTTAAATCTCAGTAGTACCTATACGATAAGCAAATTACTCAGAGACGCCTGCCCTCCTGAAAGATGGAACCATGCCCTCAAAGTATCGAAGCAAGCCATGAAAAATAAAGCAAATTCATCATCCACTCTGACAACCAGCCCACCTACGTAACAAAACTCCTGGCCAATTCCTGAAGGACAAACTGAGAAAGAAAAAAATAAATAAATCATCCCAGGCCTATGCCATAGTCACCTGTTAGATATCCATGGGATTGAAATGTACACAGTGAACATGGAGAACATTTCCGAGTCTATCCATTTCAGAACCTATCCATAAAATTGTTTCTCTGGAGGAATTATTCTAGTTAAAAACAAAACAAAAAAAAATCTTTCAAACTCTTACTTGCAATGCCCAATTCTGAATTTTTTTATCCAACAAACATAAATTCCAGCTAATGGCTTCTCTGTCTTGTGTTGAGGAAAACCCTTGCTTAATGTACTGTGTTAGTTCTGACCTACCAGGCTTTAGGCAACTCCAGCTATTATCTGCAATAACTTGTTTATGCCTAGAGAGGTTTGATCACATTTTCTCTTGAGCCTCAGGATCTGGGCTTGGCACAATCCATTGTTTTAATAAAGTCTATGACAGTCTTTGTGTTTTAAATCTATGCACTGGCCCAGTAATGCCTTTCAACTCAGAACAGGGTATAGTACTGTTCAAAGTGACACTGCCAATACTTCTGCTATGCCTCTGAAATTCGCAGGGTTAAAAGGATGTCTTAGAAACACAGATCAAGCTGCAAAAAGTGTGGTGTCCTCTCCTCAACCAGACTGCATTTTGGGTGGTTACTAAATAATATGGCAAGTTACTCTGGTTGGTGTTAACGAAGCAGATTTTCTTCTGGTGCAGAGGGCAGGAAAAGCATCACAGAAGGGTTGGCAGAGTCTTCAGGAGAAGTGAATTCAGCATGATGACTTTCCAAGCTGAGCTTAGGAATACCAAACACATATGAAACCAGCACCTCCCCATCCCTCACGTGTATCAATTTTTTGGCAAGGAGCATATTCACCACGGACATGAGCATTCCCAGTCTCAGCTGGTGTCATTCAAGACAGTTGTCAAGTATCTCCAACATCCACTCATGTCCTGTCCCCTTTAGTTGTGCAACTGTCAGTTTAAAGTTCCCAGCACTAAGGTTACAACTGCCTTTTGCCTAAATACTGACAAGACACAGGCATAAAGAATAGCTGCTGCCACTAATCCTGGAGGAAGGTCAAGCACACAAAGAGCCTTCACAACAGAGAAATGCCCAGTAAGAACCTGTGGGGATATAGTCCCCATGCAGAAAAACTTAGCCAGCAACATGCTGCATTGGTGAAATTTTAGCATGGGATTCAATTGTACTACCAAAATGTTTTCTTTTTCATGAAATGTGTTAGTGTTGGAGTTTTTCTCTTTCATCAGTTTGAGTCTCATTCAAGAACATGCAGTTCTGTTAAAGATCTGAACAATCATATTGCTCCTGGAAAGCAACGTCTATGCTTCGCTTGAATTCAACAATGAGCTTCTGCAACAGACGTACAAAAGGCTCTGTTGTCTTTACAAAATTCAGGGCACACAGCGTTATGAGAGATGCAAAGAGGGAGTGCAGATTGTCCCTCTAGTCTTATTTTATTACCTGGTGTACATACAGTTGCACTGATTTCCGGAGGTATCACATATATATTCACCTTGCTTACATACCTCCTTGCAACGATGGTGTTCCCCAGCGGTGTGCAGAAGACAGACTTTTAAATGAATGATTAGCAATATTCTGTTGCTTCATTTGCCCAGTCCATGAGGGAGCTGTAACCTCTTTAAGAGGGCCAAAGCTCTTTGGTATGCCCTTGTCTTCTCTCAGTAAGGGTAAAAGCCTCATCTGAGCATAGTCCTTCAGTAATACAAGACTGAAGCAGCTTCTCAAGCTATTCATCATAAGGATGCTGGCAATGTTATTAGTACATTTCTTGTTCTTCAGAAGAATGCTGACAGTGATAAAGTTTTCAACATGAGGACAGAAAGTTCCAGATGTCCTCAAATATGATTATTTACAAAGATGTGGTTTTAGTTAAAGAAAATCTACTCAGCAAGCAGAGCAAATGAAAGAATCTGCTAGAAAAGAAAGTACCTGAAAAAGTTTAATTTCTCTGAGTGAAGGGGGGAAACGAAGATGGCACATTACAAGYCCCTATAAACCAAATGAAATATAGGAAATTGTTCCTGTAGGAAATGGAAGTTAAAATCTTGAGCCCACTGAGGTCAAGAGTGAGGAGGGCACAAAGTTCACCATTCATCTCCCTGTCTCCAGGCTATTCCCTCAGTCTACTGGGGACATACTGTACTGCAATGCTGACTCTAGTGCAAAGGAGGTAGTGGTCTAAACTGGATCAGCAAACTTAATAACGCACAGGATTTCCATCTACGAAATCTCCAGCCACTTCATAAATCATCACATGAAACGGCAAACTGGCAATGATGTGATGCAGCTTCTCCAGGGATCAGCAGAAGGTCAGACATGAGGGTGGGGAGGCACCTTGTCATCTCATCTACATAAAAATGGCCAGTCAGGAGTATTTCGTCCTCTCTTTTCATTTCAGTGGTTTAGCATCAATCCTTGTTACAGGATTAATTTTCTAATCCTCACTAAATCACACATGGAAAAATAACAGCATGTTGGCCAACTGGCAGCACCTTTGTAAACTTTGAAATTCCCTTGACATGTTTGTTTACTAGCTTCCTTCTTCAAATTACTTATCTCTTCTCTACCTTTTTTTATGCATATATCTGTGTATACACACATATGCATGTATACATACACATACATGCTTAAACACACACACACACACACACACACACATTTATACATTCACTCCAGGAGCCTATGTTATCCATTCCTAATTTAAAATTAGTCTATTCTTACTATTAAAAAACTTTATCAAATCAACACTTCAGTTTAATAAGAAATAAAATTAACAAAACTTTTAAATGCAATTGTCTGTAAGGAAAGCACTGACCGTTTCCCTCTGCTGATTGAAATTATGCAGTACCTTGTAGAGGATTAACAATTACATGGGCATGACCATCAGAAAAATAGATATGATCCTTTAAGAAAGAAAGGCCATTGCACTGTGCTCACAAGTTCAGAGAGCACAAAGCAGGTTTTATGCTTATTTGCTTGCTTTAATGTCCCACACAAGCTCAACTGAAACAGACTTGCTGGACAGTGTAGAAAATTCAAGTATGAGGAAACCAGGCCCATCTAACCAAAACAAAAAATACCCTGAAAGATTTAGCAACAGAGACATAGTAATGCGCTGATATGCCCCTCTATCCTGTCTGCTCCCCCAAGGAAATATTTGGATTAACACAGGGTTTGGRTATTTTTCCCCATTTTTGGGGGAGGGGAAGGGGGATAAGCGGTGTATTAATAAAGCCAAAAGAACTCAAAATTTAAGAAACACATTATGTCCAGCTATCCAACTGAAAAACAAATAAGCACTTATCACCAGTAAAATGACCTTGCAAAAGTGTCCTTGTTTGTTAAGACAACATACACTGAATARCATTTTCATGTGAATACTTGTACTTTGGGGTCCTTCCAGAAGCATAGTAGACTTCATATGTTATAAGTAGTCTTTGCTGTCATTTGAATGACATTACCTATTCTGTGGTAACATGAGGAAGCTTGCTGCCTCTCACACTTCATCACAAGGCCTTTTTTCCAATTAGAGAATACAGATGATGTGAAAGCAAAAGAAGTTTGCCTCTAAAAGCTGTACATCGGCAGAACAAAGTATGCTGTCACTAATGTCAGAGTAATGGAGTTGTTGAAAGCCATCAAACCCAGATGAGCACAAAGTACAGCCTCCATTTCCAARGTAATGCACAGGGAAAAGAACTAAGTTGTGCCTGATGAGGTGTCTCAGCCTCCAACATTTGCTGCTATGAACCTGTTGCACGTGGGGATTGTGGCACCCCTGAACTACCATCTGCACAAATTGTCCACTTACTGTTGGCAGCATAATGCCTTCCTTTACAATTCAACCCAAAGCAATTATTAACAGATTTCATTTTAGCTCCTTGTAAATGTGTACCTTATTTTCACACTCTACTGTTCCAGGAATCATATAGTCAGAACAGTAGTGGAGACTTAAAGTCACATACACTCTGAAGAGAAAAAGTAAATGCTACAAACAAAAACCAAAAAGAAATCCCACCACTTTGCTTTTTGAAAACTTGAATATTTCGCTGGTTTCAAGAAGCTTGACTGCTTTCCTGCTTGCATTTTGTATTTGAAGTGGGTTTTGTGCAACAATAAAGGAATGAACAAATTAACAGCCTTTATCTCCCCTTTGTAGTGGCAAACAACTGTATTTRCATGTTGCTCTCTTCCTAGAACACTTAACACGTTAAAAAAAAAAAAAAAAGAAGTAATAAAGAAAAATTGTAATTCAGTTTGCATCCTGAGGTCCTAATTTCCTCAGGACTTATGAGACTAGACTTAGGGAATGCATAAGGTCAGCCAGCAGCTCATTCAGCCTTTCTTCTTCCTTTGGGAAAGATGCTTGGAAGAGAGGCATCTGGGGTAAAGCCTGCACTTGAGGTCTGGAAGCAGTCTTCAGCCCTTCGTCCACAGAAGTCCCAGCTGTGCACAGCTCTACAGAAACAGTCAGGTAACACAAGCCAGACTTAGATATCTGCTTTGTGATAGCACAGTTTTGCCCACCCATATATCCCACTTACCTTATAATTTCCCTGTGGTCTACGGCTATATGTGCAAAATAATTAAACAAGTGAACAAGCAAACAAGCAAGCAAATAAATAAAACTTTCTTTACTAGAAATGTGTTCCACAGTCTAACTCTCCATGTTTGCTTGTCTGTTTATTTGCTTGTATTTAGCCTAACTTTAACAGCTAAAGCAGCCTTTAAGCGTTGCCTCCTGCCCAAGGAAACATGTAATCCATTGGTAGCAACTTGGAAAAGACAACTACAAAAATTAAAAAGTAGCAAAGCAGGAAAGTATAGAATACCTCAATTTAATATTTTATATTTTATTTTATTGTGTATAGAATCTTCATATTCCTGTTGCTAGATGAAAGGAGGACTAACAGCCTAGCAGATCAAACGGTGCACGGTCTGAAGGCAGAATCTGCCTTAATCCTTCCCAAAGCACTGTTAGGCACAGCCTGCCTCTGGCTGGCGAATGAGGCCATGGAGTTATACTGAGTCTGCTCACTGAAACCTCCATGCGAAGAGTATGATAATTATTTTAAGTTCAATGGTTTTGTCATCTGTAATAGCCAATCTGTTTCTGGAAAGCTGACAGATAACTAGATATGTTATAAGCCACTTAACATGGCTCCACAAAACATTTCTTATTTTAGCTGGACTTGCTGAATCCTTCTAATGACTGTATATTTTTTCCTTAAGCAGGAAGATAGCAATAAATGATATTTAATGAAGAATCTGGACAACATTTTTAAATTTGGTGCAGACTCCCACAGATACATCTGTAAAAGATATAGGCAGAGCAAAAATCAAGACGTAGAAGGGTGGGAAGCAAATGTGAGAAAGTTTTCAGGAATTCTTAATAAATCAATAAAGCAAACGCTCTGGGAAGTATCTATATCCCAGCAATGTCAAGAGTCAGTTCCTGAATTTGCTCATCAATACCTTCTTGGATTTTTTACACGTACCTTCATTCACTTGCAAAAATACATACCTTCAGAATCAGTATTCCTGGATTGTTATCTGTCGAGTGATTTCAAAGAGAAAGAAATATGAAATTTAGAATTTAACTTCCATGATGGATTTAATAAAAGCATATTTTTTTTTTATTTAAACAGTGCTCAGAGCGGCCACTGAAACCATGTCAATACTCTGATTAGACAGCAGAAATAAAATACAACTATGSGCATTAAAACTATATGATCAATTACATTTTAATATATATACATCAACTTATGAAGAAGGGAGGCTGGAAGGACATTTGTTTAGTGAGATATGATAACGGTTGTACCTTATGTGCCTTGTTCTCCTCTAACACTAGGTTAAGATGCTCCGCAGCCAGATTTCATCACCAGTCTGTTCTAGTGCTGCTTTCTGATCCAACACGGCCCTTCCCCACGTTCACACAGAGCCTTCTCACAGGCACACGCTGCTGTAAAACAGGAGAAACAGGAAAATTAGTTCCAGAAAGGCTGTAAAAATGCTTATGGCAGGCAAGAGGGCAGGAAAGAAGATGCTAGTGAAAAAATAAACATAGTACCTGCTAAATATGTAAAGCATTGAATAGAAGCCAGCCTGGCTTTCAGAGATCATTCTTGTTCCCTAATCAACGGTCAAGGACAACGCACCATACAGTCAATAGATATAAGTTACCAAGAAAAGCCAAAAAGAAAGACTTGGCTAAGATGGAAAGAAAGGACAAGCATCAATCAGATCTCATAGGCCAAATTTTAGTGACAAAGGGAAACGCTGTCATAACAAAATCTGTTGTATTTTAAAATATGACTGAAATGTAAACCTCACTATGTAGAACTTTCTGTTTATGTGTAAGTGTGGATAATGGACCATTTAAATGGAAAGTTTCCACTGAGTTCAACAGAGATTAAATGAAATTATATATTTTAATAAAAAAATAAAAAAACCCACACCTGAATAACAAATGGACTTCTTTTTTAAAAAATATCCCACATTCTTCCTCTGTAATTATGTAGTTGACTTATGAATCTCCTTTTAATTCTACTAAATCATTGAAGCAAGATAATATTTTAAATTTTGTGGACTTCTCCACAGAGCAAAAGGGAAGAAAAGGAAAAGTCTCAACAGAAGGCAAGTGAGTGCAGGAACAGAAAGCACATACAGAAAGAGTGAAAAAAGAAAAGAAAGCATGGAAGGTTTTAATGAAAATAAACCTAATATAYTAAAACTGCAACTGTCCCAGCATAGCTGTTGGCATATAGCTCAGCATATCTTTCAGCTAGAATTTTTTTTTGAATGTACTCATTTAGATTTCATATACCTAGAGAGGGAGTGAAGGATTTGCAAATTTAAGTTTATAAATCTAAATGAGAGGGGCAGTGGGAGATTGGGTTTTGACACTGAATGACAAGAAATTTCAAGGGAATGCCAGAGGCCATTTTTTTATTACTGTTATTTAGTAGCTCCAAAAAGAGCAAAGAAGATAGGGAAGCACATTTTTGAAACTTTAAAAGCTATGRTTAAAGGCTTGAATTTTATTCTTCAGGGCAGGGAATAAAGATGGACTTTAACAGGAGGAATTCTGTTTCAGGAAGAAAATTATTGCCAACTGTATTTAGTATGGTTTTGTAAAAAGAATTCAAAGCTTTCCCATAATTGCTCCTCAGAAGTGGTTTGTGGGTGGATCTGTGGGTACTCAGCACTACTTCAAATGAGACTCTTCCAAGAGCGTACCTTTAGGCCTATGAAATAAAAAACACTATTGAAAAAGAACAAGTATACAGAATAACACACTAAACACACATAATTATAAGACAGAATCATGAACATTTATTTCTGTGTACCCTTACATGTTGCTGTGCTCTAAGTGAAAGGCACAGGTTGGGGATTTTTTTACCGTTTGCCCAGACCGACTACCTTTAGAAGCAAAGCTATAGAACAATTTATTCATGCGAATGAGAGACTTAAATTATCACAGGYCTGCCATAAAGAGAGAGAGGAAAAATTGCAAATGTCCCTTAGACCTCCAGGAAGGCTATTATAAAGCCATCATTTGCCTGCTACTGAATCAGACTTTGTCCATGTGAGAGATTTGACATCCTGGAAAATAGAGTAATTTAGGATTAGTATGCCTTTAATTTTTAGACGTTTTAGTCTTCATACCATGTAGACCTTATTTATAATRTTAGTAATTTTTATAAGTCTGCAGAGCTTTCTGCTTCTATAAACTGTTTTTCCCCAAACAGTCCTTTGACAGCCATTTGGTTGTTAAGAATAAGGTCATAAGAAAGATTGGTTTTCTACATACCAGAATTTTTTTACAGTGTTTCTTCTCTTTTCATCTCAGGTCTGTTTGCTACTTAAAATATTTTGGTTAACTACTTTGATTAAAAGAGTAACATAAAATTATGCACCTTCCCTTCGTCACTTGTAGTTCAACACAGTAGTAACATCAAAAAGACTTGCATACTGATTTTTTATTTAGTTCTGGCAAATATAGCTTATTTTCTTTGGGGAACTATAGCAGCATAAAAGGATTTTTAAGCATGCAGAGCGAATGGCATTTGACATCTCTCAGATGTTATAGTCATGAAGGTTATAATAGGATGACTCTGCATTACTCTCATTTTGCTTGATTAATATGCTAGAAATCGCTTTTTGTTGTGTAGCGTAGCAGTTTGACACACAGGAAAGTTAACTCAGGCTATATTTATTATGGATGTTGGGATAGTCTAGTGAACCTTTGCCATTACCAGCCAGCCTAAGTGACTTCTCTGGGATCTGTGAAGCACTGAAGGGTGAAATTCACTGCTCTGAGAAGACTAACACAGGACCTGTCCTTCACTTCAGTGTTCAGCATACCACTTGCAGACTCTTAAGGCTTGGGTCAGTGATGTGAGCAAGAGTAAATTTTACCCTTTGTATGGAAAGCTGTGGATTAGAAATCTAATTATGTCAGCAATGAGAGAGGGTATTTACTATGACTGAGAGAGCAAAAAGGTATAGCAGTTTCAGGAATATATGAGAGGAAGGAAATATGCTCTCTGATTAGCCCATAACTGGGGTGAGGAATTTTTAAAAGAAAAAGAATAAGAATGCCCTAAGCCCTTCAGYATGTGAGCAGAGCAAATAATGCACTATCTACATCACTTGTGACCTGTGCAAGACGATAAATAGATACGCTTAAGATATGCCTTAATATTGCTAGCAGTATCTAGTGGAAACAGAGAAGACTGTATTCTATTTAAGTGTCTAGGACAATTAATTCTTGCCCTTATTATTATTATTTGATTTGTCATGATGTTTTTCAGTTATGGATAAGAATGGAGGGAACAGAATTTTCATCATTTGAATACTGTGTCCATACCTCCAGCATTTGTTTTATTATGGTGCATGTTTGGTGTCTAGACATTTTTCTGTACAGGGGTAACTTACCGTGCAATCTGGTATAAATTCAGAAAAGTTTCTGATGTAAGTTTACAGCTGAAATTTAATTGACTCCCTGAGCAAAAAGATAAATATGAATGAACAGTCTTCATGTACATCAAAGGAGAACCATTCTCAGATGCCTCATTTGCATCCTCTGAGCCCAAATAGATGAAGAAAACTTCAGTACAATAAGGTCTATAAATTAGACATGAATTGAGTGGTTGCATTCTTGTCACATTTCTTTGAAGTTTCACTTTCCTTGAAACACCTGAAAACAGTGAGATGCCCTGAAAACAGCAAGGCCAAGATCCCCATCACAAGCTCTGAGGGAAAGTACCCAGGYGGACAGCACCAGCTTAGTTGTCAGACCTCATGGCTAAGTTGGGCCTGAAAGACCCGTGGTGACACACAAGGAAAGACTTAAATGTCAGCTATCCTGCAAGACTGTATCTCATTTCTCTACTTTCCTCTTTAGTTGCCTTTTTTTTCTTTTTCTCCGTTTTGCAGTCAAGAGCTCAAAAGCATAGCTTTTTACTGAAGTGTACATGATTTAATCTAGCATTTTGGCTTATAATAAGGATGAATTCCTATCAACAGAAGCAACAACACAAAGGAGGTACGGTGGATAGATGGTTGGGTAGTTTGTGCAAGGGTGTGTCCTGCCATTTAGAGAGAAACCCCTTTTTAAAATCATAAAACAGTGTCTTTCTGTGTAAGGGCAGAGCAGCAGGCAGACCCAGCTGACTGCACCTGCTCCAGAGTTTCGCAGCACAAGACTTAAAACAGAAAAATACCTGCCCAGTAAAGTCTTCTTTCACCGTATTTGTAAAGGGGTTTGTAGAAAAAAAATGAGGAGTAAGGTGTATATAAACAAAAAAATTATACAGAGGGACAAAATAAAGATTCAATAGGCACCTAGATCATAGCATGGTGCCAAAATCTCCTGCATGAAGCACAGTGAGATTAGGCTCCATTGCCTTACAGATTTGGAAGGAGACAGTGATGTTTAATAGATAGGCTGCTTTTCTACTTAAGTTCAGCAGTATTGGCTAACACCCTCATTTTGATGAAAAAAAATCCAGTCTGGTTAGTTTACCTCTTCAGCTAGAAATGACAGACTGAAAAGAAAGCCCTCTCCGGACTATGGGTTCCCACGAAAAAAGTACTGCTAGAAARAATTTTTGAATGCAAAATCCCTTGAAACCCAGGTAGTGCTGCAACAAAGTTACCTGAAAGAGGACACAAACGATAGGAAGTCAATCAGAAAGGGATTCCCTGTATGTTACAGGAATGCAGCTTGTAATGAAATGTGTATGACATTTCTGTCTGCACCCAAAACAATACACCCACAGTAATAAACTATGAGACAACACTACTGCTAAGGGCTTGTATAATCCTGGAAGAGGTAAAACTTTCAATGGATATTGATGGAGACAAGACGTGGATACTGACTAAAATGGATGAGGGATCACATATGCCAAATGAGAATCTGTGAGTGAAATGAGAAAAATGAGCTAAGATTAAATCAGAGCCAGACAGAGATGGAAYACCATGTTACCCCTAGCAATTCTGGAGAACAAGCTTGTTTCCATGGAATGGGGAAAGCATAGACAGCCAGCAGGCTATTTCAAAGGTTCCCCATAGGAAGTCAGGATGTGGCACAGCCACAGAAAGAGAAAAGATTAAAATGCTAACAAAAATATTGTGGCAAGACCCGTGGAATTTAAATTGTAAATGAGATGTAAGTATGAAAATCAAGCCTATGATTTAGCAATAGCTGTGATGCACCTGGGTATCAGGACTGTGCTTGTGTGTACACCCAGTACACCTGAGTCGTTAATTTGGGGGTGGCTCAGGAGCTCCCCAGCAGGTCATCAGGAGAGGTGAGACAAAGGACCCACTTGGAACTGGGTGACTGGCTGGACTCCTGGCCACCTTCATTACTAGSTACCTGACCAGTGGGCACAGAAGCCATCCTGGTGGTAATTTTAGATGATTCTGGAGAATGCTCCAGACTGTTTAACATCCAGCCTGGAGGATGACTTCCAGAGACTACCCTCAGTGGTCCCTGCTGCAAAAGTGGTCAGTTTGTACGGAGATAAAGTATTTGTCAATAGTCATTTGAAACTGTTGCTACTGATGCAGAAATGATCGCATAGGATAGTCTTTTGTGTAGAGGCAGTTAAAAGGCATTTTGCATGTGGTTCAGATTAACTATAATGAGGGCTATCAATAATGAAGGAACATGCTTGTACTGGGGTGCTCATACAGAACCACAATCAGCTGGAGTATAAAAACTGAGTCAAGCAGGGGTTTGGGAAGTATCTCCTGATCCAGCTGAAGACAACCCTGCAGGGGTCCTTATAGCAGAGGTTCCTATTGCCAACCATACAGTGATTGATCATCTTGCTTGGGAGATTTCATTTCTCATATGAGCATTAGGCTATGCCAAAATCGCAACAAAATAAGTTTTAAATATAAAAATAACTCAGTCTATGAGAGTCTGTGCAACAAGATTGAGTTCTACACTTTGGAGTGTGGATTTCAGAGCACGATAGGCTACATTTCTAATGCATTAGGCACTTGGGTTTGGAGTGATGATGGACTATATTTCTAATGCACTAGGCACTTTGGTTTGGACTGATAATTGGAGATATTTGAAAGGAGGTTATTTTTTAGGAATGGGGAATCTTCACTTGTAAAAAGAAAGCCTCTTCCATACCACAAATTTCTGACAAAGAATTCGGTAACTGTTGTTGAGAGTATGTACARTCCTTTGGCATAAACAAGTAGAAGAGACCTTAAGAGCACATTGAGGTCAGCCTATCTACTGGAAGGAATCTAAAGTGGAGCCATAGTATTTCCATGCAATAGCAAAAAGTGTCATAATAATGCTTTTAGACAGGCATGCTGAAACAAGGTATAAACAACAAAAATAACCAAGTTGCATCACAGACATATAAAACTTCACTATAAATGCATGATAAATTCAAGGTGACACAACTCGGAGATAAAAACAGAGCTGGTGACATTCCATTAGGACTAAGTGTACAGTAGAAAGCTTTGTTCTTATACAAAGTTGAACTGGCAAATGGAGGGCAAATATATCTCGTTCTTGCATAATTGAAACACCTATCGGCAAAATACCCAAATACAGTCAACAGCAAGTGAAGAGGAGAGAGAAACAGGAAAAAGACAAAGCAAGACACAGTAGACAAAAACTATCATGAGGGTCTTAGACAAGAAAAATGCTCTCCAGCAGTATAACTGTAATCTGAAACAACCTGGTTCCTAGAGAAAAGGTCCAAATAAATTTGGGTATCTGCAATACCAGATTCCCGCAGAGCTGGCTAGAAGAACAGAGGCACAGCACAGCAAAGAGCAGAGGATGTAAGAGCAGATGCTAAAAACAGATTCTGGGATCCCAGTCTGCCAGTGAGCTGCAGTTTAAGCTCAGGTGATTTCATTTAACTYCTATTTCTTCGCTTACCTTTTCTCAGTCCTATCTTTCTGACTTACAAGCGACTCGGGCTGCTGGCTGCACATTCAGCACCCAACACAATGGATGCCCAGAAGCTGAGCAAGGCCCATGCATGTTTATTATCTCTAATGAAGAAGCCATTCTCATACAACATAAATGGTGTTCAGTGCAGCATCCTGTTTCCCATGCACAAAGAAATGGGTATCCGTGCTGAAGTCTGAAATCTGAGTGGCAGAGGTGCCATCAGAAAGTTTGCAGGGGAACAGGTTCCCTCACAATGCTCTTGAAAGATGGCCACAAACCAGCTTGAAAGCAACATCTGTATGCATCAAAACACTGTTTGTATGACGGGGGGGATATGAAACAAATGGAGGCGCGGGAGAAACAGAGTGACACAAGCAAGCTCCAGGGAACTTGGCGATAGGCATCCTTCTGAAAGGGCACAGAACCCACATTTCAACATCGGCATTTTTTTCTTAGAAAACAGATCTCAGAAATAAGAAGATGAAATTCTTTCTGTGTTAATAAGCATTCAAGCATTAAGCCTGAAGGGAAAAACAAACAAACAAACAAACAAACAAAAAACCACAAACAAACCACCTCAAAGTTTTCTAAAGGAAATTGATATAATTTATTCGGACTTCCAACAGGCTATGATGAACTCCCTTGTACAGTGGAATTCTTAAAGTGCTGCCACAGACTAGAAACAGGTGGTGAAATTTGAATGCTACTGAAATGAGAGGACTTCTGTCATTGAATTCAGTGAGGTTATGCATTTAGCCAGAAAATCCCGGTGGGAATGAATGATTGTTTTCCAACTTGGCAAAAATATCAGAATGCAGTAATCCATGCATCTCTGCTAGGATTGGTTTTRTACAGGATAGTTATACAAATATAAATTAAGTCCTGAAAGCAAGGGTAATACTGAGATGCCAGAAATAGCAACGTGAAACAAGTTAGTCAATACTTGAGAAGACTGCAGAAGCTATCCCAGGGTAGTAGAACAAATTTCAGTAATAAATGCAAGGTCACACCTTTTATGAGCACTGCTCTGAACTACTGATCAATGCTGTTTGACTCTGTATTTACCAGAACAACTTAGGTAAAAAAAAGGCATGTCATATAACTAAATATTTATGAAAATTTTTGCAAAAGAGAAACCACTCAGTTTCTGTTTGAACAGATGTCTGGATTCATAAGCATCTCTTTACTCAGGTTGCTCCTCTGATTTGGCAGAAATGACACATCTGCCCCCTGTCTCCTCCTAAGCCAAATAATTAGACACTAAAATTGCAAAGCCAGAAAGTCAAACCAAAGTAACAGAAACATATTTGTGAATAGATTTTCAGTGCAGCTTATAACATTTACCTACTCAGAAGACAAAAGCAGAACTTTTCAGAGATTTATAATTCAACCTTTTATGCAGATGAGGGTCAGAATTAGGGAGCAGACCAACATTGGTGGCATTGTTGTGCCTATCTGCTATAGACCTCCTGACCAGGAAGATGAGGTAGAAGAGGTCTTCTTCAGACAGCTGGAGGAAGCCTTATGGCCACAGGCCCTGGTCTTCACATGGAAGTATAACTACCCTGATATCTGCAGGAGGGGCAGCAGAGGAGGGCACAAACAATCCAGAAGGTTTCTGGAGTGCATTGTTGACAACTTCCTGAGGAGCTAACGTGGAGAGGAACCCTACTGGACCTCCTACTGACAGCAAGGAAGGACTGGGTGGGGACAGAACTTTGGGGTGACCATGAGATAGTGAACTTCAGAAGCCTGAGAGGGTGGAASAGAGCAAAAAGCTGGACCACGGCCTCGGGCTTCAGTGGAGTAGACACAGGCCTTTTCAGAGATCTGCCTGGAAGAATCCCATGCGATATGGCCATGAAGAGAAAAGGGGTCCATGAGAACTTGTTAATATTCAAGGATCACCCCCTCCAAGCTCAAGAAAGGTCCATCCCGATACATAAGTCAAGCCAAGGTGGTAGGTGACCTACATGGATGAGCAAGGAACTCCTGACTAAACTCAGACATAAAACTGAAGTGTACAAGAGGTGGAAGCAGAACTACATAACCTAGGAGAAATATAGAGATACAGTCTGAGCTTGCAGGGATGGGGTTAGGAAAGCCAAAGCTTACATGGAGTTGAATCTCGCAAGAGACATGAAGGACAACACAAAAAGCTTGTACAGGTATATCAGCAGCAAAAAGAAGACTAGGGAGAATGTGGACCACCTGCTGAATGGGGCAGAGAACCTGGTAACAAAAGACACAGAATAGGCTGAGGTACTCAATGCCTTCTCTCCTTTGGTCTTAACTGCTAAGACCAGTCTCCAGAAATACCAGACCCTTAATACCAGAGGGAAAGTCTGGAACAAGGAAGGCTTACTCTCAGTGGAGGAAGATGAGATTAGGGAACACTTTAAACAAAGCAGATACAAACAAGTCCATGGGGCTTGGTGGACTGCACCCACAAGCGCTGAGGGAGATGGCTGATGTCATTGCATGGCCACTCACAATTATCTTTGAAAGGAGATGGTGACTGGGAGAGGTTCTTGAGGACTGGAAAAGAGCAAATAGTGACATGTTCAAGAAGGGCAAGTAGTATCTGGGATACTACAGGCTTGTCAGCCTGGCTTCAATTGCAGGGAAGGTGGTGGACCAGCTAATCCTGGAAGCCATTTCCAAACACATGAAGGACAAGAATGTAACCAAGAGTAGTCAGCATGGATTTAGGAAGCGAATATTGTCCTTAACCAACCTCATAGATTTCCGCAAATAAATGACTGGCTTGATGGATGAGGGGAGAGAAGTTGATGTTGTCTCTCTTTACTTCAGTATAGTTTTTGACATTGTCTCGTGTAACACCCTGTCGTGAGTTAAGCCTAGCAAGCAACTAAACACCACACAGCCGTTTGTTCAGTCCCGCGGGATTCAGCAGGTATTGCTGTCCCGCGGCCAACTAGCCCTCAGCTTATATACTGAGCATGACGTCATATGGTGTGGAATATCCCTTTGGCCAGTTTGGGTCAGCTGTCCTGGCTAAGCTCCCTCCCAGCTTCTTGTGCACCTGGTAGAGCATGGGAAGCTGAAAAGCCCTTGACTAGTGTAAGCACTTAGTGTAACAACAACTAAAACATTAGTGTGTTATCAACATTCTTCTCACACTAAATCAGCACTATACCATCTACTAGGAATAAAATTAACTCTATCCCAGCCAAAACCAGGAGACACCCTCATTGACAGACAGATGAAGTGCAGACTAGATAAGAGGACAGTGAGGCGGATTGAAAACTGGATTAACTGCTGAGCTGAAAGTGTTGTCATCAGCACCACAAAGTCTAGCTGGAGGCCAGACACTACTGTGGTATCCCAGGGAACAATACTGGGTTCATATACTCTTTAACCTCTTCATAAATTATCTGAAAGATTGGACAGAGTGCATCCTCAACCGGTTTACAGAGGGAGCAGGGGCTGATACACCAGGTTGTTGCGGCACCATTCAGAAGGACCTGGACAGGCTKGACAGTGGCCTAACAGGAACCTCATGAAGTTCAACAAAGGGAAACGCAAAGCCCTGTACCTGGGAAGGAATAACCCCAGGCATAAGTATGCTCTAGGGGCTGACCATCTAGAAAGCAGGTCTGCAGAGCAGATGGTGGAGGTCCTGTTGGGACAAGAAGGTGACCACAAGCCAGCAATGCATCCTCGTGACAAAGAAAGCCCCTCCTGGGATCCATTATAAGGAGTGTTGCCAGCAGGTCAAGGTAGGTGATCCTTCCCCTCTGCTCTGCCCTGGTCAGACACACCTAGATTGCTGGTTCCAATCCTGAGCTCCCCTTTCTTGTCCATGTCAAGAAAGACATGGACATACTGAAGCAAGTCTAGTGCAGGACTACAAAGATTATGAAAGGACTGGAGCATCTTTCATACGAGTAGACACTGAGAGAGCTGGGACTGTTCAGCCTGGAGAAGAAAAGGCTCAGGGATGATATATATTTATATATAATATATATATATCTCTTCATAATTTTTTTATATATATCCATATATATAAATACCTGATGGGGGAGTAAAGTTGATGGAACCAGACTCTTCTTAATGGTGCTCAGTGACAGTACAGGAGGCGATGGGCACAAACTGAAACACAGAAAATTCACTTGCAGCCCAGAAAGCCAACCGTATCCTGGGCTACATCAAAAGAAGCATGACCACCAGGTCGAGGGAGGTGATTTTTCCCCTTGACTCCATGCTCATAAGACCCCACCTGGAGTACTGCGTTCAGCTCTGGGGCCACCAACATAAGAAGGACATGGACCTGTTGGAGTGAGTCCAGAGGAGGGCCACGAAGATGATCAGAGGACTGGAGCACCTCTCCTATGAAGACAGACTGAGAGAGTTTGGGTTGTTCAGCCTAGAGGAGAAGGCTCTGGGGAGACCTTATTGCAGCCTTTCCGTACCTGAAGGGGGCCTACAAGAAAGCTGGAGAGGGACTTTTTACAAAGGCATGTAGTGATAGGACAAGGGGTAATGGTTTTAAACTGAAAGAGGGTAGATTTAGATTAGATATGAGGAAGAAACTCTTCACTATGAGGACGGTGAGGCACTGGAACAGGTTACCCAGAGACGTGGATGACCCATCCCTGGAAGTGTTTAAGGCCAAGTTGGTTGGGGCTTTGAGCAACCTGGTCTAGTGGAAGGTGTCCCTGCTCATGGCAGGGGGGTTGGACTACATGATCTTTAAGGTCTCTTCCAACGCAAACCTTTCTATGATTCTATGAAAATTCCATCTGAACATAGGAAAAACAGTTTTTTTACTGTGAGAGTGATAAAATACTGGAACAGGTTCCCTAGAAATTTTATGGAGTCTTCAGCTGTGAAGATATTCAAACTTCAGATGGACTTCAAAGTCTTATTTGAAAGCAAGGAAACACGTTAAGAATAGTACTTAAATAGGTTTAACACTTCTTTTTACATGAGCAAAACAAGCTACTTTACCCTCAGCTTATACACAGAAATGTCTGAGCTGTTCGAGTTGAATCTCTAAGAGAAGGGTAAGGCTACAGCAGTGACCCAATATGGGAACGTTCTGACCAAAGCAGCAACTGACAACTGGATCTTTTAAAGCAAATATTAAGCAACCTTTAACTGAAAGTTCTCTCTGTCCTACCAGCAATGCTTAGCAGGAAGGTGTACCAGTACATGGGGAAAGTCCAGTTGCATCCAGCTGCTGCTGCAAAGTAACAAAGGCTGTAACATGCATCTGAGTGACAACCATGATGCTCCTTGGTGGCCACAGATTTCTTGCAACATTCAATTATCGTTATTTAATTTGGATGTTACTTTGAATACATGGAAGAGCTTGGGTCTCAAGTACTGTCACTCAAATATGCAACTACAGGAGAGCAAATACTTGCATTTGCCTCCTTTTCAGTAATGAGGACATCCATTGTTAGCAAGGAAATTTGCAAGGATAGAACATCACCCACTCAGGAAGGTGCAGGTGTGTTTCTCTGAATGCACAACTCCATCAAATTTCTATCTATTATGGTTTAGAGGTAGCTCCTGGGGAATCTACTATACAGATATTTGCACTTTAGTGCAGGCTCTCCTGACAAAACCAGAGATAAAATAGCACTTTGTTACTAGAGAGCATAAATATCTCTGTCTCACACTACAAGTCCCAAGCTAGAGAGTATGCACATGAAGGCCAAAGTGTGTGACTCGTGTGACTATTAATTAGGCATGTAATTACAAACAGGCTCCATATAGCTGACTCGAGATGCAGAGGTTCAGAGTCCCCGCTCTCTACATTGAAACTTCAGGCTGCTGAGCATAAAATTGCCTGAATGAATTAAATGTCATTTTTCTTCAACTAAAATTATAAGGGCATCCTTCAGCCTGAGAAAAAAAGGGGTTAAATTGAACCATTTGGGAAAAGAAAAGCAGGCCTTTTCATAGATTCACCCCTCTTATTTTAGCTGGGGCAGTGTCAGGGGTGGTAGCAATGTAGGTGTATTGGGAGAGACTGCAGCAGCTGCAAAACTTTTTCTGGTTTTAAGTACTTTGCAGGATGAGAAGCAGCGGAGGATAAAATGCCACCAGGTGGCTGAAATTAGCATTCTCAATGTTGCTGTTCTCTCCTGATGCTCACACTTATTCCATACTGAAGCTGCATAGTATTGCCTGTAGCAAGATGGGTGAGATTTTTTTTTAAACAGGTCCTAACTATAGTAACCCTGTGGTATTGGAGGCATATRCTCAAATCAGGCTACCTCAGCCAAAATGCATTCTTCTGGAACAATTCCTGTACAGCTGAGAAGAGTGGTAAAGRGCCGCTAACCGTTACTGTCCCTAAAGTGACTTAAAAGCTATAGCTGGGATAAGGTCTCCATGGCCCAGGTAATGCTGATGAAGGAAGAAGGAATGAGATTCTTGCAGGCAGTAAGTGGGTTACTTGAATCTTGCCCCTGAAAGCTACCTCCAGTAGCTAGCACATTTGTATTGATGCAAGTATCCTCAATTAGCAGGGATGTAATAAGAGATTTTATTATTAACCAGGGTGCTAAGGGTATGGGTAATGTTTTCTGAAAAATTTCGGTGGTGCGGTTACATGGCAGATACATGTTAGACACTAGTCTAACAAGGCACTACATTTTTTTACAGACTCATTAGGGAACAAGTATTTTACAGAGTGTTTTCAAGGCACCTAATGTGTTGATGTCTGGCCTGCCAGTTGGAGACCTGAAAGGTGCCACAAAATAAGAATATTCTGGCACTTTATCTCACCAGCTGAGGGCTGGTGACATGGAGAACAGGCAAGGGGGAAAATGAAAGTATTGCAGAAGTTCTTTCTCCTGATGGCCAATTTGGGAATACTTCAGGCAATTAACAGGCAGTCTGCTGATTCAAGAACATATGAAAAATTGTTATACACAATATGCTCATTTGGGATGCTGAAAAAAATAAGTCCCCAAGTTATCCAATTTGAACATTTATATGAAGAAACAATAAACACTGTGCTGACAACTAGTCTCTTGGCTGGGAAGTTTCGCTGAGTGAAATTTGTGCATTTATTTTAATGCTTTCAGAGAACAGCACTGAGAGCGAGTGAAATAATTCATCCCCGGATACTAGCTGCACCAGCAGATGAGTCCAGCACAGACAGGCTGTTCATAAAGGTAACCTCCCCTTTTTACTGAGCATGATGATTCCTTAAAAAGGAAGAGAGTCCCCTACCCAGATCTGTCTTTAAAAAAAATTTCACAACATAAAGCTTCTATATGTCTGTTCATTTTGGTAACTGGCACTGCTGTATACTTAAAAATAACAGACCTTTTTCTTGCTTTTTAACACAGTGTTTGTTATAGAATAAGACATATCTGAGCATGCCAGAAACAAAATCTAAACTATTCCAATGCTAATAGATTTTGTTGCTTGGTGATTACTCCCAGTGTCCCATTTGTAGGGAAGCAACCATATGTTCTCACTGATTTCGTATTCTGAAATCAGTATCACCAATTATAGGCTCATTATTAATAAGAAAAATTCTTTTTTTATATATATTTCCCCACAATACTAAAGTAATATGCAATCACATTCCATAATGTCCTTTTCATTACTCTGCTTTTAGACTATAGGAGACTTAAATGTCTGACTTTTGAATTAGCCCCACTCATCTGCTATACATTCAACATGAACTGCAGGTCTATTCTGTGTTAATATACTAGACTTAAGGTAGGTTGCATTAAAGATTCATATTGTGATGTGTTTTCATGAAATAAGATATATTCTTGTAAAATATACTCTGTTTCTTTAATCACTTTCATCTCATACCTCCTAATGTCTTGTTGTTCAAACAATCCAATCTGCAATTTGAATTGGGCATAATGATTTTGAAAAATCTTGAACCCTGGCAAAGAGAATGAAGACAAAATYAGGAATGTATATTCCATTTCCTGAGGCTCATATGCCAGTTAGCCATTGGCAAATGTTAGTCCTGCAACTCACAGAACAGTGTCTGAAAACACTTAGTCTTACTAGGGAGCCTAAGTTAAAAAGGAAAGAATTTCCCCTTCTCCTAGGAGTAAAATACACATGGAATAAAGAAAGGATAATGAAAGAACAAAAGAATAAAGAAAGTTTGGCTTATTTTCCTATGATCCATGAATTTGTASTAAGTAACAGATTTATTTATTTTTTAAATTGTTGTCTCTGTACGTGCTGAACCTGACCTTATCTGTCAGTGGAATCCACAATATGAAGAAAATAATTTACTCAAGAAGCAATGCTGTAAATAAATTATTTTATCCTGATCAAGCTGCATGTGGAGAGTATCATCTGCCTATGGAAATCAAGTTGAACTGCAGTAATAAAAATCCTGTGGTGTATCAAACTGCATTTCTGCATAAGGCAGTAAAACCATATTAATACCTTGTATTATAGTTATGCTTTTTATTTCAATTTTGAAGAGACTGAAGTGCAGTTGCCAATGAATTTCCTCACTTCGCAAGAACTTCCTGAGCGACAAGAAACTCATTCAAATTCAAGGTTGTGTTGTACAGCATGTTGCTTATCCACAAAGCAAAAGACATTTGCTATTCTTCAGTGCTCACAAAACCAAGTGAATAAAGAATATAAGAAGGAAATATTTCATCTCTGTTTCACAGATGAGAAACTGAAACAGGGATATTATGCTTGCTCTGAGCACACCAGCCCCAAAAACTGAAGAACAGGCCTTATGGATCAAGTCCTGTGATTGAACTACAAGGCATCCCTCTTCAAGTCTACAATGTCATAGTTACAGCTATTTACAAAGAAAAAAAGAAAAAACACTCCCAAAAGTTCAAGAAATACGGCCCTATAAAACTATTGTCAAGGTCATCTTCTATATCCTGAGCATATAGTCAGAATTATAACTATCTTTTTCATTTCAATTATTTTATTTTAATCTGTGAAATTTCTAAAGCCCATTGACCTCTGAAATGCAAATGGATTTCCCTATAAACTCTCCTTGGGAAATTGTTACTCTCCAAACAAAAATTGGTTATTTCATTTGTGGCTTACTTCATTTCTGGATGGTGACCCAAAAGTTCTTGCAACAAGAAATAAGAAATGTCATTTTATCTGTAGGAAGTGTGATACCCCATTCATGTTCTACCACTTAAGTGATAGTTAAGGGTAGGAATCATGCCCTACTATTATTTTCTGTTTACAACATGCTAGGGAAGGATGCCGAGTGTATTTTGACTCACACAGTCACGGCCAGGTGCAACTGGAAATATTGTGCTTTTTACTAGGAAAATAGAAGGTTTTCCAGTTGTAATCAGAAGTTACTTATGCTGGAACTGAAAGGTCCTCCGTATCCTCAGCAGCACACATGTAGGCAGGATGTACTCTTTGTCACCATTCTCACCTTTGTCAGGTTTTTTTTCTAAGGATGCCAGTGCTACATCTCAGAGTACTTAAGGCATTCTGAAGGGGAGTTCAATAGGCACATTATGAACATGACTAATAAACAAATAAGTGACAGGTCCCAGTTATATTTGCTGTACTGTGCTCCTTGAAATTGTCCCTGAAGGAACACTCTTCTGTTTCCAAGAAGTCTGACTAAGCATATAATTAAATAAATCGCAGCTAAACAGCAGAATGATAGCTCTGTACCAATTTCAGCCAGGCTTCCTGCAGAACTTACCAAACATTTCCACAGGACCTACTGTTATTTTGACACCGGAGATATGAGGATAGTACTAATGATGAGACTTAATTTTGCACAAGGCCTCACAGTATAGATTAACATGTTCAAAACATAATAAGCCACTGTAAGAGGCCTGGTTACAATATGCTATTAAAAATAAAACTTTCCCAAGAATCTAACTGGGATAATGATTGAAAAATGGCTGTCTCTCACAGGGTTCTGTTAAAAGACTAGTGGCATGCAAAAATGCAGCTAGCCTGCAGCTCACCTCTGTAATGCTATCAGCTCAGACATTTGTTTTTCTATTCCATTACCCTGACAGCTACCCACTGCAAAGTACCAAACCCATGCAGAAAACACCTCCACATCACAAGACGAATACAACAGAATGAAAATTATGGCCCAGAAAGTAAGATCTTTTGTCAAATATAGGGGTTTGATTCTCCAGGTTAAATTTTACTGACATTAGTATATTTTTACTCAAAATTGCTTGCCTAATCAGGGCATGATGCAGAGATGCTTCTCCTAATGGAAGGTTTTGACCATAACCTGGAACTTGTCCTTCATAGGAGCTCACTTGTGAGCAACCTAGCACATAGCAGAACACACACCACACACACCCCAGCATTACTACAGGGAAATACGCTATTTTGTTTTGTCTAGATTTGCCCTGTGCTAGTCTAGCCAGTATGTCAGTGTTTACATTTAGAACTTTACATTCAGAACATGGACCTTCAAGGGCTGAACTTATACCAAAGCTATGACATTTCTCACCCCATCCCTTGTGAGCTGTGAGCTCCTGCTGTTGATAAAGATGCTCATTTATGTGTGCACAAATGCTCCAAATCTCTCCGTCTGTGGTGGTCAGAGCTCCTCTGAGAAGACACTGTGCTGCTGCAAAAGGCATATCAGCTTTCCAACAACCAAGGCATTTGGCAGGAAACGAAGTGCTTTTGAAAAACCTCCCTTCTATGTCCTTACCATTAAGGAGAATATCATTAGCAAATAGGAATTCGTTCCTATTTGGAAAGTAGCAATATATAACTTGCCTGACCTATTTGACACCAGCAGCTTTAAATTCCAAATTTAAAATACATACAGAGAGTTGTAAAAAAAAACAACCGGAATTTTAAAGCCAAGACAGTAATTCCTGCCTTCTGCCAGCACAACATATTTTTGGCAATCGAACATCTTCCATTATTTTGCCGTTATTTGCTCTACTTATTTAAGATTAAACATGCATTATGTTAAATATACCAACAAAACCTCAACAAAATGAGGGGTTTTTTTGTTTGTTTGGAGGATTATTGTATTTTTAAAGGTTTATTTATTGGGGGGAGGAGTTGCATGGAGTGAATATGAGATTTGTTGTAAATGCCACTTTATTTGGCTTTGTTTCAAATAAATAAATAAATAAATAAATAAATAAATAAATATGGATTTAGTTAATTCAGAGTGCTACACACTATTTGCTGTTGAGTTTAGTTATATTAGCATCAGCTCATGACACTGCAGTGAAGGACATGTCAGTGTGTCCAATATAAAACTCCTGTTGTCTAGTGTTTAGCACTCAGCCAGAAAAAATCACACTGTGGTGAAATGTAGTGTACTCATTGTTTGCTCTGGTACACTTCCATTGATGTTTCATGTTTAGCTGTACGTTCCTAATGTGTAAAATTTTGAAATTAGAAAAAGTAATAATGGTGAATACTTATCATTTGTCATTTAAGACTAGCTTATAGTCTGAGATTCAACCGTGATAGACACTACACAAATGTGGAGGAAACAGATGGTTTTCAATKAACTTCTCAGATGCTTTCACATTGATAATGCACTTTTTTACAATCAGCTTTTCTGTATTGGCCAATTACCAGGACATCTATTCTCTTTCTTCTTGACTACGGCACTCATACTTAGCAGCACCCTAATCGGTGTGAAATACCTGTATCCCATTAGTTCCCTTMTTTTCTTAACTAAGGGCAGCAGCTGCTGAATAGGAAGAGTATAAGCATGCAAAGTGACATACTCTAAATTTACTGGTAAAGCTGTTATGGAATGAAGTGAGAGCAGGGGACATCAATTTTTTTGAGGACTTACAAAAAATAGCTGAGAAACTTGTTTGCCCACTGTATTTCAGCACGTCTTTTGAAACTAGTTATAACAACTTACGGTCACAATATCAGTTTCTTTTTCCATAAGAGGGAAATAAGTTTATTATCTGAGCCAAGATCAATATGTGAAGGAAATGAACCCACCGTTCATCAAGAAGCTAAGGCTTTATGGTATTGAATCACGCTTTTCAACCCTGAGCAAGTGGGAGTCCCTCAACTTCTTGAAGGATCAGTGTTTAGAGAGGAGTGAAACATGACTGTCTTATCCATGTTACYGAATTAGGGATTTGTAAAGCAAACTTTGATATGTGATTATAAAGGTCAATTTGTGTTTCTTTCTACATTTTTTGAAGCTATGTAATGTCTCTAGCGATAGACAATTTCCACACAGAAATGTTTTGAGAGTGACATTTACTGCTGTATAGGCTCCTTTCTTCATAATCTAAAGTTGGAAATTTTAACTTCAAATTTCTTGGTCTTTCAATAAAAATCAAGAATTCTCATATTAATTTTCATTAGATTCATCATGGGTTTAGAAATAGACCTGAGAYAGACACTGCAGTGTTAAACAGTAGGAAAACAGATGCCAGACATTTTATATCTGTACATGAAACCTTCATAAAATGTGTTTTAGTAGCTGCGCATTAATTTCTTACACATTTTCTCTTAAATTTCTCTGAGGATTTTGCAAAACTCTGATTTAAATCACATTCACTAAGTCACTAAGATCTCACCATTTGATTTTCTCTTCAGCTCAGTATACYTAAAATAATGGGTAAATCTTCTCCTTTCAGCACTATATAGTGTTCTCTTTCCTCTCAGAGATTATCTCCACCTAATTATGAATTTAATCCTTCTACATTTCTTTTAGCAAAATATCTGCCTTAATTCCTTTGATAAATGATGTGTTTTAAAGAGAATCTATAAACATTTGTTACAACGATAAGTATTTTAAAGAGGAAATGTGAAAGATTCAGGAAGATTAAAGGTTCTGCAACTAAATGTAAATATAAAAGAGTGCAGCTTAATGTTTAATAATTTATTTGCTTAAAGAAGATCAAGGTAATTTTTGCATAATCTTATGTGCAACCACGAAAACTAAATGGCACATTAGATACTTGCTTCCCATCCATGGCTCCCATTAACTGACCAATTATACCTTTTGCCACCCACTACTCCGAGTTTTCTGAAGTTTACTGGGAAAATCCRGGTCTGAGGTAGGATAATTTTTGACTGGCAAAATGAACTCTTACTTATTGTAATACCCTATTTCAATGACAGATTTTGCATTTCTATCAGAGCTTGCCTCTCTTCAAATGAGAACAGTTTCCAGCCATTCTGTAAGCTTTCCCAGTATTTTATAGTCTCCAGGAGAAAAATACATCTTTTCAGCACTGATGTCACAGCATGGCTTTTCAGTCAGGATGTCACAGGGGAACCTAGAGGTGAGATCATTGAAAGAATAGACCCACACCACCCACTGACTTAAAATTTACAATTTGTTTATTAAGTGGGAGGGGTGCAGTGGGCAGATAGAAATTTCAATCTAGAGATTTTCACCTCTGTCATGTGACATTCACTGACTTCAGGCTCACCCCAGTCCAGCCCAGTGCCTCACCTTCCCCTCCAACTGCAACTGGTGCTGTGGCCTCGAGTAACCAGGGGCTTGCTCTCACCACCCAACATCTTGGGGTCGTGTGGGTGATTTCTCTGTGGACTCACAATTCTGCACACTTCTATGTACGCATGCTCCCCAAGAGATGGGAAAATACAGCCAAGGTCTCACTTATGTAAGTGTTGGTTTTGAATATTCACCCAATGACAAAGGCCATAAACTCTTTTCAGTTTGGATAATCTGCATCTGCCGTGCTGAGGTACAATTCACCAGCTGTTGCATGTTAGTAAAATAGACATGATCCATTACAAGCAGGCTGCTTGCTTCCCACCCCCCTGTGCATCTTTGCCTTCCAAGACTGAGAAGTTACCCTGCTTCAGTTGCTACAACCTTTGCTTCGCAAAGGCCTATTTCTAACCTTCATCTAGAGAGAGATACCCTCCCTTTAGGAACGCTAGCAGAAGTATGATAATGAGACAGCAGCCTGCCACACTAAACAAGCACATTTCTCAATGCTAACCTGAATCTCTCAGTCTCTGCAATAAGCTGCATTCATGCATGAATTGGCATACGGGGAACCCCAGCTTCCCTTTTCTTCAAAACCAATTGATTTCAAGTATCGGTCTTCTGYCTGGGCTGGCAGCTTCACAAGGGTCTAAAATTATGAATATTTAAGCTCTATGCATATTTAAGCTCTGCCCATCCTTCTTGGAAAGTACCTGCTGACCTCTAACTGAGTACAAYGGGAGAGGATTACTAGAACCACTTTTTAAATGTTTCTTTAACTGGCCTTACTGGTGGCACCATTTCAGTGCTTTGCTGAAACAGTGTGCACATTTTTTTCCTGACACTGACAACACCATGAACCACAGGCTGTTATTCAGTTGCTTTCCTGCAGCACATTCATTTGGTGGAGAGGCTGCCAAAAAGATGCCAGCTGGTGTGCTGCATTTGCATGTGCACTGGCAATGGTACAGGGAAAGCCAACTGGCTGGGCACAAGCCACCTAGCTGCATCCGGGTGTTCATGGCTTTAGCTCTCCGCAGCATTATTGTCCTTCCTCTGGGAATTACTATGCTTTGCGTTTTCCCTTCTTTTTGTCTGGAAAGTATATGATGGCATTAAATACCTGATTTATTACCGTTACTCCAGCACTAACTTACAACTCCAGACACGATGAATTCTAGTTTGCACTAAGTCAAGGGCAGCTATAAATCCTTCCTTGAGTTCACAGTTTCATTGAACATATGTGATAGCCCTGCTGGTTCTGTACTGTCACACTGTTGTGAAAAGTCTCCCATGTGTCACTGAGATGTCAGTGTCTGCAAAGCATGCAAAACTGCCCCCAGCACACCCTATCAGAAAGAGATTTGTGTGCAAATGTTATTTCATACTTGGTTCACATAACAAAAATGAACTGAAACCTAGGTCCTATTTGGCATGAGTGTCCACACATACACGTGCACGAAAACATCTGACAGTTCATACTATGAACAGTTTAGTCTAAATGCTCAAGGGAGGGAAGAGGTGGAAAATATATTGGAGCAGATAAGTGCAATGACTTTTCTGTGGTCAGTGATAAACACCACCCTTCCCACCCTTCACATCACGTAAATGAAGGGTGATTTTCTATAATGCTGCTTGCAGTGACTTGCATCTGCATCCCAAGTGTCTCTGGAGATAAGGCCTCTAATGCTTCTGCATCAGCATTGATTCAGGAGACTCTGGAGTTTTTCCTTGCTTTAGAAAGGCTGGTCCACATCCAAGCCTTGGTCTTTCCTACCATTCCAGTGTGTATAACATGGGACCCTTTCTTCTTGCTATAGGTGTCAAACGCAACTTCTCTGAGTCACCAGTACTGCTATATGCCTCTTCCCTCCAAGTCACAGTTGATGCCGTTCTTTTGCTCTGCCAATATCCCAGCCCTTGTTATCACCAATCTGTTTCACCTTAAATGCTGTTTCTTGCAGATACTTATAAATTTGCCTATATAATCGGTATTTAAATTTTTCCCTTTTTTTATTTAAAATATCTTCTTTAAAGGCAATACTTTCTTCAGCCTCCAAGATACAGTCAGGGGCTCAAGGATGAAGAGGCAATGATCCTGCCCTGACTATCTCTTGATTCCTGATCCTGCCACCCTCAATTTCTTCATCATTTAAATGCTTTGGAGTTTCTTTTTTTTTTCTTTCCCCCATTCCTGTTTTTTTCTTCTTTTATTCATAGCTATCACATGCCTGCTCTAGTCTGCTTCTTTCCAAATGCAAATATCTCCACAGGGAACTAAAAGAACTGGGTCAGTTCTTTACCCATGCTACACATTTGCTCTGCTATTCTTTCGATTTTTTGCTGTTGTTCAAGCACCATGTGCTGAAGACTATTTGGGTATATTAGTCAACTATTAAAAGGTTATACAGCAGCATCACGGGAAGATTAATTGATCTCCAAAAAGAATGTAAACATGTGCCACAGAAAGTGTCTAGTATTTCTGTCTTTTTCTTACTACCTTTGACTTTGTCTTGAGTTCTCAGACTTTTGGTAAAAGAGAGAAAGTTAGATAAAAATACTTTCATTAGGTGATATAATATCACTTATCTTAAGTTACCAAAGGAATGAAGCAATCACAGCCCTCAAGGATGCATTACAGTGGATTACTGTAATACCTGGAGGGTCAAGATAAACTTTAAATATCTTATCCCTTTCATCTCAGGAGCAAGCCTGAGGCATTATCTCTTACTCAGAAAACTTAACCTAAATTAGTGAGAGAAAGAGACAGACAGAGAACTCCAATAATCCTGAGTAATTGGCAGAATAATTCTTCAGCCTTTCAACTGAAGAAATACAAAGTAACATAATTATGGAATGGAAGGTAAAACACTGAAAAATCTTTCTCATTATGTTAGTATCAAGCATTTAGCTCTAGCTTCACCAAAACCTCAGCTTCTGGGCTACTCCTTCTCAGGTAATTAAAGGACACAAAGTGCATTCTCCAAGCACTTTTTTTGACTAAAGCACAAATTTCTCCCTGTGCACAGGAGTCTGCAAGCGCTTCCACCTGGGATTCAGGCAAAGTCTCATCTTTGCCTAGTGGCACTATCATCTCTGGTTTCAGACTGTGTCCAAGATAAAAATCCAACTCCTTTGCTTGAATAGTAGAATTTTATGCTCCAAATTTACTGGCTTAGATCTGAGTGTTTCATTTGAGGGGTTGCAACTTATAAAAAAGCCTGTGCTCCAATTGACTCTGGATACCTTAAGTTATGCCACCAGGCCATTTTGGAAATCCTCCTTGTAATACTAGTAGGTTCATCATCAGTGCATGTGTACACGTGTGCTGGGACACACAGACTTGAAGGCACAGTTATACGTTAAAGGGATAATTTGTGAAATGGACACCCAGCATTTGCAGTATATAGTGTTACTATTTGAAACCCTTGCAAAGACCTTTTGTAGCAGATTCAGAGACACGAGATCAAGATCTCTACCAGATTCAAATGCCATTCACCTATCTTTTTTAAAAGCATACGAATGTCAGTACCTGGATTAATCATCTATTTTGGACAGACAAGATTTTAATACATATTTATACATTTAAAAGTTAAGTGATTGAAGTTCATATGAGAATTTTAGAAGACGTTTATCATCATCCTYATAATGAAGATTTTTTGCCATGGGATTATTAATAGACTTTTGGGAATAATTTTATATTATATAGAAATCTTTTGAGTAATCCATTTAGTTATGTGCTAAAGAAAATCCAATAGTGAAAAGGAATTCAGTAAAGCTGTACTAAGACAGTGCTTTGTAAAATTAATGGTAGCTGGTTACATTTTTAAAAAAGACACATTATTTAGGTACATGCAATTCAGATACTCCCCAAAAGCAACAACATCCCCAGGGATGAAAGGTATTGACTGTTTTTCTTCAAGGAAATTCGCTGTAATATCTTCTGGTTGATTTAAGATGGTAATGTGGCACTTATTGAGAATAGTAAGATGAAATTAATAAAAGAAATTTAAGTGAAATGTTTCTGACAGTGGAACTTTCTGTGCTGTCTATGACTGCATTCTAAAGCAATAGAAGTTCCATTGCCTAAATAATTTCTAAATTGTCTTTCTTCAAATAATGTTTTTAAGAGTAAAGAAAGAAAGTGCAAGTGATCTCTCCTGAAGGTGATATTCTAATGCCATTTAAATCAATGGCAAAAATCTCACTGATATCACAGAAACCATGCTTTGTCTGCTGGGTCCTCAGAAATATTTTCATCAGGCTGATGAATTTTCTGTTGTGTGTACTGAATCATTAGAGAAAAAAGACCCTTTCAATACATTAGAGGGATACTTCACAAAGAAGAAAAAAAATATTGCCTTTTTTTTCTTTTAACTTCTACCATTTATTCCTGCTTCCTACTTAGGGAAAATGCAGCAAGTGCTCCTGATGATGCAGTGCTTTGTAGGTGAGGTGAATGTACTTATTCAGTCTGCAGTTCCACAGAAGGGACTCAGCTTCATCTGCTAATTTCAGAAAATCTCATTATTTCTCATTTGGGATAGGTCACTAGGAGACTTAGCCCACTTCAGATTCAATTAACTTTTATTTTTTAATTAGTTGGAATTTTAATAACCCTTCCAGAAAGCCATGAGGAACCATGCATTCTCCAAAGTAAATCTGGAGAGTATTTTAGCCTGTGAGAATTACTTACTGGTTCTTGCACAGGAGATGGGATGGCTGAGTTACTGCACAGCTGTTTGTGAAGACAAAATACATTCACCTTTCACAAACAAATTCCTCCCTGATGTTTTCCTGACTGCCTACTCCCTCCACCCAAACAGAAAGTATCAAGTTAAGAAGGTAATATTACATGTCTTTATAGCATTGGTGAGATTCATTCTGGAATAACACCTGCAGTCTTAAGGGATTTTTTAAAAAAAAGAAGTCTGCTTAAAAATCTGAACATTAGACTCAAGACAAAGAAAGAAAATTCTAATTAAGTTAAGCAACTCAATCTTTCTAACTGTTTAGAAGACCAAATGGTGATATGATTACAGTAATTGTAATTATCTTTAAGGGGACAAAATGCCAAGTACTATGGAAAGGTCTACAATCCATTGAAAAATGCACAATAACAATTATTGGTTGAATATTAAAGATTAACAACTTTAATTAAAAAAATCACTAAGTTGGATCATTGCAGCCATGTGAACCAGGCAAGTATTTGTCTTTACTGTACTTTCAACCTTTTTTTTTAGTTCAGAAGATTAATCAAGTTACAAGTTGAAGGAAAGCATAAGTAGATGACAACTAGTATTTGGTTATATAAGAACCCATGATGGAAGATCCAATGATCCACTCCGGTTTAAAAGGCAAAATAATCCATACATAATGTCAAAATTCATCAGCACTGAAAAATCTTGCATGAAAAGGAAAGCTTAGATACCTATATTTTAATTGCATATTAATAGATTAATGATAACATTCACATGGATGTAAGTTCCTTTCAGATTATCTGGGCAGTCAACATGAACTGCATGAAAGTTAAAAGACAAATTAAAAAAAAAACAAGGAAAACCCTGCATAGTTAACACAATGAGGATTGGATTTCCATATGTAGTTCTTCCTTAGTTTGTGCAAAGCTAACCTAAAGTTTAGGGTAAGTTTCTTTTTAGTAAAATAGGTAAATTCTCAGTTTCTGAAAACAAGTGTTCGCCAGGTTCTTGTGATCAGCTTAAGTGGCTTGCAGATTTGTTGAAATGGCCAACTAATTAAATGTAATATGATTAATGAATACAATTTGTATTCCATTTTTTCCTTCAATTATTTAATCGTTAGGTTATTTAAAATGGTAGCATTACAAAAATCATGTTTTCTTGTCACTGTTGTTCATTGTCTTGTTTTAGTTAGATCACTGTCATTTGCTTAGTTTTGGCTTTAAAATTCAGTTCTGTTGTTTCTAGATCATTCCTAATGAGCATACCTAACTATAGGGTTAACTAAAAGTCATAGTCATAAGAGCTGGATTTACATAAATTTAGTTTTCAAAAATTCAGGGAAGCTTTACCTGGAAGGGTAACAGAGCTTCTCTGCCATGRCTGGGCTTCGGGCACAAGTGGATGCATCACACACACACACAGAGCAAAACATGCCAATAAGGAGTCACCTTGTCTCCGTCAGTCTTACCATTTTCTTCCTTGTGCACAGACCCCGTGCAGAGRAGAACTGCTGAATCACACTAACAGGTTGAGAACGAAACAGCAGCATTTATTTTATTCTCTCACTTTCTCCCAATTATCCTTATTTCTGTAGCTTTCCTTCAAGACAGACCTTTCTGATGTGCCAATAAATAAATATATCAAGTGGAGATCTCCTGGAGCTTGGCTGGACAGAGGGTGCTTTTATTCAGGTGAAATTAAATCATGTGAACTGTGCTGAGACACTTTAGTCCCTTTCGTTCACAGTCCGTGAAGCTGACTGAGGGATCAAAGCTACCAGTGAACTGAAAAACTGGCACTTGCAGCCTGGATGAATACTTTGGGATATCATTTTTAAGAAAATGAAATGAAATATGTGACAGGAAAGCAGGTAAGGGCCTGATAAATGAAAGGGAGACAGGATGAAAAAGCAGAAGTAGAGAAAAAGCCCTCATGACAAACCATCATCCAGAAAAAGAAAAAAAGGAAAAAAAAATATAACAAAGAAATAAATATTAAAAAAACAACCGTTAGGCAACCTCCTGAAATGGCTGAGGATTATGAGCAGCCAGATATGCAGGAGTTCAGCCGCCAAAAAAGCACCCTCGGTAATGTCCATAGCGTGGGCTAGGCTGCATCTCGTTCGTACAATGCCCAGTACCTTCATGTCCTCCAAGGGCACAACAGCACAGGGGGGTAAGGGAAGGCTGGGGAGGAATTTGCAGAAGSTCTCAGGAGCATGACTGTAATGTCAAAAGGTACCACTTGGGAGGCACAACCAAAGGAGGAGTCACCCCACAGAAGCACCCAGGCACCCGTTGTGGCTTTGCAGTCTGCTTTATGAATGCACAGGCGAGGCCCTAAGTTAAGGTGCTTGAAGAGTTTATGTGTATTGGACCAATACAATGCAACATGTATAGTAAATAACAGTGTGCCGCAGTGGAGAGGCAGGTGGTAAAACCAGGGCTACATATGGCAAAGATGCTGCTGTCCAGCACACTCAGCATCTTGTCTCAGCTCTCTCCTCACAGTGGCTAGCTCAACTTTTAACCGACTCATGACATGAGAAGTAATTTCAGACCTATGCCTTTCAGATCGGGGTCCTCTGTAAACTGATTTAGCCTCACTTTCTGAGTCACAGTGTTGGATTTCATCCTTGCTGTTTCAGCTCAGTTACATCCTCTGAAGATCTGAAGAGTTTCACCATTGGCACACTTAATCACATTAGCATATAACAGTTAGTAAGCTTATAATTTGTGGAAACTGATAAAGCTCTTTGGGCATTTCCTCTGCCTGCGATTTGTCCTTGCATGTTTCTGAATCGTCTGAATATTGAGGGCTTTTGTAGCACAGAGCCCAGGGAAGCACCAACTTTGAAGTCTTCTGAGTACCTCAGTCACACTTCAGCTGTAAATAATTGCCTTCCCATCAGTATTTATGTTTGTCTGAAGTTTTAGTCACAGAGGTCATTTTTTGCAGTCAGCAAGCAAACATTACTTGTCTTCCACTAATTTCCTTATCTCTCTGGTAGGCAAAATCCTCCACAGGGCTTCTTGCAGAGAGCTGGGAAGGGAACGGGGATGAAGGAATAAGGGTATAAATAATCCCTACTGGAGAACAGGATCTTCGGTAGAAAAKCCATACATAAAAACTGGTGTTTGATCCCATACAGTGTTTTTGTAGATAATTTCATCATATATAAAATCTGAAGGCCTTCTGTAAGGCCAGTGCTTGTGTACCAAGCTAGAATTCTCCACAAGTATATGCAAAACCACCTTGTTGCTTTCCTGAAGACACCTTCAATTTGTTTGCCAGAACCTTGACAATGGTGGACTTGCTAATAAACAGAAAGCACTGCTCACCATTTCATCATATGTTGCCACACCATTTTTTTGTATTCCTGTCTGGTTTTTTGCAAACTGTCATCTATTGCCTTATACCTGGTCTTGTAAAGTTTGGGGGTCCAGGGGCTGTTAATGCTTTTGCATTTCCTGGACTCTTCAAGTCCCTGGTAAATTACAAATAACTAATATTATTGAGGAGGCATGTGGGGTGATGGTGTGTCCTCTCTGAATTAGTTTTCTAAAGCAAAGAAATAACTAAGCTATAGTTTGTGTAATTATTGTCATTCTTTTTATAGTCTTTGTTTGGATGCCCTTTCCCAATTGCCTCTTATTTATCTTTACATAAAAGACGCAAACATGCAGAGAATGATGACACCTTTACTACTTAATACCAGGGCCTAAGTTTTCAGTGCATGTTCAATTTTAATCTGTTTTCATGCCTTTTTTCAAAGTCAGAATCTGATCCAGAGCACATTTTTATTTCTGTAAAGTTCATTTATTTAGGCAGCTAGAGAATGTCATTTCCTTTAAAAATGGTAGAAGAGTCGCCTCCCCTCTCCCCCTACCTCCTACACACTCAAAAGGTTACAATTTCCTTCTGCGATTCCCTCTATAGGGAATGTCATATTGGTACTCTTTGGCAGTGCTGTAGTCAAAATATACATTTAAATAGAGACAGTCAGTGAAGTAAAAGCACATAGGAAGTTGGAGTTATTGATTTTTTTCTCTTTAAATGAGGCATTTTATGACTCAAAGGATTTTACTGAAAGTCTACATTATCTAGTTAAAGTAGCAGTGGAATTCTTGTGGGGACCAAAACACAATACTAAATGTAATTTTTTGTTTTCCTTCCAGGCTGTAAATGTTGTTTTATATTTGTCATCAAGGTGACACTTTTTTGCTCTAATACCATCCTCTGCTCTGTTAATCCCAAAATCTTAAGGAATGTTTCACTTTGGGCTGTTATTAATACTGCCTGTATTACAGAACCAGATGGGATCTCTCCAGAGAAATTTCTCCGGGGGATTTAAATCTAAACTGCTGCGGATGCCACAGGAGCTGCCAGACMCCATGACCTCCAGGACCTGTGCCTTCCTCCTTCCAGGAGCCCTCTGAGCCAGGGGTCCCTCCGTCCCCGCCCGAGAGATGCGGCTGTGGCTGCTCCCGCCCAGGGCCCAGCCAGCAGCGAGGCTGGGTGTCGTCTCCCGGGGAGGCAGACACACACACGCACACACCCCCTCCCGCACACAGAGGATGCTAACACCTGTGTGACTGCCTGTTTGTCATTTTGTATGTGTAATTTTTTATTGCTTTTACACTTTTACCACATTTTTGTCCTTAACCAAATAACGTCATGGACCAGGTGCTCTCAGACTGCTCACAGCTTCTTATAAACAACTGAAAAAGGCAGAGGTTATTAAAAAGAAAGGATTAAGGTTATTCAGGTCTCTCATATTTTTACCAATATTTCACCACTTGTTATGAATCTGAAATATGATGAAAAAATTGAATGATAAATTCAAATCCTTTTAAGGAAACAAGTGAGCAAAAACGGACTCCAAAAGGGCAGAACACTTTGATTTTTAAACTGATACTAAATCTTTTGTGTCAGGTCAGCTCAATACTAAGATCCCTGTGACTATTGTGTCACAGTGTCTGATGAGACCCGTATTTTTGTTTGATTATGTTATTCACTATGAGGCAAACTCTCCAGCTTCCCATCTTGCGTCATGTGGCGTGGCCAGGGGAGTGTTTGCGGCCCTTGGAGGACRCACAGTTCAGACAGGAGATTTGGGACCTGCAAAACGTCGGCACAYCACACTACCTGACCACAGCTTTCATGAAGACAGTACAGCATGACAGTATAACACAGCTTAGTGCTGAACTGATTCAGAGTAGAATGTTTTGGGTAAGGAGGATTTGCAACCATTTTCAAGCAACTCACAATTAAGCAGTTAAATGGTTCCTTAAGGTTTTCCTGATGTAAAACTATTATTTTCGTCATAAAATAAAACTTTCTGGATAGCACAATAGGGAATTCAGTTATAATGTAAAGAAATTAAAGGCCAGGACAGAAAAACAAGCAGCCTAAAGCAAAACATCGTGCTTGTGATGGCAGAGGAGATATGCCCTTTGATAAATGTGGCACTCCAGATTCCTTACTTGCAAGTCAGGATCGCACTAAGTTCACAAACACTTCTGTGATGCCCTCAAAGCCTTAATCTCCTGGCAGTCCAGTTGGATGGGCGTATCATGAAATCTACTAACCAGCACTTCAAACCCTCCAGGAGTCTCTTGCACACCCTCCAAATTGGGAGTAGAGGGGTAGGACAGGTAAACGTGCCCCATCTTCATTTGGATACCAGACACTGCCAGACATATTCAGCCCAGGCAAAATCTACTTTCCAGTTTGACTGTTACGCTCTTGCTGGTAGCGACACCGAAGAGGTGGATTTTATCTTCTGGAGGAGGTGTTTCCTGTGTAAACAGCTTGGCAGAGCACAATTTTCTTTTTACATTTTTAGTGTGACCTATTTTGTGCTTTGCATCTCCTTTTCTGTCACAGCTCAATTTGCCTGCTTTGGGTAAAAAGGGTCTGACTGAAGAAACAGGAACCCACACAGCGGTCCACCATGGCAGAGACCTGCAGAGGCAACTGTGGCAAGGGAAGCAAGCAGTGGGAAGGTGTGTGCATTCAAGAAAGCCCACAGTTTTCTTCAGTTTCTTTCCCATGCAGCTCTGGGTAGTAATTTTAAAATCAGTGGATGACTGGTGGATGTGAGGGTATCAAAGTGTCGCTTGCTGAATTCATGTCCCAGGGCAGTTTGGAGAGCAGTGTGAAATCTAAAAACACCTTTTGAAAGGAAAATCAAAACTGTTTCCTATAGTATTAGACAATGAAATGTTAAATATACAATTCAGATCTCCATCTGATGCAGATCAGTCACTACACTGACTTCAGGGGAACTGCAGTATTTTGTAAGTATAGTTTACTGTGATGTACAACCTCCTAAATCAGAYGTTTGTGGTAGATGAACCTTATTTCATTTTCTTATTTTAAGTCTTTGTCATGCCACTTATTTTCTTGTTGTAAAGACAGTGTTTTGATTTAAAGAGCCTTTCTGTACCTTTAAAATCCTTAGACAAACAATTACACCAAGATGACATTATCAAGCAGAATACAAAGAGTCACCACCACTCAGTTCCCTGCTCTCTGAAACAGCACAAACAGGTCTGGCAGATATTCCCAGTGTCCTTGCATCTTTTTCATAAATCCTGCATTTAAACAACAACATACATAAATTGCAACACACCTCCAAAATGGAACTGGAGTGGAGAAAGGCCAGGAAAGGGGCAAAGTCAAGTGATTAGAAAAAGTAGTGAAAATGCAATCACATTTTTTTGAGTTTCAAAACAGACTGAGGATCAGAGCTACTCTTCTTCATGGGAGTCTCAGACATTGAACATGTAATTATCTTAAAGCATACACATGGCAGTGTGGTATGCAATACTCGGTTTTCTGATTATCCCAAAATAGCATTGTAAATTAAAAAAATTAAACTGAATGGTTTGCTTAATAACAGGACTGGTACACAGAYGAGTTCTTTAACGAACTACATTATTTTTCTGTTCAAGTTCAATTTCACATAGTGTTCTTTAAAATAAGTCTCACAATGAGACTGCTTTGGATTGTGTACACGTGTGTCCAGTGAGTAAAAGGGATCCAAAAAACTTGTGTGAACTAAGAGATGGCAGAACAGACTRATTATCTTTAACAATCTTTGCTGTTTATTAATCTACCCCCTTATTTTCAATACGTGACCAAGCAATAAAAACTGGAGGGTTTTTGACTTTTTTTTTGATTCAAGAAATCTTAAAAATTCTGCTAATTCTTTAAAATTCTGTGAAACATTCACAGTTCTGTTACTGTGCTACAGTAGTAGCAGCCAGCCAGATCTGAATTTCAGGATTTGGTAAAACATGTCCCATGCATCCATACTTTGGGTTTGGCTCCTTCCAGACCTGACTTCAGATCTCTGAGAGTATAATCTCTTTCTTTCTTCTTTCAGTTTCGTTTCTTGGGGTTTTTTTTGTAGCCTAGAAATCAGTTGTCTATGACCTGAAAGTAACTCCAAACATTTTAATTAAAAAATATAATGGTTACCTCCTCTGAGCCTTTTGGTGTTTTTTCTTGGTCTTTTGCTTAGACCCAAGAAAATAACTGATTTTTATTATCAACCAAGGAAAAAAAAAATGCTAAAATTGACTTTGCATCAAGTTAATATGGAAAGCTCACCTCCCTTGATGAAATGAAATCCTTGATATAAACATAGCTGTCCAGATAGCTGAAGTCAAAATGAGATCACAAATCAAGATATTTAAAATAAGAAAATTACTATCCTGCTTTTAAAATAAGGAGGGCTATTTCCAGGGGGAAAAAAAGCAGGGAAGGGCAAGGGGGAGTTTGTTCATTTTTGGCTTTTCTGAAATATTATTTCTATTTTCTTATCTTGATAAAAAGGATTCATCAAATTCTGTACAGATTTGGCCATCCTCAAGCTATGTTTTTTTCATTAAATAGATTGTTCAAGGAAAATTGTTTCCTCCTCTGCTTGTGATCCAACCCTGCTCCCTTGGAGAAGTGATATGGGTTTTGCTTTTGGTTTTAATGAGCTTTGGGTCAGGGCTCAGATTACAGATTCATTACAGCAGGGAATATCCCATGCCTTCTCTTTTCACCTATAACAGCTCATAAAAGTACTTTCTTTATAAAAAAAATTGTCGTACTGGAGTAGTTCACCCATAGCTCACTCTTTGGACAAAAAAATCTTCACTGCAAATCCTTAAATTTAAGATTTTTCCTTCAGCATCATTGCTGGTTTAGATCTGACCAGCGCAGAATCAGCACTAATGCAGATATAGCTGTCAGGCTAGTGGCGGTTTTCTTCAAATTGTCCTGGTTCCGGCTGGGACAGAGTTAACTTTCTTCCCAGTGGCTGGAGGGGGTGCTGTGTTTGGGGTTTGGTAATGAAAGGAACGTTGATGGCCCAGTGATGCTTTGGTTGTTGCTGGGTGGTGCTTGCACCGAGGACTTTTCAGCGTCCCATGCTCTGCCAGGTGCTGGGGGAGCTGAGGGGGAGCATAGTCAGGCCGGTTGACCCAGCTGGCCAATGGGGTATTCCATATCATGTGACATCATGCTCAGTATAAAACTGGGGTGTTTGGGGGGGGGAGTTCTGGTGTTCGGGACACGCGAGTTCATTCGGGACATGTCGGGGGTGAGCAGTTGCATTGCGCATCGCCTGTTTTGTATATTTTATTATTGCTGTTGTTATCATTGTTATTATCACTGTTCTACTTTGTTTTATTTCCATTATTAAACTGTTTTTATCTCAGCCCGTGGGTTTTCCTTTGTGTGCCCTCCCGATTCTCTCCCCCATCCTACCGGAGCGGGGGGGTGAGCGAGCGGCTGCGTGGTGTTTAGTTGCTGGCTGGGGTCAAACCATGACACAAATAAAACTGTTTATGTGGAGAAAATATAAGGAAGACTTCTGTTGATTTCAGTYGTGCATGAGACGATCTGCTTTGGTGTAAAAAAAACTTAAACCAGTGTAAAAAAATGTTTAAACCAGTAAAATAAAGCTACTCTAGGTAAGCTGGGCCGCTTGACCTATCCCATGAGCAAATGAACTCACTTGTGGACTTCAAATCTTCCCATGCCATGTCCCCAGCAGCAATTTGCAAAAGTTATCCCAGCCTGACAGAATGAGTGAAGCAGCCCAGAGTTAAATGCTGTTCGCTGGATCTCCCTAAACATTATTGCGTAAAACATTGTTTGTTTAGGAATATCTTGCTCTGCTTTCTGCCTCCACCTGTGTGTGTTCACAGCTGGTATTAGTGCCTGCCAGTCATTTTGCCAAGCTGTTTTGACTACATGAGTTAAATAGTGATGGATAGTGAAGCCCCTTGTGCATAGGGTAGGCTATTCAATCCCGTGTGGAGAAAGGTGACCCCGCCTACGTCTCTATTTGAGAGCTCAGCAGTATGTTCACAGGAAAAAGGAAGACTTTGGGAAGAGTGAGTGAAGCCAGCAAAATTATGAAGAGGAGCTTTTGTTTCTACCTCTGTGTTCTTACTGAAAAAAAMCTGATGTTTCTGACGGGAACTGTAGACATAAAATAAAAGATTGATTTYGCTGTAGGTCTGCTGAGAGTTGTGCTGAACAACAGAGTCACAGATGAAGGGGGGAGGAATCTTTATCATGCAGCCCCAGAGCTCAAGCTGCCAGGAGCTCACCAGCTCCGAGGAGGAAGGGAGCGCATGTAATGAATATATACTGACCTTCTGAAGCAGGATCTTGCACAATTTTTTGTTAGCACTTTTGCCTAAGAGAAAAAGTCACTTAATGTGACTGCTTACTGCTTAATGTTATGTAAAGGACAGGCTGTTCCTAAAATAAAACTTTTTCTCTATGATATATAGTTTTACAGTGAAACAAATGGCTTCTTATTAAGAGATGTTCAAACAACTTCAGTTTTTAAGGCCTGAACAAAATTTCCAAGACCAGAAATCCTTCGTAATTTTATCCTCTTTTTCTTCATGCTATGATCTCAGATGCCAGGAATGAACTTGTAGAGACTTATTTTATCCACACCAATTCTCAGAATAGTGTAACTCACAGCATGCACAGCCTGAGAAGTAGGCTGTGTAACAAGAGAAKGCTGTTCATGCCATGATGAAATGAGATGACGACATGCTCATATAGTTTCTCTCCTGCACAGTTTAGTTTCAGAGCCAAGAAGTGACAAAGCTCCAGCTTCACTGACTTTCCCCATAACTCCTTAGAGAGTCATAGAAATGAAAGCAGAGCAGTCAGTCCCTGCCATTTGGATAGATGAACTAGGTCACCAAAGGCAAGTTAACTGGCATTATAGGCAGTACTAGAATATTTTACAGCAATGCCCTGAAATGCTGTACAGCAGTAAATGTGCAGCCACGTTCAAGCATCTTACTACCAATTATCATAGCAATTAGGAAAAACATCATAAAACCTACTTTCCAAACTAAATGAGGCTTATTCGATTGAGCAGTTGGTTCCACTCTCCACCCCTTCTCCTACCTTCCTCCAAAATTTTGAAACTCACTAGTGAATTTCAGTCACATTTGACAGAGAGGGGGAGCCCTCAGAGGAACTGGGGTGCTGCAATTTTCTGACAAATGAAGGAAAAGACGCAGGTCAGTATCTTCAACAGAAGGTTGATGTCTTTATTTTGTATTCAGCTATATTACCTAGTTAAAACCCATAAAAGATGGTGTCAGAGGAAATGAAGCTTTGTAAAATCACTGCTTACTGTAGAAATGGGTTTCTTCCCCAGTGAAGAAGTATCTTATTGGTAAAATTGATAGAATAATTTTTCAAAATGGCTTTGTTTTCCTGGATGTCATGAACCAGTTGATAATAATTACTATCATTGATTCTTGCTGCCGCTTGCTGAAGATTGTCTCCCAAACTCACTCTTACCCCTTCAAAAGCTGAAAGCTGTTATTATACCCTGTTATTCCTCTCTTGGGCCTCTCTCTGTATGCAATTAACAATGAATTAGGCTCTCATGTGAGGACAGATGGAAACGTAAACACAATGCTCCAATTAACGGAAGGGAGGGCTTCCAGAAAAAGTGTCAGGGAATTCACTCACTTCATTCATTTGGCTGTATTCAGAGCACAGTCTGCTATTTCCAGTTCAAAGGGCCTTTGTTTTATCAGCTAGACTTGTCTGAAAATCATCTGTCTTCTTCTGATGTTATAAAGCGCACAAGTAGGTGTGGTCAGGTCCTTGAAATCTTAGAAACAGGAAAGAAAAATAAACAGGCTGTATATGAATATTCCAATTATAAATATCTAAAGGACAGTAAGTAAAAGGTATAGAGTAGAAAGTTTAATCACTGGTTAAATACATCTAACTGGAAAGTAAGGAGAAACAATTGGAAACATTAACAAATATTTTGTTCACAAAAAAAAGAATGGTTTCTTCTTACACATACTGCCAGCCCTTACTTCATTAAAAAAAAAAAAAAAAAAAAAAAAGCAGTATGTGAAAATACCAATATTTTCACTCAAAAAAAAAAGTTGTATCAAATATGTCTGACTGAACCAAAGGTCAGCCAACATTTAAAACCTCCTACAGGACAGTATACTGTTTAAGACTGTTCATCTAATTCATCCATCACTCTTTATTTATACCTGCATAACAGTTGATAACAAGTGTAAATGCTCTGTAGCAACCAGTACTAAATGCAAGCTGCTAGGAGACAATGTCAGCAACAGAATCAAATTCTGCAGCCACTGAAATGAAGACACTTCAAGAGATGCAACTTTCAGAAGGCAGGAGAAATCATACTCCGTTCTCTGGGATTTGATCAGTGGTGAACCGATATTTAAACTGTATGTATACATGTATTTGCAGAGTCATTGTAATTTTTTTTAACTTTTTAATTCTTCAGCCCCTTCAACATCCTCACCTTTCCTTTCCAATCATTAACCTCTCTTCCCTACTCCTCCCCACAAACTCTTTCTTTTTCTTGGTCATGCCACTTCATTATTCCCTCACTTAGAAGGGATGCTGGATGTATTCAGAAGCAGTGGGTAGCTGCCAGTGCAGTCAGTGCTGGAGGCGGCTCCTGCACAGGCACACCAGGGGGTTGGTTGGTCCCTCCAGTGGTTCTCCAAGGAAGCAGCCACCCCCGTCCTCACAAGTCTGGAAGCCAGTGAGGTGGGACCTCATTGGCTGAGGGCTGACCCTTCTGTGCTGGGGTCAAAGCAATGGCTTTGGTTTGCTGTTCTCATTTAATCTGCAGGGATGAAGCACAGGACTACCTGAAAGGGATTGCCAGACAGCACCAACTACAGCATTTCCATAACACTGTTCTTCCTTTCCCTGTTTCTTGATCTTCCTTTTTGCCTTGTAGTACCTGTCTTCCACCTCCCAGTTCCCTTCCAAATAAACACCCTGTCCTTAATTACTTTTTCCCTTTTGGTCACAGTTCTACTATTACCATACTCAAATTTGGTATTTCTGATACCGTTACCTAGTTCACCTTGGCCTTACGTGGTATTATTGACATGATTAGGCACGGCTGCCCTGCAAGCCTCCACTCCCCAGAAGGTCCCCTCAGTTACCTCTCTGAAGTTTGGCCACCAGTCACACATTTTCCCTTAACCATCTGCAAAATCTAGTCACCCTGTAGTGCTCTTTGTAACTGTTGTCAGCTTCTTACTGTTATCATCACAGCCAGTAATTTCTCATGTCATGTCCAGTAGCTTCTCATGCTCTGTTCAATTATGTAGACCTCTGGCCCRCACCTATTCATTTGCTTGCAGCCTTAACAGCATACATAGTCCTAAAGATAGATATCCATCAATGCCTATTAGTACACCAATGAAGAGAAGCTCAAAACATCCGTCCATCACTGAAGCCTGCAATCTGACCATCTCTTCATCTGACAGCATTGTAAACTGGCATGGGGARCAGGGAGAAGACACGGGTGAATCTAATTTGCACCAAAGTACTAGTCTTGTATTGCTCAACAAAATGCAGAATCAGAAAGCCTTCTCAAGTTTTTCCAGAGCATTTATACTTCCACAAACATGTTTTTTTCTAAAGTGGCAAAGGAGACACTTCTAGCCATTTGCGTCAGAGATGGGCTGTATGAGTCACCTGCCAGGTTACAGCACAGGGACCACGAGTTTCTACTTTATACAAGCTCTTTACTGGATGAATATATAGGCCCACGGATGGGGCTATAACATGCAAAGAGCCTAGAAAAGACTTCTCAGTGCTTAATTCCAGGCCGCATTGGATAGCTTGAAGCTCTAGCACAAGGTAGGTAAAATATTCTCTCTCTCATTTATATCACCACAAATTATTTTATACCCCAAGACACTTCCATGTTCCTCCTTAATCCTTCATCTTGTCCAAATTCACTGCTAATAGCCCTAAAGAACAGCTTAACATCACCACAACAAGCATTCAAGATCGTTAGGGAGTGGRAGATCTCTTCTTATGTAGACAAGAGTTGAAAAAGTCAGCAGGAAAGCTGAGACTTGCTGGTTATAATTGCTGCTGCTAGACATCCTGCCAGTTCCCTAACAGCAGGTTATGTTACATACTCTATATACAGCAACGAGTAGGAGGAATGGAAGAAGCTTAAACGTATCCTGTGTCTGTTCCTCAGTTGGTATGGACCAACATAAGGATCAAGCCTTCAGCCCTGCTCAGGGAAGGTTGTCTTCTATCATCTTCAAGTACTCCCAAGCAGCTATGGCTCATGGGGAGAAGGTTGTCTGACTTGCATTAAGAAAGTGATTGAGGAAAATATTTAACATTTGTTTTGAGAGAGGAAGACAGAATTCAATACTATGATGAGAGTTGGGCTCAGCCCAAAAGCTTTTTTTTGTGAGCACAAGGAGATTAAGTGTTGGGAGTCTTTGATCTTACAAGTGTTAAAGTTGGCAAGTCTTTGCCTTGTCATGGTTTCAGCATGAAGACCTGGGACCTGAGCAGGTTGCAGAAGAAACTAAGATGTAGTTAATACAAAGTCTTTGACACCTGTTATCTCCACTTCATGGATAATAAGCCATTGCAGAAAGATCATAAGATGTGCTGAGATGTCTGACATCAGTGAGTCAGAGGACTATCTTAACTAAACCTGGGTTTAATTCTTAAGTAGAATAACATGATTTGTGCCCCTTTAAAGGCAAGGAACACATCAGAAAAGCTGTTACCTGCTTTCCAACATGAAAGAACTAGAGCAAGATTGAGAAGGAAAAAACACAATGTGGAAAATTACTTTGCAGTTTGTAGTTCAAATCCTGTAAGATATCTGACCAAAAAAAAAAAAAAAAAAAAAAAAAGGAAAAAAAAGAACACTTAGAATCCCTCTAGTAATTTATTTTGCCTCTGACCCTAGCCCAGCTCCATTAACCCATGGATCAGCTGGTTTATTGTACCCTGGATATGCCAAAGAGGGTAAATTTATGGTGTAAGTGGCCTGATAATTGTTAAATGATACAACTTTGTCCTCTACTTGACTAACCGAAGAAGCAGCTTCTTTTAGTCTAACTCAYAGTCAGTACTTCTACTCTCTTCTATTTTTCTAGTTTACTAAAATGCTTGTTGGCACTACAACAGAGGTTATGCTGCTACTGCAGAGAAATCAACAAATAAATTTAAAAGTGTTCCAGATTTTAGACCAGTCTGATGCAGGAATAGGTCAGCCAGAACTAACAGAGCTTGAAAGAGAGCTGCAACCAATGGGTCGAACTATAAAGGAAGACTTTCAGAAACTGCRTAATAAGCTATTGCTATTTTGAAAGCATGCCTGCATGTGTGGAGTTGCCAGGAGGGGAGATGTTAACTTTGTTTCCCAGCTCCTATCAGGCGTTTCACTGAGAGCCCCTTTCCCCTCTGTTCAGGAGGTAATCCTGCCAGGGCTGTGCCTCTGGGATGTGGGCCATGTGGCAAGGTAGAACATATCCATTTTTTAGGCTGACAGTTTCTCACCTTCTACAAGCAGTAAATTAATCATGAGGATTTAATTGGACTTGGCCATATGACTATGACTATAGTTCCAGCCCTGGCAATAAAGAAATGACAGAACAATTCATTACACACACTGCTGGTATTTAAGTCACAATGTTGAACTCAGTATCTCACTTTTCTTATTATCCCAACAGCCGTTTGTGTCAGCAGTATCCAAGGATACCTATATTTGCATGGAATTATGAGCTTCATTACTTTTCTTCATTCACCATCACACAGTGGGAAACTTATATTAAACATAATCTACACTAAATTCTGCCACTCAGAAGCAGAACAGTTGTATGCACATTAATAATGTGATTATGCATATATGCGTGAATATGCTCAGCCRCAGTACGCAGTTCCCTAGAGTGCTGTACAGAGGGGAGGCCTCAGCATAGCTAGTGCTTATGTGGCTTATATGAGTTTTAGTGAATTTGGTGAATTTAGGAAAAGCATCTTTTGAACCGGAAGGCTGAGAGAGAGTGAAGCAGGTCAGTCCCAATGAGTGTCAGCAGAGCACATCACCTGTTTACATCAAGCAATTAGTACACCCAAGACCCAGRTGTAATTTAAGCCTGAGGAAAGAGCGGCACAATTCATTGCATAGGAGCAGAGGAGAAAATTATGATACATTGACCAGCATCAAATTATTTCCCTCTTCTACTGCCTCATCTCTCCCAGTTGGGGCTGAGACCCAGGCTGGAAAGTATTAGATAATTTGACTACAAGACTGTTTAATAGAAGAGAGATGTCTGATTCTTCCAGGCTTGTCCAAGCCTGAACAACCCAGATATTGTGAGATCACCAAAGACAAGTATGTTAAATGTTTAAATCAGAAATATAAGTTAAATATCATTAAAATCCCACCACTAAATTATGTGTAAATCTCAGCTGAGAAAGTAATTAGGCTGCTGCGTAGGAACTGCAAAGCTAATATCGTCTTCCTCTTTTACTTCAACTGCAGAATAACCTAAATATTCTCCCTTTTATATATCATTTTCTGTTAGATTTTTTTTTCCCAGACTGAAAATGCCATAGGAATATTTCCCAACAGTTGTTCAATCCCACTTAGGACTGTGGAGCATTTATATTGGATCCTCTTATTTATGCTTTTATACAGGACATGTTTGCAGCAGAAACACGAAGTTAATCACAGACATCTGAGAAGTAACAAACTGCTGAACTTTGATAATCTGCCTTTAATTGCACATATGGTTTGTTGATAATGATTCCTTATTTCCTCCTGGCTGAAATAGGATGGAAAAATATTTTCTGGCAGAAAAATATGCCTAAAAATTAGGACAGAAAGTAAAAGGAAGCCACAAAGATGTAGATCATCAAAATAAAGTTGAACTTCACTGATGATTGTTTATTTTAAACATGAATTAATAGTGATCAGAAGGTAATTTGGGGATTCTAGTCAAACAGTGAAATATCTACTAGTTATTTGAAATGCTTTATAGATGTGGTGGTATTCATTCCATGTGAATAATTTTAGTAAAAACTTGTACTATTTTACAACCATTTCTAAGGGCCTCATTTTTTATTCTTGCTGATGGTGCACTTTTTCCTTCTCTCAGTATTTCCATGAATATACAAACTGCTCTCCTTCCAGCTACAACAGAAATGTGAAACATTTGAAGATCTCACATAATACTACTTGAAAAAAATACATTTTTTTAAACCTAAACAAATAGAAATAGACAACCATACATATATCATTTTTACCTACATACAGAGTCCATTTCTCCACTCTGCTCATTAGTTYCATTTTAGAGGAGCTTGAAAAAGGACATTTTCTCTTTTTCTTGGGGAAATTACTGAGTACATACTGTATATGCAGATACCTTGTTTCAGCAGTAGGGCTGCTTCAATTACAGTGTGATTTGTGATTTAATGGTTAGTCATCTTGTTTTATTCAGCCTTATCCTGTTATACGAACACTACACTCCCTCTTTTAAAGTACACATTCATTATAGGAACACTGTGAATTTAGGTGTCAAGAAAGTAGTGCCTACATTACCTCAATGTGTTTTAACTATTATCTGAGTTTCACGGACCACAWGATAAGCGTTTGGGAAAGGCACACAACCCTTTCAGGGGCGTTGTGGGTCTTAAGATACAGGTTTTAGATATTTTTGCAAGAGTGGTCCTAAGTGGTTCTTGTCAAGATCAGATCCTCCTGCAGGTGTGATAGTGGTGGCATCACTGTCCATTTTAGAAACAGAAAATTGAGAAAGAGGATTGAAATCCTAGTGTAGAAGGCAGTGGTAGCCCTGCTATTGGCTTCACATGCAATCAGTATTTCCTTCAGGGACGCTGGCTGCCTGTGAGACAGCCAGAAAAGAAACCGTGCTAAATGGTACCTTTGCCTAGATGGTATCCTGTCTTTCAGGATTCAGAAGAACAGTATGGAAATTTTCAACACGCTAAGTGAATCTCATTGCTTCAAACTTTTATTGTTCTTTAAGCTATCACTGTGAAGGAGAGACCACCAAGACCCACCTTCTTGCACTAGAAACATTCCTGTCTAACTAATGTTTTAGGAGATTTAGAGAAAATTCTCACATTCTTCTTCCTTTTTGTTTTTGTTGATTTTACTATGCAGTGTGAAATGCACTGTTTCAATGTCAAAGATGAGTCATAATTGCCTGGATTTTCAACGTATTATGGTCAGCAGGATGTATATGTGTTTGTGAACAACATTACGTTTTCAGAAACGTTTGAATTATTAGCATCTCTATATGCACTAATTTCATTAATTAACCAGTTTTCATGCCTTCACTTAATCTATTTTTAAGGACCTGAATCAGTTATCTAAGTGGGTTATCAATTTAGGCTGCCTGACTGTTTCTTATATCTGAATAAAATCATACTTGCTTAGCACTTGTAGTTGTGCATCAAGCTAAACAGACACTACAGATGCTTACAGAAAAACGACTTACAGACTAATATTTAATTAGTCTCTTCCTGAAAAGACCATGAACAGCAGGCTAAAGCTAAAGTCTCTGCTGGTGTGTAAATCTACCATCAGTCAAAAACATATTGATCTTTAAATTAGCAGAGAGGCGGCTTCCTAAACTCTGCTTTGGGTGTTAAGCTCTAAAATCTTTGATACAGGGCACATCGAGTTCTTGTAAGAGATCACCCAGAGAAGGAAGAAATAAAGTCTGTAGCAAAGCAACATACTTCAAGATCTCTACTCTGCCTGGAGCTCAAGATATCAGTGCAATCATGATGGAGGTCTATGTCGAGCAATGCCCGACAACATTCGGACGACAAGCAGTTGCGGTGATTCACTTACTCCCCTGGGTAACCTTCACTCATGCAGCTGTGATGTGCGGTTTAAGTGTTCTTGCTACTGAAACCCCCCATCACAAAAACGGATCTTCCATCATTGCTGAGTGCAGTCATATGTTTTACTGATGAGCAAAGTTGCAGTTACAATCTCTTACAAAAGGTGAATCACAACCAAAATATAGTACCACTTCACAGTCAACTGACAGGGACAGAACTGTATGAATTTGATTTCTGAATTTTATTTGGAGAAACAGGAAAATTTGCTTTTCTAAAATCACTTTCAGATTTTCTTCTTTTAGTAGCCAACAAGGGTAACTGTTGCTTAAAAAGCTGAAAGTAAGAAGTTGAAAATGACCATCTGATGTTTTAATGAGAGCTGTTCTTATATTTGATTGAGTTTTGTCCTGTCTCCTTCAAAACCTACTAGAGTCAAAGCTAAGAAATACGACATGTATCATGAAATGTATTTAACTAGATCAAGAAGCAGTGAAYGTATAGATTTTCCCCCTGATTTCGRAAAAGAAGGGAAAGTGGAAGGTTGTAGGGAGGCAGACTGAGGCAGGAAAATACAAGCAAGGTGGTCTCCAAGAAGATCTAGAGAAAGAACAAAAGGATTGGAGTGGGAAATTAGTGAGTACAGTGGTGAGAGAAGCTTTCAAAGAATAAGACCAGATTGTCAGTGACAGAAGTTGAGGAAATGGGGAGCAATAAAGTTAATACAAGATTATGGTATTATAGTGTTGGTCTTTTTCTTCCTTTCTTAATACAATAACATTACACTTGGCCTTTTCTGTTTTTATTGACAGCTGCTGTGTAATGTGCCTGGCCGACAAAAGCTGAAAACAGAAGGCTAAAAGGTAAAGGTCGCTTGATGTTGGGGGTGACAGCAGTAAGATGGGAGGCAAGTTCACTTGACAGAAGCCAGCTCTTCCATGCAGAGCACCATAGTTATTTCTCCTGATCTCTCTGGGTGATSTCTTACAGTCACAATTTGAACGGCAGAATGGCAGATTGCCCCCACGACCTTGGGGCATTGCATAAGCAGTGATGTCACATGAGAGTGAAGCACCAAGCAAATAAATGGAGAAATTAGAGTTTCTGGGTAAACATGTATCTTTAGACAAGACCTCAGCGCGCGGTCTCACCCACCAATGAACCTCATGGAAGAAGGCTGCAGAGGAGATGGGCAAGGGTGAGGTTCTCATAAAACTTGGGGAAGACTACAGAGAGTAACTGACCACGGCTGTTACAAAGAATCAAGGGGGTCTGGACGTTGGCCTTTGTTCTGCATGGCCTTAGTTCTGGATAAACTTCTGTGTTGGTTGAGCAGATCAGCCATCTGTATCAGCTGAATGAATCAACTGGTTATTATCAGCTGCGTGTATCAACCCAATGTGTAGCTGCTTGTCCCCGAGTTAGTCAAAAGAAATAAACGTCTCCCTGTGAGCATATTACACAGACAGGTAGTGAAAGTCATGTTTCATGTGAGTCAAGTGTATATCACAATTGCTACACATTTCTAAGTGTAATTTGTACTTGTGCTGTGATTTAAGTGCATTGCTGTATCACCCTGCTAAATCAATATCCCATGTAGTTTCAAATAAATTCAAACAASTAAATTTTGTATGATGCATTAAACCCTTTTTCTGTGGAATATCTAAAAGAAACTGGAGAGTACTGAACTGCAACACGTTGTATGCCCTGTCTGGTTCTTTTTTTCCTGAGTACCATCACTGGGATATTTAGATAGTATGTCTGGTCTTCTGCTCTGCATAATCACTCAAGCATCACCCTTTTTCCTTTAGCTCAGCAGCAACAACAAAATTATCCATGGGAAACTATTCATTCTCAAAGTGCTTTACTACTTAACTCATCAGGACTAGGACTTCAAATTAATTCTTTGTCACAGGAAATTTTCTTCTTCTCTTCCTTCATAAATTTGTTTGTAGGCCTAGCAGTTTCTGATTTGCCTTGGTATTAGATCCAAGTTCTAATTTTTGGGAAGCTATTTTTCAGTTATTCAATGTCTATATTGTCTTTTTCTCAACATCAGATTGGTTTGATTTTTCCTGGGTAATTGTCAGGTAAACAGTATGAGTGTGGAAGTAGAAAACTCCAATACCTACCTGTTACCAGCYTTCTACGTGTATTTAAGAGCCAGTCATATTTTTGTCCCATTTAACTGGATCCTTTTCCACTGATCTTCTGGACATGTTGCAAGACCAAATGCTAGCCTTACAGAATGTATTGAATATGCAGCTGGGAAACTAAGGAATTTAATTAGTAATATAGAAATATATTCTGTATATATTCATATATGAGCTCTGTAAGTTCCCAACACAGTTCAATGGACTTAAGAGTATGCATTTGTCCCTCTTCTGGTTTCCATGTTCTCACAGAGTACAAACAATACATTCTTTTAATTTAGAGGGGAACTCCACCCTCGCCCAACAATTTCATTTATTTTTCTGTCCTTAGTAGCAAAGAGGCTCAGTTTACCTCGAATTATTATAAGATGTTTTAATTTCATGCTAAAATAAAATGTCTTTTATAATTTCATTCTGGCATTCAAGGAACATCACAATATTAAAATTTTAAAATCTGTTAATTAGAATGGGTTAATAGGAATGTTACCAGTTCTGAGTGTCATTAAAAAAAAATTAAAAGGAACCTAATGAGAAGAAATTCATAGTGTCTAATTTTGAGCTTACTGCAATCTTTGACAAGAAAAGGAGTCACTAGAAATACATACGTTCAAAACCTGTTTAATTCTATTGGTATGTCTCGGCAAGGATGTCAAAATACTTTAAATTAATGAAAGGTATCATTACTTCTACAGAGGAATGGACATATCAAACAGGCACTTCTRGTGGCAGAAGGCATCCTGGTCATCCAGTTCTTTTTGTTTTTTTCACATCTTGCCTTTCTGTCTTCACATTCTCCCATGCAGAAGACTCAGGTATGTGGTAGCCCTTGGTTCTTTGCCTACTGATATGGGTGGTATACTTCCCCTTCTCTTCATTGGTGAGACTGGAGCCTTTGCATGTTTTCAGGGTCAAGCAGAATAATTAGCGAGCAGAAACAAAAAAAGATTTTTTTAGGAGAGAGTGAAATGCTTCTTTGCATATCTGACCTGGTTTGTTCTACACATCTTGCCAGAAGACTTAAGACTCCTTCACCCTCATTTCCCTGATAAAGGTCAGTGTGAAGCTTAGCTGAGAAGTTAGATGAGAAAGGGGAAATGAAAACAGTAGGGTTCCAACTTTATTTCTAAATACTGGAATAGTAAGACAGATACCAGAATATGGTGCACTGACCCAGCCGCCAACACATCAAAAAGGGTGTTACAAAATTAATAAGGACCTGGAAAGTAGTGCCAAAATTGATAGACCTGGACCAGTCTCCCCAGAGGTGAGAAAGCTTAAGGAAGACAACAATTTTTATTTTTCCTGTAATGATACAGGGAGACTAGGATTAGAACCTCCACACAGTAGAGAAATGTTTGTAGCCACRCTGCAGCTCCGTGGCAGTGGTGGGCAAACACTCACAGAGATGACTCCTGGCTTGCTTCTCAAGCTAGTTTCTATGAATCCCTTAAATCTAGTTTCTAGAAAAGGATGGAGGAGATAAAGATGCCAGCTGGTTATACTGAATGACATATACTATTTCTGCTTATGCTGTCAGCTTGAGTGGGTTTGGGGCAGGCCATGTGCACAAAAACAAAGGTTGTTCATGGTGAGTATGTGTATCCAGCATATGTGTCACTCCTATACTGCCTAAAGGACTGGCAGGACCAAGGACTGACTGACTGACTTTTGATAAATGAAAGAAATAACAATTGCATGAAATATGAAAAGATTAAAGACCTAGGAAGATGAAGTTACCTCACTAAAAAGAAGTGCAATGCCATGGATTTCAGTAGACTAAGTTGAAAGATGACTTATTATTTTAGAACACAAACTTAGGTATTTTGCTTATGATCGGAAATATAGAGCATAATATGAGTTTAAAAGATATCTATGGCTTGTATCCTGTAGCAGGCTCACAGTGTGTGGAAGACAATGGGATTAAGAGTCTGAAACTAACATAGCTCATATTGAGAAAAAAGAAATGTACGTCCATCTGAGTCAATTTTAAGCCCCTGTCTTCAAGGAATAGGTTGTTGGCATCCCTCTTGTCATGGTTTTGGCTGGGATAGAGTTAATTTTATTCCTAGTAACTAGTATAGTGCTGTGTTTTTGATTTAGTATGAGAAGAATGTTGATAACACACTAATGTTTTAGTTTTTGCTAAGYAGTGCTTACACTAGTCAAGGACTTTTCAGCTTGCCATGCTCTGCCAGGTGCACAAGGAGCTGGGAGGGAGCATAGCCAGAACAGCTGATCCAACTGGCTAACASGCTATTCCATACCATATGATGTCATGCTCAGTATAAAAACTAGGAGGAGTTGTCTGGGAAACAGCAATCGCTGCTTGGGGACTGGCTGGGCATCGGTCAGTGAGTGGTGAGCAATTGCATTGTGCAGCACTCATTTTGTATATTTTATCATCATCATCATCATCATTATCATCATCAGCAGCATCATTACTATTATTATTATTATTTTCCCATGTTTTTCTGTTCTATTAAACTGTCTTTATCTCTATCCACGAATTTATTTTTTTTTTTTTCCCCCTGTTCTCTCCCCCAACCCCTTGGGTGGGGTGGGGAGTGACCGAGCAGCTGTGTGGTGTTTGGCTGCCTGCCAGATTAAACCACAACACCTCCCTATGGCATGCTGGTGCTTGATAAATTAAGTGAGGAATAATCTGAGGACATTTTCCATCAGGATATTTTCCATCAGCTGSACTAGAAAGCCATTTTGTTCCTGTGTATTGTTTGCTTGTTTATGCAGATGCTGTTTCTCCTGCCTGCCTCTTCTGACAGTTTCTTCCTATTTTCCTTTCCCTCATGTCAGTTCCAGGTGCCTTTGGCTAAGGCTGAACTGAACAGCAAGCCTACTTGCTTAGCTTTGTCCAAACACCAGTACCTTCCCTGCAAGTCCGCTAAATGCCATCTTGGTACATGGTCATGTGTTGCTGTGAGCAGAAATGTAAATTCTTTTCCATTTGCTTTAAAATCACCATTTCACAGCACAATTCCGCTTTTCTTTCTCTTTTGGTCTCTACTTTTTCCACTGTAATCAAAGCACAAAAATTATTGTGGATATTGCTTTGTTTCTTTGCCTGACTGCTAATTCCTTCTTTTCACAGACCAGGAGCAGACATCTGAGATGACATGCTGAACTGTGGAAACATTTTTTACTAAAGCTGAGAGGTTTCTCTGCAGTGGGTGAGCTTAGGCTGTAGCAATCTCAAATACTAAATAATTGATTCTGGAGGTTACTAAAGGCAGAAGAAAGCAGCTTCTCAAATGTAGCATCTTCAAAAGAAATTACATTCATAGAAGTCATCTTTAATTCTGCTATCATTACCTCAAACTGATCACCATATTACTGTTATAGTTCTCTCTAACATAGCAAAAAGAAGAAAAAAAAGAATATCATATTCAGCAGCTCCAAAAAAGATACAGAAAAGTTTGGGTTCCAAAACACATTCACTAAAAATGTGTATGGGGTTCATTGATACTATTTTAAAATTGTGCCAAAGGTTTGAACTAGAAAACAATAAAAAACCTTTTCATTATTTAATCTTTTATCTCATCACTTTATAAAAATGAGAAATATTTAATCTGTAAATATATTTTTGTTAAAAAGTCTGGAAATCATATGAGATTGTAGCAAGACATATAAAAATCCTCTTCCAGAATTAAAAGAAACATTATTAAGATTACAGTTATTACATAAATGTTCTGATGGCTTTTTTGTATGTTTTTMGCAAAAGTCCTAAGTCTAAACATTGAAACAGCTCCACTCCCAAGAGTTACCCAAAGTCAGTATGACCTTAGGTTTTGTTTCTCAAAAACTTCCATTTTAACTTCTTTAATTACAAGATTAACTTATTTTAAAAACCTACTCCTTAGATAATGGGGAATTGCATGTGTTTAAAGTATACAGTTATTATTGTCACTAATGTAGTTCAGGAGTGGTATGTACTTATACAGGGAAGCCGAGTATGATCATATTAAATCAATATATTTTTCACTTGATTATTCTTCTGTGTTTGTCATATAAATTGGAAGGAGGAAAATAATTTTCTCTGCTGGAGCATAAAACAAATTAGTCATAATGGCACATAAAAAGCAAACCATAATCACCCTCTTGAAAACTAATGCATTTTACAGGATATGTAGCCATTAAGGCAGTCACAACATTTTAAACCTACTCTAGTTCAACACGCCCGCAATCTATTCACTTTCTGATGGCAGCATTTCGTGAAGCTGGCACTGATAATTAAATAAATTGTATGGTGGAAATCCTAAACTCATCTTGCATGGCAATGTGCCAGATTTTTCTTCCTTTGTCTTCAATATTTCACTGAGCAGTTTTTATTCACTCTGTAGTCTTTTGATGGCTTTTTCTTTAGAGACTGGGAGCATTTTTATTTTTTGTTCTGAACACTATATTAACAGATGAACTTAGGAATAGTCCATGGAGGGGGTAGGCATTATACTGTAGTTTACCATGACCAAAGGTATTGGGTGGCAATGCTGAGAGCGACCGCTATAAGCTGCTACGGTTGAATGCCAAGGAAACCATTGCTTCATACCATTCTTCCAAAAATACTCATTCTGTTTGATCAATCCACAAAAAAATATTGGAAAGCCTTTCCCTGACAATTTCTTACAGACTTCCAACTTCATTTAAGCAGTTTGAGGGCAAAAGTCCTTTTTCTTTCCCCCATTCACCTGCCAGTACCAAAGGGCACACTTTCACGGCATCTCTATAGACACATCAGGATAGCTCTTAACCACTGCAAATGACTTCTCATTCAGCTGATGACATGCTGGGAGCACATAAGAGATTTCTATTACTGATCATTCTGCAAAAGCAAAGATAAAGCTCTGCTTCTGGAAAGACCATGGTCAGCTTTAAGCCCTGGAGCTCCTAGGTTCATTTTCATTTCTTAAGACCTTGCCCAACTGATTTGCAAAATAAGTGATGTTAGCAAACTTACCTCCAAGAGTGGAAACTGAGCACCACTGGAATTTTTCCACTTAAAGTCAGAGGAGTCAGATTGCACTGCAAGTGACCAGATATGAAGTGTTAGAATAAAACTCTCACACTTTAGCAACTCTGTAGAGACTGTGCTTGTGGTTTCRGTGGCTGAAAATCCCTGTTTTTTTAAGAGCTTTAAGGACTGTACATTGACTTCAGTGGAATCTGTATTTAACTCTGGGGACGTTATTCTCTACACACAATGCTCCCAGTGACTGAGTGGAGGATTGCTCCAAGAGAAAGTCCACCTAAATTCAGGAAGGAGGAGGGACAAACAGCCGGATAAAAAGGTGGTTAAGCTATAATGGGGTGTGTATGCTACTATGAAGAAGTTATACTCGCACACATAAAAAAAAAGAAAATAGTCACCCTGGAGCAGAAACAACACATGATCTATGCACAGTAAAGGACAAGGAAATTTAAATTGAAGTAGAAATCCTTAGTCAAATACTCTAGTCTCAGCACACTGGGAGTAGCATACCAGCAAAGAAGGGCTCCAAAATTCATCTGATAYTATGGTTAACAAGTGTTTGTCATGTTATTTAGTTTAAAGGTGATCACCTGCATATAAAGAGATGTGACAGAACCTCTGCTGGTGGTGCAGATGGATCAGACTCTCTATATGGGATTCTGATAATCTCCTTATCTGATGAGAGATACAGAGAAAATCCTTCAGGTCTGAATGAAAAGGAAACTCAGAAATATGAAGGTAAAGTGCTTTCTATCTTTCTCAATCTCAACTCAGTAAAAGTTCATTTGATAAAGAAGATTTTTTTTTTCTCTCACAAAGGACCTCCAACTGCCCTTTTTTTTATTTCCTGACAGTGAAATTTACAGTGAAAAATGTCAAGGCAAAATCAGCCTTTTCCAGCAGGTAAAATCCACAGCTCATCTTGAGGAAAAGATTAAAGATGACAATGTAAAACTCACTGACAGCTTTGACTCAAGCCTCAGTAATGACTGACTGTGAAATTTTTCCTCTTCTGATGTTATTGAATCACGGAGGTGTAAGATGAATGTTTTTGAATAAAAGGTTTCACTTCTTTCTGTTACTAGGATGAACATTAAAGGTATAGAAATGTTTAAATACACGTGGTGATGGGTGCTGAGAGAATGCAGTTTAAGACAAGTAACCTGTAGGCTATGCATTGCCAACGGTTTACAGGTTTTTTAAGTCTGCTGGCCATTTTGAATAATGTATGTGAATGTTTTCATCCTGATCTCTCTTGCACACGCAGAGAGAGGAGACACACTCACGACAGGGCTATAATCGCGGGGCTGCAACCGAGTGTTGTGCAACTGGGGTATTTCCAGTTGCACGTGGCAGGCACCCACAGTGGTGCGCCCCTGAGTCCCGGCTCACAGAGACCAAAGGTTGGCTCAGCCAGCAGGACCTTGGTGTGATCCTCTGCTGAGCACCCCAGGGCCACAAGGATGGTCCAAAAAACTGGTTGGTCACCTCACGCAGGGTGCCCCTGGGGGACTGCAGGGTGCCGGTACTTGCCCCATTGAAACCAGTGGAAATTTGGTCACAAAGGTCAATGCAGCCACAATTTCAGCCCCCCACATTTAAGTGCTTGTGGTAGAAAAATGGCTTGCAAGCACAGCTATTGCTGAAAGAATGTTTCTTGAAGATGTYCTGTGAGCAATTTCTCAGAAGGAACAAGATTGATAAACCTGGCAGTGAATCGCTCACTGCAAAACAAAGATTATTTCCTCTGATATATTTTCTCATTAAGAATCATTTGCCCACTTTTGATAAATCAACAATTATAATTTTCTGTAGTCATTTCACCACAAATTTTTATTTTATTCTAATTCTGTATTTTGTACTTTGATCAGCCCAAAATATGTTGCTCAAGGGTTGCCTTTGTTTAACTGTTCTAATCAACCATTGCAGGCAGCGTGCAGAACACCGCTTACTCTTCTGCAAAGACAGCTCAGCTATAGCCCAGTCCCCACACTGCACTTAAATGGCAATAGGAGACAAAGGGGTGGTTTACAATGTGTTTTCTACCTAATTTTTTTCTGTATTTTCTACTCTGTCTTGCTTCTGCTTTTTCAGTCTGACAAAGGAGATGTTCAGGTGGTGGAGTCCTACTCCCGAGCCCCAGCACTCCTCGCCTGCACCCTGGAACCACGCACATCGGCATTGCTTTCCTAGCAAAGCAGCAACACACTGTGATTTCTGCTTTGTTTTCAGCAGTTATGTGTTTGAAGCGGTTATTCAATTGGAGATGTATTAACTTTGAAATTGTCATACAGCTAAAAATACCAAGATTTCTTTATAGCTCCAAGTGTTTTCTTTGCAGTCAGCTTAGTTCCTTTATGATGAGTGCTGCAATAACATAATTAACTTGCATTTCCTGAAAAAAAATCTTCAATAAATTAGGAAATAAATGGTCCTAGGCTCCCTGTTTGGTCAGCAAAGAGACAGTCACCTCCAGAACACACATCAATATTGATCCTAAAATCTGGCAGAGCTTGGCTAGAAAAGCATTGTGAGACTGCTCTCCCAAATTAGGTGGTGAAAATTCAGGATAGGCAATGCTAGGCAGCAGTGAAACAAGATTTTAAACTTTATGCTTTCAACCCAGGAAGACAGGTTAAAAAAATTTACCCAACTGAAAACTGGTAATGCCAGATAGAGGAAAGCAAGTTTAGTTTTCAGAATAGACTTGCCTCTAGACAAAGGAAAATAAACAGAGCAGAATTTCTGCGTCATAAGAATACTAAACATTTGTAAAAAAAAGTCATTCCAAGTCAGGTCTAGACAGTCTAGGAAGGCCAGCTCTGTAAAGTTTTGAGCTCTCTTTCATCACAGCCCATCATTATTACTGGCCTGTGCTCCAGCCAAATGCCCAGCATTTCAAAAACAATGAAGATGAGGGAGAGCTTAAGACCACATTTCTATTGACCTGCACACTATTTAGGCTTCACGCTCCTTATGCCAGCTGCAGAAATATAGGCGACACTTGATCCATTTCAAACATCCCCAGGACAAAGCCACATTTTAATGAATAGCCAAATGAAGCATATGACAGCATTAACACTTTGTGTAGTCTGCACAACAGTGTTTTTCATCCTGTACCTGGACTACTAAAGTCTGTGTGACCAAATCACCATCTAACAATGGTAATATGTGTCAATATGTCAGCTGGCATACATCAACAGAACCCCGCTGACTTCAGTATACTGATACAATTTCCACTTGCAGACAAACATCAGAAAAATAACCAACACATTGTCTCTAAGCCTGAGAGACATCTAAAAACAGTGTATAATATTACCCTGGTTATCCTGTACGCCATATGGGGAAGAAAACCACAGCTGTGCAGAAGAGGGATGACACTGCCTGGTGTTCAGTGTTGGTTCAGCACCAGCAGCCGACCCAGGGACCCTTCCTTATGGAGGGGTCTGTGAGTAGAGACATGGTCCCGGGGAGCCCACAGGCAGAGTGGGTGTATGTGTCTACAGGTGCCTCGAGAGCGGGGCACAGGAAAAGGCATGCCATAGTCTTATTTCTGAGCAGAGCTCTGGCTTTAGATGCCACAGCAGGTCAGATCAGAAGTCCCAGTTTCACTGAAAGAGAAATAAAATTGAATAAAAAGAGAGCTTTACTACTGCCATCAGTTGAGTTGTATTTCATGCAGAATTTTGTCACATCTCTTGCCGCAAGAAGCATGTGCTCACAGTTACGGCTGCGTTTTCAGCACCCCTGCCTGTAATTTCCCTCTCTGTCTTTTGTAAATATAGGTAAACAAGGGACATATCGGGGGGCCCTCACATAGAAATGCCTGGAGCAAGAATGTCTGGAACATTTATACTGTCTGTAAAAGACAGCTCAAAGGTTCCCCTAAAACTGAACTCAGAACGAGGTGTCTCGTCCCTTCAACAGCTAGTATAAAAGGAGGTGGGTAGGAAAACGTAACATTGGTTTCAGAAGTCCAAATGCAGTTTCTGTGTTGTCTCCTTCCAGATATGCAGCTGCCCATACCTGCATGCAGTCTGGTCCCGTACAGATTAACCTTCAGCSAAATTGCTTCTGTATTTCTGATATGACTCTGCTGTTAGAAAAGCACCAGCAATCACAATACTGCTGTTGGACAGTGTTCACCTAACTCAGAAAACAGCCAGACTCCCATTCTGCACACGTACTGCTAGATTAGATAGAAAGATACACTGGGGATATGATATACTGAGATTTGACTTCTCCATTTTTTCTTGCAGCTGGAGCAAGAACACACATAAAACTTTATATTGTAATAGAAAAATAAATAGGTTCACTGTCATTTAAAGTAATCGAGGTTTATTTTATTTGTTGTTTTTTTAAATCACCCTTAGGATAACCTGATAAACTAACTTCTTCTACAAAGTTAYTTGCTACGACATAAACACCTGGAAATAGCAGGATATTCTTTAGCTGAACCGCTATGCAAGATGGTAAAAACCTAGTGCAATCTCCAGAAAAAACATTTGCTGGGGGTTTGGTTTGTTTCATTCTATTCCATAATCCCCATCTATTCCATAATCATAATTGGGCTAACTTATTTTTAAATATATATACCTAGCAACATAAGAACCCAAAAAATAAGAATGGTCRTGTTCTAGTTTTCAAATACTTACATTGTCTTCTGAGTTATAGTAGTATGTATATTTTATTGGGTGTGTTATATTATTTTGACATAACTATTTAACAAGGTCTCTTCACAGGAGTCAGCTGATTTGTCGTATTATTTTATTGCTTTGATTTCAGGAGGTGAGACAAAACTGAAGACAGAAAATTGTGGGCTTAAGTGCTTTTTCTATGAACAGTATATGTTATTTTGAGTGTGTCCAAAGTCACATAAGCAGACCCTAACAACATCTTACTTTTCTGAATTATGAACCTTCAGTTTCAGATTCTTTGTCTGAATTTAGCTTTTGTTTTCCTTGGAGCAAATAGTGCCAATCCTTTCCTACAGTGGGGAAAAAAAATAGGGATCTTGAGTGTGAATCCAACCTTTGTAGCATGTAATTTCTTGCTGAAATCATTAACCTGGCTCTCAGACTCTACAGCTTCTATCTTCCTGAGTAGTTTGATGTTACAGTAACTGTCCATTTGAGGAAAGGTGGCTGGATTTTCTCCCCTGCTTGCATTCCACATCTAATGGTTGGATACATCATAASAACAGGAGGCTTAAGGCACACTTAGCACTGTCCTTTAACTCCCCAGTTCCTTCAAAACCAGGAATATGTCTACATTTTTATTTCCTTGCCACATTTTCTTCAGTTGGTAGACACATACTTCATGGCTGTTTTCTGAATCACTTGTTCTGATATTCTCTCACAACTTTAAAGCTGGATAATTTAGGGGATTTGAGGGTGCGGGTTTTTGTTGGGTTCTTTTGTTGGGTTTTTTCCTGTGCTGCTGCAAATTACACTGAATTGAGGTAAAAATCAAACACTCCTCTACAGAGGTCTAATTAAGCTCATTTTAAAATCTACATAATGTGGCAGCTACTGCTCCCATATGGAGAAACGATACTCCCCAGTTGTGTCACCTTATTACAGTTACTGTGTAATAACAGTTTCCTTACATACCATAAGCATAAAAGACTTTGTACACCAGCTAAATCTTTTTATGTCAATGACATAATATGGGTAGAGTGTTGCTCCATCTGTTCAAGACAAAAATGTACATGCACTGAGCATATTAACATTTATTTGTGTCTATGCAACAACCTCTTTCAATTAAGCGTAATACTCAAAGGAGCAACAAAATGCAAAGGTAATACATACTGGAACAACATTCAAAATGCAAAGGTAATAGATGCTTTACATGTTATCTACATGCAGGATTTTGAAGGATATTTTCAAGTCTGAAATTTTCTTTTAAGGTCTCAGGAGTAGCACAACTTTTGGCTTGGGCGCTGATGTGAGAATTCAACCAGGATTCACTTTGGTGAGATTCAGGAAGTCTGGATTCTAAAGAACTTTCTTCCACAAGACACTGATAGACCTTTAAATACATTTTAAAAAAAAAAAAAAAAGGAAAAAAAATTAAAAATNAAAAAAAAAAAAAAAAAGGAAAAAAAATTAAAAATGGAAAAAAAAAAGAAAAATATATTTTTTCCTTAATGTTAGGAACAGCATTTGGGATCAGCTTGGCCTGTGCCTATCTTCAGAAACAATTCATGATGTCAAGCCCTAAACAGAAACCTGGAAAATTTAGGCATGCTAAAGCATGAAATTTAAGGATGTTTTGAATGTACAGTTCTTTCTTAACCCCAAAACTCAGAGGCAGAGACTTTCTCATACAAAAGAACAAAGATAAGTCTTTGGGAACACAGATCTGTACATAAAGAATGAACAGAACAAAGAAAAAACTTGGGGGATAAAATAACTAATAAGCTTTTCCTAGTATACTGATGAGTCTTTTGAAATAAGTCTTGGATGACATGTTGCAGCAAAAATGTTGGCCCATGGGGCCTGGACAGGGTCAATGGCCAAGGGAAGCCTGTCCCTTCACCAGTGACCCAGTCCCTAGTGCAGAGCTGAGAGCCCTGGAAGAAGAAATGCCTGTATTCTGTCTGCAATAGTACAAGTACACAAACAGAGATGATTCCTCTTAAATAATACCCAAATTCTATGTAACTTTTTTCTCTTTCATGGTTGAATACAACCTGGTAGGACAGGGTTTTCTTTTTCCTTGGTATGGCATGGCAATTAAGAGGAACACGGCCTTTCTTTGTGCTTCTATAACCAGTTGTACTTGACCTCCTATGTCTTAAACAAGAAAAAAAAATACAAAATACAAAAAAATCAAGGATTATGCAAGGTTTTCAGGTAATTCTTTACCTAATATGAGAGTAATAGGGAAAGGAATGTAGACTAATGTGGGTGATATACAGGAACCTCTCCTGCTGCTTTTGATTCTGTGAATGTGGAGGGAATAGGGCCACCAGGATGGTTGGGGGCTGGAACCTGGGATATACGAGGAGAACCTGAGGGAGATGAGCTGGTTCAGCCTTGGGAAGAGAAGGTGAAGGGGATCTTATTGCTGTTTCCAACTACCTGATGGCAGCTTACAAAGAAGGTGGAGGTGCATGAAGGCAGAAGAAAATGCAACAGACACAAGCTGAGACACGGGAAACTCCAATAGATATAAAGAAAACGTTTTTAGTGTGAGGCTTGTCAAACACTGCAGCAACGTGCCCAGAGAGATTKGGGATCTCAATCCTTGGGGGTATTCAGTACTCAAATGGACACAGCCCTGAGCACCCTGCTGTACCTGGACAAGTTTTAGACAACTTTCTGGGGTCCTGTCCACTACTGCTGATCCTTTTTCCCATGTCTCAATGTGTTCCATGATTCACTCAACTATATTTCAGTTGGAATCTAAATCCTTTTCTTGATCCATGCCTGGAGACCATCCAATATCTGAATAGTTGATGACCTGTTGCTTTCAAGGCATTCTGCAGKAAGACCAAAGCCTAAAAACACTTCACAAGATGCAGTCTGGTCATTCATGGTCTCCTGTTATTGCACTAAACCATTGCCCTAGCTGACCTTCTAAATCCAAAGGAAGTTTTAGAAGCAACAGCAATAAAAATCATTATCAGAGTATCACTGACATGCTTAGATCTTCATAGTGAAGGTCATGAGGGAATTTTCTGTTTAATTACTGGTGTTGAGAAAAAACTTACTTTTCTTTTCAGAAATTATTAAGTACTGGGTAATATGACTTAGATAATTTGAGAGACGTCCCAGGAGGTGGTTCCACAAGAGATTACTTTCCAAAAAGGGATGTGTTCCTGGAAACATATTTTCCATGATGCAGTTTGCAGCACAGACCCACAAATTTATAGCCTGGGACAACTAAGGATGGATCGGGAAGGAGAGGCAGGATATGGGGAGAAGGATTAATTAAATATTCTTCTCTGTAGAGACTGCTTTCTCAAAGCTTCAGTAGAGTGTCAACCTGGAGTTCTGACCATTGTTTTACACAAAGTGTTTCTGACAAAGTGTGTCTGACAAAGTGTTTCTGACAAACACACACACAAAGTGGTGTTAGTGGTGATTTCTGGTTGAAAGTTTTTATTTRTTTGGGGATTTTTTTTACCATCTCTCGTTGTCATTATTTTCTAAGTTAAATGAGTGAATTACATTCTCCTGAGGTGGTCTTAAGCTTCTTCCAAGATTTTCTTAATCCATGCAGCTCTTGCACTTCGTGTCCTTTTGGGCAGACTTCCACCRATGCTCACTACTACCAGGAAGAGTTCACTTCCTCTCTCTACCTGCTCTTAGTTGAGCAGTCTGCCTGCTCCTTTGCACCAGTTTTGGTGTTCATCAGACCTTTCACTGAGGCATTTCAGCTCACTGACATGGCAGGAAATGATTAGCCACCAAATTTTATTATCCATTCATACGCGTTAGTGAGTAGGCTCACAGAGGGACCTGCAGTCTCCAGCAGGTGAGCTATTAGTTCCACTCCAGCCATCTTGCATGGGTCCATCTTTAAAAAAGACAGGTTAGGTGAATGCTGGCCATGATTACCCGTGGTTTCATGTTTTCTGCCACCACTTGCACATTTGCTCTTTGCACTCACCACTTGTTTTAATACAGACATTTTGGTTTACTTGATTTCACTGTCCTGCTGAGTCTGTTACAAGGTCTTTAGTGATTGCTGCTGTTCAACATCGACAAGGCTGCCAGGAAACATGAACTGTTTGGAGTGAGATGGAAGCTGACAGCAGCAGAGGTTGGCAGYGCTCTTTGAGCCCGGGTAAACATTTCTCACCTCCTGGCTATTCTTTCCTGGCTTGGCAAAACCACCACCGCAGTATCATCATGTCAATCTTTTTGCACCCAGTTGTGGTATGTTCAGATAAGCTGCTGGTAACAAAATGAAAGGAACGAGATGAAAACCAGTGGCTGAAAATTTAGAGTACACAGGAAATKCTTAATTTGACCCTGATGATGAAAAATTGCCAGACTACACTCAGCGAGGTAAGGCACCCCTTATCCTGAAACCCAGCTTTCAACAAATATATTTCATTTGTTGTCTTGTTTGGTAAAGAGCTGTGGGTGAAACACAATTATTTATTTTCTTAGGTTGACTTCAAAAATCAAAAATTCGTAATATCATCCCAGAATGTCCTACTTTTGGGATYAACCTTATCTTGACAAAACAGGTCCTACCCAAGTAAGGGAATTTTAAGAAACCATTTCCCAACAGTAACATACAACTAGTGGGATTTTCATCTACTATTTCTGAGTACAGAACCATGAGCTGTTCAGGTTTCGGGGAGTATGACCAGTTTGTTCTACGCATGTTTCTATTGACATGAGCATGGCTATTCCAAATTTACACTGAGTTGAGAATAACACCATGCAGTCATCCTGAAGTCAGCTTCCTATCAGCAATCCCACCATGGAAAGGTTTCCACAGCTGTAAGGAAATTTCACAGTTGCAATAGAAATGTAAAGAAGAGAGAGAGCACGCRTGGCAGAAGTTACTTCAAGGCTGCAGTTTCACAGTCATTAGTATTGGATCAACACAACTGTGAGGTTTTCAGCAATACAAATGTAATCCAGTTCAGGTAAGAATGCAAAACTGCTTTTCTGAAAAATTAGCTAGAGGATGCARTATGGAGTTTCTGTTGGATGCAGGAGGATGGATGAGAGCTGATCTGGCAGAAAGCCTGTGGGAATACAGCAAACTAGATTTTTGTTGCTCTTGTTGCTTTTCTTTGGGTGCTGGGGTTTTGTTCTTTGATTCAAAGGGAGTAAGGAAGTTGAATCAAAAAGAAAGAGGGGAAAGAAATCTGTATCAATTTGTGCTATATCAGCTTGTGCTGTATCAGCCTTTTGTATTGTGCGTTTCATGTGGTTTTGGCATCCTAAAGCTGGATTTGCTGAAAGATGAACCCATGACTTCGGAGCATGCATATCACCTGGTGGAAAAGGGACTGTGCCTTTTAGATATTAAAGAATACCCCCTGGGCCACTTCACAGGCTGTCATGCAGGGGGAATGGCAGCATGAGCATCTGTAAAACTGCCTGGCTCTATATGGCCGCAATAGGCATTGGCTGTATCATGGCTTAATTTTTAAAATGTCTTGTGCTTTTGCAGCATCCCAACCCTGATTCAGCACCCTGTGAGTGAGTGGCAAAATTGTATCCACTCCAGGTGGAAACAACTCCAATTTCCCAATTCTTTGTAAGAAAGAGAAGTAATTTCTCGTAGCAATGTGATTTTCACGATTATTCACCAAAAGATCTTAATACTTTCTTCCTACATCACACTGTAAATGTTGGAAACTTGAAGAAAAAAAACGTAACAGAGGCACCAGAGTTTGTAGTGCCACAATCCTTTTCCACAAATGCCATTATCTCAAAGATAAAGTTGCTCACCAGAGTATTCCAGTCAAAACCCACACAATTATTAGTCAATCTGTGTTGGATAACGAACATTAAGTTTGCCAGATACCAATGGCTAACTGTAAGAAGCACAAATCTGAAGCAGTTTCAAAACTTGTCAATGCTCTAAGAGCAGGTACAAGCACTGTGCCCTTCACTGGCAGCAAGGCCAGATAGCTTGAAACCAAGCATAGATTTTCAGTGTGTGAGAAGTTATGGTTTAAAAAATTGTCTTAAATGCAGTCTGATTCAGACAAGTAGAAGTGCTTGGAAAAATGTTTCAAATTCATGTCTCCAGGAGGGGGTTATATAGTCTCTAAACTGCAAGCTGGGTCCCCTTGTTAAGAGGGGGAAAAAAGAAAAGGCAGAAAAAGCAGTAGCAGTTCTGACTTCACCTGCCAAACCTGCAGCCACTATGAATTTGCGTGGTAACCCTGAGCATCAGGTGAAAAAAATCTACATTTCTTCCCCTGGACAGAATTCCTCCATCTGTGCATATGAAGGTACACCGAAATACCTTCAAATTAAAAAAGAATTTTGAAGACAGAATGGGAAATTACCTTCAGAAAGTATCTGACTCTTGCTTGCATTACTCCAAAGAGAGTTCAGAAGAAACACATATCGTTACAGAGGTCTACCACTAAATGAAGAGACTAGCAAGGAATTTTTAAAAGGGCAGTGAATCCTAGAGTGCCTACACATTATAATTTCATAAACTTTCTATAAAATATTTAGTTCCAGTCATTAGCAGAGACAGACTATCAAACTAGAACAACTCTGTTATGCATATAAGGATATACGGATTTATCCCAGGATATGAGAATCACAAAACTGTTGGAAACCATTTTTTTCCCCTTCTTATAGTTTGTTTCATTTCAATTACCATTGCATTTCCAAGGTTCTGCTGAAACTCTAAGCAGAGATATTTAAATGTTATCACAATTAAAAAGGAAAAGAAATGTACCTTCACAAAAGAAATGGCTTAGTATTTATCTTGAGGGGTTCTATCAGGCTTGAGTAAGCAGTTAAAATCATTGTTTTGAACTAGCTTTTCCTGTCTGAACAAGAGGTTGAAAAACACCCACAATAAAGACGATCACACATTAGTAGCTTATCATCCATAAATGCAGAAAGCTCAACTCGAAAGAGTATGAACGAATGTCTTTAATAAATGGCTGGCTAAAATTAGTTCTCTAAGCATGTGCAGAAGTATCTAATTAACTGCTATATTTTCAAAGTTGCTGAGCAACAATCAGGAATCCTTAACTTCTGTGTAAACCATTTAGGCAAGCAATGAAAACTAAATAACTTAATCTTTGCCTGTTTCTCTGAAGGTCTCATTGTTTTTCTTGTATGTATGTTTTGAGGTAGTTTTTATAGAAACATAAAAAAATGGCAATAAATACCATTAGCTGGTGTGACTTGCTGTGGTACCTAAAACTTGCCTGTTGTTTTTACAGCATGAAAGAGTGAGAGAAAGAGAGAGAAACAGAGAGATTAACACAAAATAATCTAGCAGCAGGGGGAAACACAGCTGTATCTTGCTTGAGGCTCTTACCTAATTTGCACCTGCTCACTGAGATTTTTTTCCAGAATGTTTTACCTATTAATTCTATCCAGATACAGAGCCCAGGTTCCAGGATTTGGATCTTCCTTTTTTTTTTAAGGTACACGGAACTGAGGAATCCCACCTATTTATACTTCATTAATCAGACCAACTCAGTTAACCAAACCCTGACTCGCTGTTGTCATTGCAAGGGGGGTTGTGATTAAAATATTCCCTTAAAATAGTTTCTTTTTTTCTTGCTTCTGGCCCAAATACTGAGTTTTGAAGGAAAAATCTTCTGTCTGACTGGTGCCTTTTTCGTATCAATGGGGATAGAATATGAACTCAGCAAGCGCTTTCACTGATGTATATCTGTTTAAATAAATTTTTGGGGCCCTAAATTTAGCTCTTGTGGCKTCTCAGGAGTTGACAATCCCCATTACCCATTAGCAAGATTTACAAAGCAGAAAATGTAGTGATATTGCTGTGTAAATTTGCAGCTAAATCTGCTGGCAACAAGAGCAGCCCAGGGAAGGACTATAATATGATCTAATGTAGAATCTATAATTCTTGGCTGGTTTTTTTCTAATTATTATTCATACATACATTATGGGACATTATTTAACAAGGATACATTTAAAGTCTAATACTCACAAAATTTACACCTTGCTATGCAGAAGGCAGTATTCTTCAGACGCATCATGTCTGACTACCGGCAAATACTGAGGAGAACGTGGAATGGAGCTCACACCATGGAAGGAAAACAGTATCACAGCCTCTGAAGCATTAGGCRTGGTAGCATTAGACAGGAAAACTTAGTCAGTTAACTGTTACTGCAACCCCCTTTATGAATGGTTTAGCTATACTTATCCTTAGCAGCATAAATTCTGTTGTGCATTCCCAGCTACCTATTCAAGGTAAGTACAAACAACATAAGGAAAAAAAAACAGTTTAAAAAAGAAGGAAGAAAAAGAACAATGGAAAATTTACGAAGATTGGGAGTGGAGAGGAAATTCAGCAGAAAACATCTTAAAGTTTATTTTTCAAAATTAACACACCTGGATTTTTTTTGTTTCTTTCTTTCTTTTCTTTAAAAGAATGTACTTCCTACAAAAGAAGTAAGATGTCAGTGGGCTCTGGGGAAAGTGCATTTCTGAGAGGATGGAACTAGAAATGTGGATACAAATAAGGCAAAATGAAGGGAAAGGAAATATAATAATGGAAAGGAGAGACCAGCAGCAAATGAGTGATGTTAAACACCAGAAAAAGGACATCAAGCTTGATATTGACTTGCTTTGTCATGAGGGGAATCTGAGTGCTTAAATTCACTTTTGGAATTTGAATAATAGGAAGAACAGCTGACTCCTTTAATACTCATTCAGGTGGTCTCYCTTACCTACAGGTTCATGAATGTCTATGCAGCTGCTATTTTCCCAGCTCTTGCTTTCTTCTCAGTGTTTTTGGTTCACTGGTGTCTACACTAAGGGAGGAAATCGACACTAATACGGATTTGTTGCCTGCCCGTTTACAGGAAAGCTTAATGCAAATTAAAAATGGTGTCTATTAGTGTCTGTGAATGACCCTACTAATAGTCCATAGACAAGACTAGAGGATAAGCATCGTCTTCTCAAGGCTTAGGCTTCAGTCTGTATCTCAATTCTTTGCAAAAACAGTTGTGCTTGTAGGTCAGTCTCCCATTTTATTCTCAACTCCTTCTATCAAGATTTGTCAATTAATTTTTAAGAAGACATTTCCAGAAAGTTGTTCACAGTAGCACATTTGCCATGAAAATACCCACAGGAGATTTACATTTTCCCAGAACAGAAGGTTTCAGTTAGATGGATTTGCAGGGGAAGCTGTGGCTTAAATTTGCATGTCTTACCATTCCTTATCCCCATATACACCAGTAATTGAAATGGCTGTGCAAATACCAGTTAGCTAGCAATTAAAAATTACAGAAGTTCAATGTATTGTTCAATTATTTGGTGAGTTCCCAAAGCTCAGACACAGTAAAACAGCCAGGCATTCAACACAGCTGTGTAAGCTGAAGCTGGTTATTAGCATCCAAATGGCTATGACAGATCCATTTTGCTTCTGAAATTCTTTTATCCTGCACTGCTCCAAAGGGTAGATATTTTATTGATTTAGTTATTTATAACCACATAAATAATTTAACTTATAATTGTAAGTCTCCATTTTCCTTTCTAAACCTTAAACACAGTAAGTGCCATGGCTAATGCACAATTCTTAGATAATTCATCTATCCTAGAGAATATAATTACTCTTCTTATTATTATTCCTACTATTTAATCAGATTCTAAGCATTTCCAAAAAAGAGGAGAGTGAATAAAAATTCAAATTAATATAATGGTATAGTTTACAGCAAAATTATATTAATATAGAGGGAAATCTATTTGTACATCACTGGCTACAATTGGTTTGACTCGTGTTTGTTAAGAAAAAGGGTAAGGATTACCTGACAGGAAAAACAARGATATTCAATATTCATTATTCTTTTTTCTGTATAGTATGAATCAGACTACAGAAGATATTACAAAAAGGTCGAAACAGAAAAGAACAAAAAAGATAATATGCCTTTCTAAATGTCTCTAGGTGCCTAGGCAACCTATTTACAAGATTATTGTGTTTGCAACAAGCTTTTTTGGGTTACCATCACAAAACCTTTTTTCATTTTAAATCTTGTTTCACACACTCAGAACTCCGCAATGAAACATCAACTTTACCTCAAGAATTTTCCCAGCTTGGCCTCTCCCTAGAAAAAAATCCTTGAAAATATGTGTCTGCTTTAAATCTGAGTCCAGTTTTCTAGTCCCCTGAAGTTGTAAATAGCAAATACATGCATGCCATTATTAGTAGTAGAGAAATGTGGCTGCTCATTAAAATATCAAGCAAGGAGAGAGTGAAATGTGAAATTCAGGGCTCAGCCTGACCCCAGTATACAGCAGCTGAAGGGGCAGGACAATCAGAAGAGCAGGCAGCCTGGCCTGCCCACGGCACAGCCCCGCAGCTGCAGTGCCAAGGTTGGAGATGGCGAGCAGGTGGGCACGAGGCTCACCGTCACCCCTACCCTCACACCCTCTGTCACCGATTTTTCTTGCAAAAAGAAGTAAGTGGTCCTCAACCACTCCTTGCAGAGGCCAGTTCCAAAAATCAGGACCCAGAAAACTTTTGTGCTGGCGGGGAAAAATGTGTACCCTGATATTTGCTGATTCCGAAATCAGAAACCAGGGTCATCAAGAGGGTGATGAACAACTAGTGACCTGAAATACAAGCTGGTGGGCTAGGGTCAGACACAAGAGAGGAAATGCTGTATTAATCCTGTCCCACAGAGGCAAGCAGCATACATTGGAGGAGCTCTCATTATAACAGGCTGTGGAAAAAGTCACTCATCAAACGCGAACCTATGGGTCTTCAAGATAAACACAAGATTTCAAATGAGGCTCCTAAAGATTACACATGCTATGCTGATTTATGTCCGAAGTGTGAACAAAGAAAAGTTTTAAAATCACCTCTGGCAGGGGAGTGGCAGGCCCCCAAAATACAACTTCTTGAGATAAGTAAGTCTTGTGCTAACACCCAGTATGGCAGCTAAAGGCATAACAAGTGACAATAGTTAGGAATCACTAATTGCAGAAATTAAAGAACTGTTAATTTTTGCTTTATACCCAAACTGTGGAGCTGAAAGTACTCTTTCCTCTCATTAAAAAAAAATAAGTATCACAGAATTTAACAGATACCAAAATGTGTGGTCATATGAACCACAGTTGTACTATTTCCCCAGCCTGGTCATCTGTGCAAAATGCCAGGAAACACTGAGCAGCTAAAATGAAGAATGTAAGTGAAAATAAATAATTAATAACAAGAAAAAGAAGCAACATGAAATTCACAGTACACAGAAGAGTACACAGAGATTTCTCCTTTGAATGGAACGCATACAGGGAAATGTAAAACACAGAGTGGAACTGAAGAAAGATGGAGAGCAATGTTCAGAGCCAGTGTGACTCAAACCGCTGCAGTCACGGCTGGATACCATCGGAGGCAGAGCAAGAATTAGATAAGCCAAGAGACCTTACTGGGAAGAAAACGTGGTGACAGGACGAATCCCCATGCTGAGATCAGGCAAGTATCAGACAAAACAGAAGACAAGTATAAGCAAGCAGCAAATTCGAGGAGTCAATGGAAGAAGAGATAAATGGAGTTACACTGGAAATAGAAATTGATGCGAACACTGCTATGATAGGAAAACACAGTATTGTGGGAAGAGTGAAACTCCAGGTGGAAATTACAAAATAAGAAATGGATCAGTCAAAAGCAGTGAAGGAAAAATGCTTATAAATGGGTACAACCAAAAAGTCGCTGTCAGAAAAGCAGATAAGGAAGAGCATTTTGGAGAAGCCCTCGACAAATGCCACTCAGCATCAGATGTTGAGGAGATAAGGGACAGCCACTCTAATTAACTTAATGATAACGTAAATCCAGGAAAGAAATCAGAAGTACAGACTGCAAATGAACTGCTGGAAACAGAAAAGCAATAGAAAGCAATACATCAACAGCAGACATAGCAAAAAGCAGTTTGTGTACCACTTTACTCACCCTGAAAGAACTGTTCAGAGAAGTAAGGGAAAAGAAATCCCTCCCAGCTGGTACCAGCTTCGAATCATTATCAGAATACTCTAACAAGGGCTTTGCAATTACTGCAGCAACTRCAAAGGTGCTCTGTCTTGTAGGGAAAAAGTCTTTTGTAAAGCAAAACCGTATAGGAAAAGTGGAAAATGTAGATGCAACGCTGTGGGAGGAAAAGGCTAGAGTTTACAGAGATCACAGTAGGCCAGTTGTTCACCCCAAGGAGTACAGCAGAACTGCAGAAGACAGCTGTCTCTTCACGTCCTCAAGGGTAATGACCTCCAGATGGCATTTGACAGCTTTCCTCAAATCTCCTTTTTGGAATATTAAATATCAAAACGGCAGAAAAATCCCAAAGTTAAATATTTCAATTATCATATGAATCAAACACATTCCATATACACAATAAATAGAAAATAAGTGCAGGAAATCTAAAATTGTAATTTGTATAACATAACAAAGGCATGTGAGAAGAAGCATCTCTCTGACTTCTCTCTGAAAGTCTTTCATCAGGATTAGAATATCTTTTCTTCCATCCTGGATAGTGAACATGCTAAAGCAGCGGCAAAAACCTTTCTTAGGCAGCTCAGACACTGTGACAGGAAGGGTACAAATGAGACGTTGCTCCCAGGTTTCCTAATTTTGATAGTCCAGTTTACATCCAGTTGTCATGACAGTCATTCTCAGACAGCCAACTAAGCTAGGATTTTGTTAGTGTGTAGATACTTTCTCTATCACCAGGGGAAAAAGAAAAAAAAAAAAAATCACATAAAACCAACGGTTGGATATCATGTGAATTAAAGTTAATGGCAAAACTCTGAAGATTCAGCAGTTAAATGACTCTAACCTCTGAAAACTTGTACCAGGGGCTGTTAGGATTAGGGTGGGCCTTCAAGACGAGTACAGATAGCAACATATAGAAAACTACTGTGTGTGTAATTCCACTAATATCCAGCTACAACAACACAGTGCGGTTTTACTTTTTTGTAAGACAGACAATGATACAAAAAGACAAGTGAATTATTTGGCTGAAAGCTGTTGATGACTTCTGGGCCAGAACTAAATCACTAAATTTCCCTCCAGTCTCCAAACATTTTATATTACCCTCTAATCGTATTCATTATTAAGGGAAATTGGTAAATAAAAACTGATATAAAATAACCTGATCCCATCTTTTCAAGAACTTAGGCACCTGTTTTGAGTTTCTCAAACTTATGCTGTAGAAACCAAGGTCTTGTCTTCCTTTTTTAAGTATAGTAACCACATGTGTAATTTTCTCCTGACCTGGGAACTCTCTCATCTAGACACAATAAGGTAMTCACAATGGGTATTACAGTGGCTTGGACCAGAAAAACAGTCAGTAAATCTTTTCAAGCAAAGAAACATTAATATGGGCAAGCTGTAAGTCAGGAACTGAAGCAAAGAAGTAAAAAATCACTTTTCCCCAGTCAGCTGAAGGAGGCACGACACAAGAAGGAACAACATCCAGCTCCTTCAAGCATAAGACCAGCAGCCTAGCTTCTAACTCACCTAGTCTTCTGCTCTCTCTGAGGCTTCTGTCAGGAAATTGCTGGCCGCTGCCAGCTGTTTTGCTGTTCTCTGCAACCCTGACATCTTCATCAAAAACTTAATTAAGGCCAACTCAATTCACAGAGACCACATAAATGGCCAGCAGCTGCCAATAGTTCTCACCCAGTACCAAAGAGGGATAGATTTGAAACAATGTTGGACAATGGCAAGTCCCTATATTACGTTAGTAGTTTCCTTAATCAGCTATTACTTTCACCAAAGTACCATGCTCTGCAATACCACTGCACATCTTTCCCTAGCTACAYTACTCCTTCATGTAAACATACCTGGAAACTTCTTTTGCCCAGTATTCAAAAGCTCTAGAACACTTTGAGAGACCATAGATAAGAACCTTTGTCATTAACAGCATACTTAGCGCATACTCATACCTTTACATAAGGTGCATCAAATTGTACATGGATTAAAGCTCAGGATAATTTTTCCCTCACTCTGCATTCACCTGGTGCAGTAGCTATTCTGGTTTAATTATCCTTTCTGGTGTTTTTAATTTGAATCTGACAGGGTTCTGAGCTTTTGCCTCTGTGTGTGCATGAATTATGTCTATGATAAGTGTTTGTTTTCCTCACAAAATTGGGAGGCTGAATTAATATTTATTAGAAGGTAATAGGAACAAATGACACAAAMTATTTTAGGATGATGATTTAATACACAGTTCCATATATGCCACAAGTTGCAGCCACTGATTGGTCCTTTGTTTTCAATTTCCAGAGTCCTTGGAATAGAAAAACAATGTTCCACAGAAGTAGTAATRTTCACTTTACCCATTGCAAGACCTTAATTAGTAGGTGTAATCCTGTCAGCATGGAGCCTGTTGAAAGAAATATGACACAGTAGGCCTTGACGGAAGCTCAGAAGGGGTTTTGTCATTATCTATCAGGGTAAAAAGAGTAAATGTACCATGATCTCTGACTTTTATTGTTATTATTATTTCTTGTGATTAATATCCCGTCTATTCAAAGGCAATGAATTTTCCTGGGACTTCATGTGTTATATAAAGTAAGATTCAGCAGGGGATCCCTAGCTTAGAGAAAGACAAAAAAAAGAGCAAAGYATCTTTATTTTATAGTAGCACACATGCACACATACACGTCAGTTTCATGACCTGTTTTTATTTTCCTGAAAATCCACTTGGCAGGCATCATAAGAGAGTGAAAATAAAAGTGATAGCAGCCCAAGGCTTTTCTTTTAAGACAAAAAGCTCAAATTTTTCAGAACAGCTGCCTTTTATAGCCTTTTTTTCCTTTATTATTTTATAAGAAACTGATGCTTGGATTACCATTTTTAGTGTATAGCTGAAATAGGCAGTCATGCACACTGATCAGAACCAAGAGAGCTTTGACTGGGCACGGGCATTCTCGGTGTGATTTTGGTGCATATCGGGGAGAAATGAGCTACGAATGCCATCTGCTGGAGGAAGGCTTGCCAGGCCATGAAGCGGTGCSTCGCAACAGCTTTGGGCTGGGTAACAAATACCCCTGTCAATGAGACCTTGCAAATCATAACAGTTTTTCCCTGAGTAGCCAGTCAGCTCTGTCAGCAGAAGCAACAGTCAGTGCTCATTTTGAGAGTAGAGGTCTGTTTCCCTTCATTTTCCTGCTCTTGCCTTTGAATACAGTATTGCCCCATGAAGGTTCAACATCTCTGCTGCTGTATAATGGGAACAGACTGGAGTAATAAGTAAAGAAAGGAAAATCAAGAAAAGAGGAAACAAAATACATTCTTTTGATTGTGGTTAGGAGACAAAGACTCTCCTCTTTTCACGCCAGTACCTTTCTGGTAACATAGGTCTGTCATCACACCCAGGTGACAACCCTGAGGAGAACCAGCCTCTCTGGATTTACTGAATTACAGCAGGTCCAGGGTGTGATGGGTTATTAAGGTGGCCACTAAAGCTTTATGCTGTAAAGGCCACTTTAAGACTTGCAGCTTTGTTTAGGAGCTGGACCGAAGTGCATCATGCTGGAAATTTCCAGGAGTCACGAATTAGTTTGGTCTAGTCAGCCAGGGTCCTTTTAAATCAGTAGAGAAAGCAGGCTTTTACAGAGAAAGATAAAKTCAAACAACTATCATGAGATGAGACAAACAACCTTGTAGGGTATTGACTAAAAACAGCAGGTGTAAGCTGTGCAGGTTGCTTAACTGATTTCAGCTATCTAGTTGGTACTCTAAAACAAATCCCACTCTACCAATCTTTCTCCCATTGAAACCAGCAGGATTTTGGGGGAGCTGACTGTAAGTCACATAGTATTGTTTGATTAGTGTAAAAGCTTCTGTTAACCCATTCTTACTGGATTAATGACTTGGTTAATTTCATCTWTATAAAGATGCTTTGCCATCTTAAAGGATGAGGACAAGGGCCTCAGCGGCCAGTACTCCATGGGGTAGTTATGGTCATCACAGTTAGTGCGAGAATTTGAGGTCCCTGCTCATCCTAACTGCCTTAGTCCTAGAATAGTAGGTTTGGGGACTGATCCATTCTGTAGCAGTAAATCCATATTCATTCAGTGAGAAGAAAGAGAGACGAAATCCAGGCACTCCGCTGTGTTAAGAAAAATTCAGGCTTAAAGCTCATCTCTGAACTTGGCAGACCTGGGACTTAATACTTCTGATCTTTACAACCCAGGGGAGCTCCCTCTTCCTCCCTGCTTTTCTGCACTTCATGTCTCCCCACCCAAGACCCTTGAGCTCCCCCTGCCCCCAGTCTGGATCACACAAGTCTTCCCAACTAACTAATATTATTCAGCTAAAAAGTCATTGAAATATTCCTCTTTACCTGCATATAACTATGCACAAGATGCTAACTAGACCAAAGTAGCAAAGCTTCAGTGATTTCAGCATTGGCCCACTGGCTTCTATGCAGGGATTTCAAAACATGAGTATAAAGGACTCTCTAGATCTGAGCACACAGTGAGAGAAGAGAGGAAGGAGCGATCAGCACATTTCAGCTGTTTTCTTCAGAGCAGCAGAGGGCTGAATCTCCTCCTGATGTGCTATAGTGATTGCTTGCTCAGCAGGAGGTCTCAAGAGCTGTATAAGATGCCGTGAAGCCCCCAGATAGAGGTGAAAGTCAGCCTCTCTTGAATTAAAGGTGGAAAAAGAATGGGTTATAACAGCTCTACCAAAAAAAAAAAAAAAAAAAAAAAAAAGGAAACAAAGCTCTAAAGGATTAAGAAGATAGATGAAAAATGAGAAGAAAGGTGAGGCTATCTGTCCTGGGGATATGAAGCAGTGTATTAATCTTATCTATGCTAAGTCAGCACGGACAACTTGTTCAGCCTACAAATTATCCTCAGGTTTGGCCTGATGATTGATGCAGCTCTGCTGCTATCCCAATCAACCGTCCAATATCTGCCTCTCAGTTCCCATTTGGGGTAGTTCGAGCTTTTTGCTCCAAATACTGTTATGCAGCAAAGCTGTCCTAAAATGAATCCATCTAAAGATAAAGTGAGCTTACTGAAGGTACTGGGTATTTTCAGACATTCAGGTTCACTGAAAGAAACCAGTTATGCTCTTTTACATACTTAAGAGAGCCACAAACAGAGAAGGTGCCTAAGGCTGATAGCAGATCAGAGCTAGGTCATGCAGAGGTTGAAGTATTTCACTGATTGTAAGTAGACAGGCCAAGCTCCGAATTTTATGGCATGTGTATTTTAGCTAAGAAAAAGTATGAAGCAAGAGTTACAAATCCCATTCTTGAAGGCAGAGTTTACTGCCTTCTGGACAACCATTTGATTAAAGGGCAAGGATGTTATTTGCTTCTGTTGTGTTGAAGAAAAGAAGGTTTTGTATATGATTTAGTAACTACACAGAAATACAAAGAAAACCTGTACACAATCTATACATGATCCTCATTCTAGTAGAAGCAAATAACTCTGTGAGGTCTCATATCATAACTATCTCCTTTTGTTACCAAAAATTGCATTAATAATTTAAAAAAATTATAGAAGAGAGCAAATGCATACTATGCAAATAATGTCATTCGTTAAGAGCAGTTCTTGTTACACAGACTCCACACTTTTATTATCTTCACAGTTTAGTGAAAAACAGACACGTTGTTGAAGCATAGTGACAAGTCAGCACTTTTCTTATACATATTTTAAAATGTGAGCAATTTTTTTTCTTCTACTTTACGAAAACTGTTCTTTTTGATGCAGAAATAGGAAAAAGACTTCCAAAAGTTTACAGAGCTTTTTGGTAACACTTCTGATGAGATTTTTGATGTTTTTATACTGTGCATATGATCTAGATGTGAACATTCTCCGCCAGCCACTGGTTATTAGCAGATCTATAGTTAGTAAATGAAGTCACTAAGTCTCTAATTAACTACCGTGACACTTTGAATCACTACATACACATATGCACATATATTCACACTTCACTTTTTGTTCCACCCGCTTATTTTATTATTGGCCCTTTAATGGTTGTGACTCTCAATTCAGTTCTTTCCACACAGTCCCCTGTAAAAGATGTGTGTAAACACAAGGTTTAAATTCTTCTTTCTCTATCACTACCTTCATTTAGTCCTCTCCTAGTGACATACTTCCGTCAGTGTGCCATGAACTTCATCAGAGGATTTACACAAGGTTTGGCTGTAAAACTTTGCAATGAGATGTGGCTGAATTACATTAAGGTTTTTACACTCACTGTGAGAAACCAAGGTGTCTAAAAACTCTTCTTTTGTTTTGTGATGAGCTGGCCTGTAAGTTTAAATTCAACAACTAAACTGTAAAGCTGGACTTATTCAGCTTCTGCATAAAAAACAAATTTAAAATGAAGCTGCCTAGCAAGAATMGTTTCTCCATTTTGTGGGGTTCAGGTACAAAGTGGTACCAGGCAGAYGGCAACATGTAAACCCACAATTACCAATGTGTCGAGATCAAAAGTTAAAGGCTGCACATGAAAAAACCTTTGGATGAAAAAGAGATGAGACAAAACCTCATGTTGACACACCACGTCAAAACATTTATCATTCAGACCAGTGCCATGTTTACTTGTTCTGCCTCTCATTTTGGTCTCTGCATAAACACCCTGGTAGCTGTGGCTATCAATTTGCCATCTGATCCAAAACGGCTCCAGGTTATTAGCCAACAGCACACACCTCACTGCTCCTCTCTTTTCTTTATGGATTTAAAAGGGATGTGCAAAATCCAAACAGCAAAGGCTAAAGCAGAACATGAGTTCCCATGTGCTTAGCTGAGGCTGCCACTGCTAACTGTGCACTTTTTTTTTTGGCCAGAGGTGCTTTTTTTCTAACTGCATAGAAAACATTAAAAGCACCCAAAGTAAGGCAAAAGCATGCATTCAAATCAGCATTGTATATACATTTACTTATTAATTTCAGAGTAAGTAAAATTAAAAGAATATTCTCAATGCAGCAAGTTAGGGGTCCTAACACTATAACCCTAAGGACATCTAGTAGAAAGGAAATTATGGGCAGCCAGCCTACAGYGAAAAAGCAGCTCCGCTTCTCGTCCCAGTAATTCTCCCAAAACTCTCTTCCCTGTCATTGTCTCATCCTCTGCTCTCTTTATAAATCACAAATTGTAGGTCTTTAAAAGTATTTTAAAGTCTTTATAGAATAGAATCATTAAGGTTGGAAAAGACCTCTAAGATCATCGAGTCCAACCATCAACCCAGTACAAATGCCCACTAAACCATGTCCTGAAGC
>JASVER010000187.1:348008-452512 GCA_030449065.1 Oceanodroma leucorhoa
TTAACGTATTTGTAAAAACATTTTTTGTTGTCCCTAAACATTTTTTGTTGTCCCTGAGTATTTAAAATTAATTCTTATTTGTTAAAACAAAAGTTCTTAAAAGCAGAAAAAAACTTGACTGAAGCATTTAACAAAGGTAACCTCAGTTTTGTATTCATGGAATAATTTTAACTCAGAAGGAGCATAACTGAGACTGTAAGGAGCATAAGGAAGCGTGTAAAGACAGGGCAGGTCGACTCCTGGCTAACATAAATGAGCAAAAGCCAGGTGAAGTCAGCAGAACCATTTCACGTCCCACTGAGTTTCCCTCTCTAGCCACTATTAGGAAAGTCCATAGGGCAATCATCATTACAGCAGTTCATACAGGAGTTCCTAGAATAATGTAGCATCTGATCTTGAATGAAATGCTGCAAGATGCTGCCTGAGGAACAAGAAGTGACTGGGGTTCCTTCTGTGTGTTGCCTTGCATGGCAGCTAATGTTCATTCCCAAATGTATCATTAGCTGAAGTTCGCTCACGGCAAAAAGACATCTTTATTTTAATAGCAGCACAAATCCTTTAAACAGTCAGACAAAGGCTTGGTCTTAACTTTGCCAAGCATTAGGTTATGCTTGTCCCTGAACSTGGAAGTCAAGTGGAAAGTACCATAGGGAAGGTGGACCTCATCAGAAGATGATTGATTGCTCTGTGAGACGCATCTGATCCCCCAGCGTGATACACATTTAGCCCCAGGGGCTGCTGAAAGACAACATCCTTTCCAACATCCCTTTGCAGCCAAGGCATCACACTCCCATGGCTAAATCAGAGGCTCCAGTGTAACTGATGCCAACTGATTAAGATGTTTCTTGATTAATGAGCGAACCATGAGGAAATTGGTAGAGCAGCAAAAGAATAAATGATCTCAGCAATCATAACAATTATATAACAATGTAGACTATTATGCTTGACTATAAACCTGTTAATTATAGCTCTTAAGTCTAATGAACCACATACCTGAGCACTACTGAACTACAGTATGGAGATGCAAATCCGTTTTGCTCTACACCAAGTCTGGATAAGATATCTTAGAGTAGGAGGTTCCTCTGGCATCCTGATGAGCTGGGACATGCAAGTCAGCATCAATGTTGGCTGTTGGCATCCAAACTCCTGCCAGTTAAGTATCCACTCTTCTATTTTTTTTTCCTACCTAATTTTAAAATTTATTCCCTATTCTTTCTGAGTTCAGATTCACATTTTTGCCATCCTTGCATCCTTGCTCTCCATCCAAGCTTCTCCCAACAACATATTCCTATTTGCATTTTCCTTATTTCTCCCAGTTTTGCTACACTACCCAAATTTGTTATTTCTAGTACTGTTTCCTAGCCAGCGTTCACGCTATTGACAGGATTACTTCAGTATGAGTGGCTTTGTGCCCAAACTTCCCTCACTATTGTCCATCCCAGACTGACCAAATTTTGTTTACCTTGTTCAGTTATTGAACAATTACTTTACTTTAGCCTTGATTCCCCTGCCTAGCTCCTGCTAAGCACGAGCAGGTTCTCACTATACACACCGACTGTTTACATACCAGGGCAGCAGAGTAACTTGGTTTTCACATTTCTGCTGTGGGCTACCACAGGTCCTTGGTAGGACCTTGGCTGCTGTGGTGCTGCATGCCCCATGGGACCTCTGCTACACATATACAAAGCAGTTTGGGCTTGGTCAGCTGCAGCAGCAATAACTACTCAGCCTTTAAAAGAAGCAACAATCTTGCCAGCATATTTCTGTCACTGTAACCAAGAAAACCTTTTTTTTTTTCTTTTTGTCAGTTCAAATGTGACTGCAAATGGGCATGGGCACAACCATGTGCCTAACTCACACCTTCATTCCCATCTTCTCCAACCAAAGCTCAGGGGCTCTCCAGGCTGTGAAGATGATCTTCAAATACTGAAGATATTTCTCACTTTGCACTCTGTTCATGTGACAGAATTTTCCGTCTTTCCCTCAAAAGAGGTCACCAAACCAGTCTTTCTTCCACCAGCTATCTCGATTTTGCCCTAGATCGGTAGCTCAACAATGAATTGTTATTCTTTATAGGCTTTCTTTAGTCTAAAATTAGGACGGTCAAGCTTTGCTTTGTTTGGTTGTTTGGGGTTTTTTTCTTCTGAATTTATCTTTCTTAAGCATGCAGGTTTCATTTTTAAAATAAGATTTTAAAGTGCTCATTTTCTTAAGGCATCAGTAAATAACACTGTATTATTTCATAGTGTGGTTTGCTCAGATTGAGTTTTGCAGCTGGAAACTGCCATGCCCATATTACTCCTGAATTACTCTTAAAAAGGCTATAAAAGTTATTTGATAACCATATAGAAGAAAAAGATTATTTCTTTTTTTWAAAAAAGAACACAGTTTTTTCTTTAAATTTAAGATAAATTCTTGGTGGACAGAGCAAAACAATATAATTAAAATTATCTCCTTTCTTGTGCAACCTCTTTGTTTAGTGCTTGAGGAAAACATTCAACCTGGAAACATGCATTATGTATTACACATGCTAACACACCAGATTTCTTCTTCTTTTCTCCTTGGCAGTTACCTCACCTCTGGCAAAATTTTGGGTTGTGTGTTTGTTAACTTTGCTGTAGAAGTAAGATATTCTGCAGGTTTTGTCTTGCAGAAATAAGATGCCTCCCCTCCTCCCCAAAATCCCAAATAACACAGAAGTGTTTTCTCTTGCCGTGCCAGAGAAGAGCCTTTGTGCTCATGCTGCATAGTGCCCAGTATGTGCATCCCTGTACGCATCTTTGTTCAAGCTGGAGATGTTTCTGATGGCACTGGCTGTATCTAAACAAGGGGATGCAGGAGTGTTTCCCAGAGCCCAAATCCAGAAACATGCCCCACCTCTCTCCCAGATGTGAGGTGGGAACACACTGGTGCTGTATCCTATTGGTTCCTATGGAAARGATACAGAGGCTGCATGGGAGTCCATGCATGCTTTAGCAAATCTTTGGTCTGAATCACTGGCAAAACTAGACCTGAAGGTGCATTACAACATACAGTAAAAAGTTGGTACAAGCTCTGAGTTTCTGGTTCTTGTCTATCAGTTGGGATCATGTTAGGATGCCAGGTYGGCCAGGGCTTTGAGACTGATCTAGCTCAACTTCCTCCTACAGCCTACTTCCCCCAAAGCACAAAAAGCTTTTCAGTTCAGTAAGCCAGGTTTTGTTAAAATATGATTTGGGAAAATTTACCTTGTAAGGAAARACAGAATGATTAAGTCAGATAGTAGAAATACAAAGGGTTCACACACAACTTTTCTGCCAGCATTGTTCTTGTCAGCAGATCCTTGCTTCTTCAGTACATTTATTGCAGGTTTAAGCTGGTTCACAATGCCCACTTTGCTCTGGTGCCTGGGGAGACCCTACCTTTCCTGGTTAAGGCCTCCATGGTCTGTCTCTAACCCTATTCTTGTCCACCACAGCCTGTGACCCCGAGAAATTCCCCTTTTCTGGACAGGCTCAATTTGTTTCCTCAGGGAGGCATGGTCTCCTTCCCCTGGCAATGACCTTTTCCAGATCCAGACATTCTTCCAAGAGGAGCATAATGTATAACTAAGACTGCAAAAAAGGATTACCATCAGCCCCAGTGTTTCTGCACTCATAGTCTACCAGGACTACTGACACTGTGTTAATCTCGCCTGAACCTATCTCAAATGGTGACCCCCTGCAGCTCAGCTGCAGTGCACGGTTGTGTAATCAGTACTGAGAGGAGGTGCACATGACCTTCCTGGCCTTTGTTTTTTCTTTAATCCTATATGCCATATCTGCACATGCAAAAGGGAATATTTTTCTGGAGTTTGGAAACTGGGAATTAGATCAATTACGTTCATGGAAAATCAGACCTTAGCAAACAACACTGTAACACAGAACTTGTGCAGGGCCATGTTCTCCTGATCTTGTCGCACTGCATAAAGTGCCACCACAGTTTATAGGGACCCAGGCTGGTGCCAGCAGTCACATCCTTTGCTTTCATCTCTGCTGCCTGTACATTCTTTTCCCCTCCTTGTTTCTCAATTCGGTTCACAGGTGAGTTGCTTGCACAAGATAAACCATTGGAGAAAATAAACACGTCCAAAACAAAAGTGAATAGGCAGGACAACAGCACTAACATAAACAGAACTAAGGAGTCATGGGACTGCAGGAAGCACCACGGAGCCAAACATTCAATCCTTTGTTCAGTTCTTCCTCTCCTGCCTGTCTCTTTCCAGTCCTCCTCTTTCCTGTTTTCCCTGTTACCTTTATTTCCTGCTGGTCTGAAGAAAGGACTTTCTTTTTATTCCATAAAGTTTGTTTCCTCTTTGGAAACAATCTGGGACGATTGTTTCTTAACTGGATGAGAAATCAGCTCCACCACCAAAATAATTACTGTAAGCTAATCTCAGATGAGAAGTTGTGTAGTGCACTGCTGACAAAGAAACAGGCAGTATAAAGATCTCACTAAGGAGTGGAAGCAGCACAACTGTAAAACTTTTCTGGCTAGCAATGTTTGTTGACTACAGGGTCTGGTTTCCAGAAAGAAAAGACAAGACAAATGATGACTAGCAGTTCCTTCTATGATAAGCAATAAATTCCATTTTTGTTTAACAGCACACCTACTCTGTTTTGCAAGAATTACCAAAAGGATTTTGATATTTTATCTGAGTAGGTGGAGTACAAACACATTCTTTCACACAGTAAGAACTCAGGAGGACTAACCAGACTAATGGTAATCGTTAGTAGCTTCACACAGGTGGAGATGATGGACTAGGTTTTTTTCCAGTATATACATATGCTGAACAAAGGAGTATTTGGTAGGGAAGGAATGAGTTGCAGCAGAGTTCATCTTAGGTCTTTATTCAACTGCATGCATTAATTAAGTCCAACATGAGATAAAGCAGACAAGCAGCAGAATTGACATGCCATTGTTCAGACAGGAACCTTTTTCAGGAATGCTACTGCATGCAAGCATGCATTGCACTCTGTCATTTCCAAAGGGACTTCCTAAAAAACTGTATGCTCCCAAAATAAGAATTGTGGTGAATATTAGGCTCAAAGTGAAAAAAAGCATGAGTAACTTCTGTGAGTTAATTTACGAAGACCTTTATATTATCCCAGCAATTTCAATGTTCTCCCCCTCATAAGCGTGTATGTGCTCCACAAGGATTTCTTTCATCATCCAGGGACTGCACAGACCTTGTAACCCAGTCTAACTTGCGCTGTCTTTTTTTCCCCTGCCAGTTCAGAATCACAGCATCACAGAATGGCTGAGCAAACAGAAAGTTTGTTCCCTGGAGGAACAACTCCATAGAGGAAGTACAAGAAAGGGTTTGCATACAGATTTACTTTCTTTTATGCACTGGGGAGGCATAATCCACTTGTAGATATCCCAAGACTTAAGCTTACTCAAAGCCAGAAGTTAGAAAAAATAAATACGTAGCTTCTGTCCTAATGCAGTTAAGATATGAAAGGCAAAACAGGTACAAATCAATGGATGAAAAACATATACTTCAAGGATTTATTACAGAGTTTAGTAGATACTGCAAGAGCTTCCAGATAAGGAGCAGGAGGAGCCTGACTCATGGCTTTAATGTAAGTAAGAGTGAGAATAGCTCTCTTGCAAACACTGAAGTGAAAGAGAATTTGCTGAGCTTTTCTCAGACTTGCCACAAAAAAAAAAAAAATTCTCTGAAAAGCAATAAATTTAGAAGTTTAAAGCTTAGGAATTTTTTTGCCAGAGCCATAAGAAAACATACAAGACTGAAAAGAAAATGAGACACATAGCATCAGGTATTCTGTTCACAGGAAGAGCTATTTTTCCTTTTACTTTGGAGAAACTACTTGAGTCCATAGCAGCTATGAATCTACAGCATATTCTTCAACTTACAATGTCTTATGTTCTTATCTATGGTCTGAGTTTGATTCATTTACTGCTCCCAACTGTGGAAGCAAGGAGTGGAAGTGAAGGGACAGGGCACCATGGTGGACTTCAGACAGATGAGGACATGACTTCTCAGGGTATACACTAACACCTGCTTCACTTTCCAGTAGGGTTGGAATAATTGGCCAGTCAGGAATTCAAGAGAACTGACATTACAATGAACAAAAAGCCAGCACTGTTCTTCCATTCCCAAGCTGCTTATAAAATGTTATTCTTATTAAAATATTTTCTATATCCATCATAACACATTGCAAGTGACACGAGAAGAAAGTGATCTCAGATAACACAAAGACAAAATACCACAATCACCAGGTGTAATAACACCTGTAATAGCACCATTTTGAAGAATAACAATTGTATAGAATGACATTCTATTTCCCTCTAATGTTGGCTTTCCTCTTCAAATGATATATACCTTCTGCATGTTAAGTATGAATAGAGGAGCTGCTGAGAAAAATAAAGACAGGTGCCATGAATTGTTAATACCTGCTTTTGTTCACCTGCCAGGAAGAAATCTAATCTCTAAAAGTTTGAGAAAAGGTCCTGGGAGTTAGTGATGCCTAGTCCAGCACATACTTTTTGGAAAAAAAAAATTTGATATATATATATATTCGTCTGCTTCCGTATGAAGTTTGTGCAATAATAAGAATACAGTTCCTTGCATACTTATTAGTTTTCTTCAACAAAAGTGTAGTTTTCAGTGGTAGTCTAAGCTGATTAAAGAGAAATATATTTGGTTACTACTAGCCCAAGCAAAACAAACATGACATCATTAACAGTTACACTTTCCCTATGAAGACTGAATTTTTATGGTTGAACCAAAAATAATGATTGCACTGACAGTGTTCCCCAGTATCAGAGAAAACACTTAAACTGCACTGTTTTAATATTTCTGAAACCCCAGTTTTAGAATTGCTTCTCAGTCAGGAAAAATTCCCAGTATTGTCTATGAGCTTTAGAGCACATATTGCAAAAAGGAATTTTAAAATAATAAAAAAGTTACAAAACCAGTTGATAGTATATAAGTTTGAAGACAAACATTTGTGTTCCTATCACAGTCAGTGATCAAAACATGATTGAATTCACAGTTACAGCAGAAAAATGAGAGCTCAGCTCCTGAAAGACCAGATGGTACACTAGAAACGCTGACATGCTAGGAAACAAAAAAACCCAGCCTAGTGGACCCAGCCTAGTGGATCCACATAGTCTGTGCAGTTTAGGCTTCCTCCTTCCTTTTCTTCTGGGAAAAAAACAAAGTCATGGATTGGATGATATTAGGGTACTTAAACTTTCAGATCCTCTTCAGTACAGCTGTTCTGGAAATGTTTGGCAAAATTTTCTTAGAAAATGCAGATACAAAATGCAGTTTGTTCAAGCAAATTTTTCCTATAAATATGAAATGTTGATTAAATGTCTGTAAGGATGGAATTTGTGAGAGCAAGTGAGCCATTTGCTTGCTACATGAGCCGCATCAACACAGTCCAAGAGAAGAGAACAGCACCTGCATGTCCTTTGCTGGGGGAGAGCACTCTAGTCCCTTAGACCTTGAATCTCCACGGTTAAGTATCAGCAGAGATTCAGAAAGGAAAATTAAAAAAACAAATCTTGGAAGGTTTTTATATTCTTCCAATGTAAAGCTGGGAAAAAGTCCCTTTGGGGTGGGAATGTGCAGGTCTGTTTGTGAGAAGTTCTGCCCTCCCAACCAACTCTCTTCAGGAGAAGGCACTGAAGTATAAAATTACCAAACATAAAACCAATACTTAAGCTTGCTCCTGGTCCACTGAATATGTTCTTACCCACCAATCTATTTTTCCAGATTTCATGTGTGCCCCAGTTTCCTGTCCTTTCTTCTGCTCTGCCCACTAGTCTCTCTTGTCACTTGCCAGAGGAGTATGGACAGTATAACTCAGCTTTGAGTCTCTCATGCTTTCTCCAGAAATGAAAAGGCTCACAGCTTTACCATCTGATCTCTCAGTCCCCTATGTGGCTAGATTTGTCATTATGGGAGATAGCGGAGAGGGGAGATTTTAGCATTTGCTTTCAACTTTCACAGGTCTCAACACAATCCATAAATAATGGATAAATTAATTAACATTGGTGAAGGATTCAGATAGTGTGGTGATAAATGTTTGCAGAAAAGCTCATTCATTAGGATGTATTCAGAGCCATTAATCCAGCTTTGGAGAGCAAAGTCTGGCTTGAAAACAAACAGGAAACAACACACATTTCCACTGGGGTAGGATAAGGAGCCAAAACCTCATATTTGCCTATTAAAATAAAGTGAATATTTTCTTACTCTTTAAGCTCGTCTGAAAAGAAATTAGGTCAAGTATTGAAAATTTTAGATTTTATTATTCATATATTTTTAATATATTTGGTACAAAAATTGTAATCTTGTCACCACCAGAATTATGAGGGTTAAAAAAAAATGGAGTGAGGTGTGCTTCCAGTAGAATATTTTCAGCAGTTTCTACTTAGCTGGTAACATACCATTTTAGTTATTACACAGAATGCTGGTCAGATTCATTGCACTTAAGGTCTCAAGATAACATAATTCATTTTGGGGATGCAGAAAATATGTAAAATACAACTGAAAGATTTATAGTGACATTTTCTCCACACTCAACTGCTGACTTTACAATGAAATTTCTGAAACGTCTTAGGAATCTGGGGAGAAAGCAGTTACTTTTGAAATATATGGTTAAGATGCAATTAGGAGGCAAAGATTAACCACCTATAGAAGCTATAAATCAGCACATGGACTTATATTTCTTAAGAAAGAACAGTCTGGGCATAACTAATGACCAAGCAAGTAATATGCCAAAAAATGATTACAGGTCTAGATTTAGAACTTCGTGAGTTTTGTATTCTTCTATGTTTCTCTATGCTTCTTCTAGCTCTACTTTTTTAAGTATAAGAAATTTCAATTACAGCTGGTGTAAGAAAAATTGTTATACAATAATATAAATGTATTTATACATGCTATTAGAGTATTAATATGACTGCTCAGAGAAGTATAGATTGTGGCACAAAGTTATTCTTAAAATATTAAGATCTGACTTAAAACATCAACAGACAAGGAAATTTCTGAGTAAAACCAGCCTAAATTTATAGAACTACAGTGTACCCTCAGTTTTACCTAAGGTGGCAAAGGTTATAAAAACTCAAAATCAAGGAAGGATTATTCGAGTGCTTTAACCAAACAAAATGATATTTGCCTTATCAACATAGGAAACAGACCCACTTAAATAGGTAGAGAACTGGATAATAAGCGATCTGTATTTTTTCATGGAGAACCTTGCAGTAATACATGAAGAGTTAAAGAAATAAGAAACTAATAACTCTAACTGACTACGTATGACTTTTAGCAAAACAGGAGTGCGTCTTGATATGAGGTACTACAGAAGGATTTATCTTGTATAGGTTTTCCTCACAGACCATAATTTACTGTTAAGTAATACTATACTTTCTAGGTGTCTCCACAGAGTACAGCCAGACAACTGTAAAATGCTTCTCAAAAAGGTAGTGATCTGGGAGTGTGAGTGGAAATGGTGATTCCAACCTCAGATTTTACTTTTTTTCCAGGCAAAACCACAGAATAAAGCATTCTTACAGAAAAACTGCTTTCCAATTCTATCTACTGTTATTGAGCTCCTTCAAAATAAACCGTGAGCTAGTTCATTCCCAAAAGTTTCTCTCTTTTCCTAAAAAGTGAATTCCTAACCACTGAAACACAGAAACCCAGGAATCAGGAAAAATCTGAGCTGAGTACAGGATGAACATTTTGGGAAATACAGGGATAGCTCCCAAGAAGTATCTGTCTGGACACTATCCAGGAAAAATGAGGTTTTAAAATGCCTTTCTTCCTGGTTCATAGAGATGCAAGCATATTGGGAGATTATAGCTTGCCAGCAGATCGGTGAGAGGCACTTCCTCCTCCTCCCATCTTCCCAATTCCTTCTCAAAATGTGGTTTTGTGAGCAGAGTCTAATTCTAGACAGTCATTTAGCCCTGGGAAGAAGTCACCAATGAACATGAAGGAGCAGCCTGACAAAGACTGGCCCTTGACAGAAAGGTGCAGCAGACTTGAAATCCCTGTTCGCTTCAGAGTTCGTCAACATGGAGAATGAAGAAAGGTACCCGCTGTTCACAAGTGAGACATATTTTCCAAGGGATGACGATAAAACAGAACCTGCTTGAACACAAAATCATCAGATTAGGAAGCTGGAAATGAACACTGGCAAGTGTTCGTAATGGGCTTTCCACTTCATGTTCAGGGGAAGAAGACTGAGCTGCCTATCTTTCAGGGTCTCCTTTTTTTTTTCTATTCTCCTAGTGAAAATTATAGTAGGCTAGGGAACTGGAGCTTCTCCTTTTTTGATTAACTCAGAGTTTTTCAGACCTGAGAAAGTGCACGGTTTGGGAGGGCAGAGGAGGGGAGGGAGAGCTGCCCAGGAGTGACRCAGTCCTGTAGAGGGGTCCTACAGCTCAGTCTGACAGGGACGAATGCTGCGCGTCTCATTGTGCCTGGCATTTCACTGTTTGGTTCACATCTGCCGTATATAACCAAAAAATATGAGGTGATAGAAAGCAAAATTCCCCTGCAAAACCAACCATTTGTCTTCATGAAACAGAAAGCACACTGAGGGATAGGGGTTAAAAACCTTTTCCAAGCATCATGCCTTGTGCCTTCTTGTTGCTTATGTGGTTATTTCTCTGTGTCATACCTCTGACAAGCCCTCACTGGCTGCAGTCACAGGTTACACCTTGTCTAACTCTGGAGACATACCAGGGAAATGTGGGGAATTAAAGATCATCATTCCCATGTCTGTCTTCCAAACTGAGTACTCCCCTTGACCCAGACCACTTCATCCCGCCTCTCACATTCACTGCAGCTGCTGTACGTAATGCTTTTCATCCGCTTGAGTTGGTTTTATGTTATTACAAGTCTAAGTTTCAGCTTTTTGGCCGAGGGAACTCTTTTTGTTTGTTTTTATTAGTAATGCTGTTTTTTTGTTTCAAGATAAGCATGAGAACATCCTTTCTGGCAGCTTCCATGCTTGTAGTGAGAAAAAGCTGCAACACTTTGGGGCTCAAAGGGGGATTTCTTGGCCTATTCATCCCCCCACGCTACTGCAGACTGCAAAGGAGAAGGGAAAAGAAAACGTGCAGTGCAGGAGACATTGCCTTCCTCCCCCCTCTTTGCCCACAAATAACCATTTCTGTGCTAACGCACAGTCCTGCTTTCACTGACTCATTTCAAGCTCCCAGAGCATTCATGTTTCTGCTAAATACAAAGATATGCCTCCTCTCTTACTTAGCGTTTTTATTCACAGTGTGACAACAGGAAGCCTTTTTTGTCCATGGAAGTGAGTCCCCTTTTTCCCCTCAGTGCTCAAGGCCGTGGGCCCACCCAAGCACCAGGAGAAGGGGACAGCCCTTTGCATTATACCATTCTGCCCCTGGCCTCAAAGGGCTTTAGCTGAGGTTTCGGACGCTGTGGAGCGGGGACTGCCTGGTTTTGTGACGTTACAGTCTGACACCCCCGGCTCTCACACCCCAGGAACGCCTCCTGGACATTGCTGCAAAGCAAGTGCCCTCAGATAAAAGAACAAGTTCTGACTTCTCACGTCTCCGCCTGGGTCCGTCTTAGCCAGGGTGACACAGGTTTCAGCGCACCTAGAGACCGCTGACTGGTTTTACAATTTCTACAAAATTTCTGGGGCAGGAAGCTGTTGCAAAAGTTGCAGAGAAAGAATTTATTAGATGTGAATTTATTAAATATCTAGAATTGCCCACAGCTGATCAAAATTAAGTACGCTGGTTTAATGGGAAAAACAAATTTTTACATTAAATTAATTAGTTCATTTAAAAACAAACAAACAAAAAACCTCACCAGTTCTACTGCAACCATGGAAATAATAATAATAATTGTATTTATATAAATAAAAATGTTCAAAATGGAGACTAATTTGCAAAGGATGAAACCTAGTACAAAGATAGAGCTAAAAAATAAGAATATAAGTAGTAAGGTTCTCTACCTAAAATATACAAAGATTAGAGACTGTAAGGAGTTAACTGATGTTATGAAATTTCAGAAGGGCTTTGGAGAAGCTATTTCATGAGGTAGAAAATTAATAACTTATGCGTGATCCATTGCATTTAATAGTGTCCAGGGTCAAAAAGCAGGCAAATACCTGCAGTCAAGCAGAGAGCTCTGGCTCAGATTTACCTCAGACTTAAGATAAGGCTTAAAAATTTGTCTAAGGGTTTTAGGAGCATATGCCCCATTTTTGTAAAGCGAGCAGTTTGTGTTTCAGTGGCCACACTTACACAAAGAGGCAGGAATACTTTGCTTGAAGTGGTGCCGTTCCCCACCCTGAGCCAAACCCAGGGTACATCCCTTTTCTGTACCAGAATGTGACCTGGCCAAGGACCATCATCCCCTGCCTGCCAGACTTTCTTGAAAAAGGAAACCCGTGTGCACAAACAGGGAGGAAGACCTAATATTATCCAGCTGGCTCCCAGGTCTGGGCAGCTGGAAACAAGCATTAATGACATACCATAAAGTACATCTGCCCCACTGTGTAAATTCAAAAGCAACAGAGGACTGAAGTCTCCCCAGTGGCAAGAGTCTAGACTGTAAAACCTATTTAAATATTTGAATACATCTGAGGATTATATTCTAATTTAGTTTTGGAAACAGCATTTTGCTATCCAATAGTATGCAAATACCAAAAACAAATTCATAATAAAAGCCGTTTTCTTTTTGCACACTTTTTTGTTCATATTAAAAACAAAGCAAGAAAACACTCTGTCATCTCCCCTTCATGTTAACTTAGCCCCTTCTCTATTCCAACCCTTTATTCTCAGAGTATGTTTTGGGGAATTAATAATTCTGCTTCCTCAGCCCTTCTTTCTAATTTATTTAGAATTGACCAACAAGTTTAAAGTATTACCGGCCAGAGACATATATGTAAAAGCATTCTTTTATGAACATGTATGCTGAGTGATCACATAAGCTTAATTTCTTTAGGAAACAAATCTAAACATAATAACTGTGAAGATGTCAGGAACACACGCTGCTTATGCACTATGTGGTTTGTCCATACCCTATTTGATCCCATGAATTTTAATTAATTTTAAATTTAAATGAATCTCTGGCACCTTGAGGATTGGGGAGGTGTCTATTTAAAAGGAGACAGATGGCCAGTTTTTAACTAGCGGTTGCATTCCTCTTCTCCTCTAACCTGCAAAGCTCAATTTTAAGTGAGAGGGTGGGCAGATCCCATTCCTTATTTTAGCTTCTCTTCCTCTTCTGTTCCTGACAGAGGAATAGAAATCAGCATATTTGGAGGAACAGCTGTAAGATGCTGCTGTGGAAAATGGCTGCTTATCTGTTGCTGCAAGCAGATTTCATTATTTGATTAAAAAGGAACTGGTTATTCTTCATCCCCATGACTGACTGCGCTCTACAGACATCTTTTTGGCCAGACTTGATAAAACAGGGAGGGAACAGAATGCACTCTCATTGTGGAAACAAGGCTGGGAAACATTTACAAATGCTGCTGTTCTTTCTTTGGTATAGAGTATCTTTGCATTTCTTATTCCACAATTTGGTCACTGAATCTGCTTACAGATACATCCCTTAATCATAAACACTTATGCACAAGGCTGTGGGGGATGGAGAAGAAGCTGAGGAGGGATTGCTTTAATCTGGATATTTCTTAGACATCGCATCTGAGCAAGTAGAGGGATGATACCTTGATTTGCTAGTGATCAATCACACTCCAGGCAGCCAGCACACAAATCAGAACTGATAATGTCCCTTCATGGCATATTGTTCTCTGCGGCAAAATAGAACTCATTTTTAAATTCTCCTCTTCTTTTCATCCATCAGAGGACAAAATCAGGAGCTCAGGAAAGAGCATAGCCCAAGTAATTCTTACAGCTGAGCAGACATCAATACTTATAGACCTGTTCAGAGTTTACAAATACTGCACAGTAGGGCACCTCAAAAGAGGATTGGCTGAGGATTGAAACAGATTATAAGACATAATTGGTCAGGAACACCGGTGTTTCTGGCAACACGGAATTACTCACAACATTGATCACTGTGTACACTGAAGGGTGCACAAGGCAGCTTTGGAAGTAAAGAGAGACAAAAAAAAAGTGTCAGGAAACAGCATGGATAACAGCCTCCTCTTACCATGCCACACGCGCTCACTGGATAATTATTCTAGGCAGAAGTGCGCGTCTGTGCACATGGGGTTTTTGTTGCATGGGCTTTGCACATCTTCCTGCATCAGATCTCTTCCTGGTCAGACTCAGGCAGCCGTTACTGAAGCCAACCCAGACTTTAGTGCCCAGCCTAAGCATGCAGGCAGGAAGGACTGTGGAGTGGCTTTCAAAATGGAAGGTCCTGCCTCACCAAAGTCTCTACTTTCAGGCAAAGTAAGACCTACACTAGCAAACCTCTGTAACCAGGAGGATGCTGGCCTAGTGTATCTTTTCATATCTGGTCAGGCTTTTAATTATATCTTTTCCCAGCTGGGTTCACAAGACAATGCAGGAATAAGGAGGGGAAAACATCCATCCTCTCCTCAAATTCTTTCCTTGCAGTGAGAAGGGTCATTGTGAGGAGCAAATACAGAAACAAATTAAGACTTAAGCAAAATACCATGGAATGAAGTTTATCTGAAGAAAGTTGATATGTGTACACATCAAGGATTAAATGCAGAAAAAAATTACAAAAGCTTAGCTGCCAGGAAAGGTATGGACTCCATATCCACATCCAGCTACATCACATTGTATTATCTGAAAGATACAAACAAGAATGTGTAACATCAGCAGTCATGTCCCAAACCTATTGCTTCTAGAAAACCTCCCTTGGTAGTTCTGTTTATGCAACAGTTAATGACAGTCTATACTCAGTCCTAATATCATAGTGGTATATCACTAAACTCACATGAGTGAGCAGAAGTGTGGACAGCTCATGTCCTCAAGACTTGAGGTTAACTAGGGATGGATGCAGTGGTGGAACACTGCATTACCCATACCCATGTCTCTCCTGTTCTTTTTGAGTTTTTTGAGCTTATCTTATCTTTGAATATCAGCATAAACTAAACCCAAACCTACTTTATAGTAAGAGTCCTAGGATTCAGTGCCTTCTTTGGGCTCGCATGTCACACATTAAAATGAAGAGCCAAGAAGGAAGCAAGGAACACAAGCTCATTTTCAACCTTCCCATGCTTGGATACATCTTCAGTAATGAGAACTGAAGACTGAGGGTGAAACTACATAGTCAGATTAGGCTTGTTTAAAATGTGAGTAATCATTGTATGGATTGTGTTTTTATGTCTTGAAGCTCTTTTCATTAAGGGTCATAACACCATTTGACTAATAAAAAATAGTCTATAATGTTAAAACTAGCTACTGTAACTGAAGCGACAGCACATTTTATTGGAACAGATGTTCTACGAACGAGCAGGGAATAAGGAGAGCAGTCGTCGTTTTGATGCTGTTTAAAGGGCAAGAGTGATGCCAATCATAATTACCATCTGCTATATTACATAAAGTATCCATATGCTCTTTAGATGGCCCCAAAGTTGATTTGAACTACCATACTGAGATTTCTCATTGGAGGACAAGACAGCTTTACATCCCCTTATTAGCTCCTGACTGACAAGAGCCCTGAGAGCAGTTAACACAAATGTCTCAGAATCCTGGCTCAAGTAGTCACTGATTAAATTTAGAGTAGACCAACCTTTGCCATTCTTCTTTCTTGGGTCTTCTGCCATGATAGCATTTACCATCTGAAAGCTAAGCGTGCCAGGCAGCTGTTCAAAAACACAAACTCAATCTACAAATCCTTATTCCTGTACTCTACATGGCTTGCAACTTTTCTCATGGTTCTACAAATGCCACTTTAGAGCCCACACTCTTCTGGGCATCGGCTCAGAAACCAACTCCGTAGTTAACATTCCATTCCCCACTTTCCACCTGAAATGTGTTTCTTCTTTCAGCTGAGTGCATTTACAGCAATATTTCACATAGTTAAAAGAGAGTCCTCTCACATTGATTCAACATGCAGAGGAAAATATATTTTTAACCTTGCATATCCTTTGCCTTCTTTCTACTTTGAGGCTAGATTGCACATGAAGCTTTCATGAGCTTTCCAGCAGAATTTTATGTCAACAAATATTTATCATGAATCCAAAGAAATAAGTTCAAATTCATCTATAATACAAGACTACAACACTGGCTTCACTCACTTTCTAGCTTAAGTTTAAGATCTTTTTTTGCTCACACAGAAAATAATGAAACATATCAGCAGCTATATGGAAATATACTGGTGATCCATTCATTCACAAGTTTTTCCACAGCAGTGCAAATAACAGATGTCTGAAAGGTTGATGCCAYACCCAGTATAAAATAGCGGTGGTTCAAATGGCATTTTGTTGCTAAGCCCGGACAGTTAGTGACAGGCTTATTCTCCGAAGGAGTCTAGCTTATATTTTCCCGCCCCTTTTTTATTTTGTCATGCATGTTTTCATCATCAAGTGATTGTCTAGTTTTGGAATCTACCTGTGATTTAGTTGGCAGCAAAACCTAAGGAAATGAGTTCCAGAGGTTAAGACATTTCACATAACTAGATTTAAACACTCTATCACAAGTTAGCTTTGGGTATCTTCTTGCTGTTGTGTTCATGAGAATGCATGGAAAGGCAAATTTTTGGTATATTATCTCTTTTTTTGCAATTTCTTCTTACGAGGCTGTTGCTAAATTATGGAGTTTCCCATTTTGGAGCTGTTTCAATTTGGACTCAACTCTTTAAGTCACCATAGTTTAATGGCAGGCATACAAGAATTTGGGTACTGTCTTCCTGCAATTATTTATCTTCACAGTGTCCAAAGCTGGAGAGGCTCCTTTGAGGTTCCCCTGGCACAGCCAGTTACTGTGTTTTTTCAGGGACTGTCACTGAAGTAGATTGCCTTCTGGGCTGCCCTGGGGAAAGAAACATCTTCCTGGGTTTCTTTCTTTTCCCTTAATCCTTTATAAGGAGCTATGACAGTCCCTCTTCCATATTTTTTACATTAGTTATTTCCCTCTTGGGCATAAGGATGACTATAGTATGATGTTGGGGGACATCTCACTGGGAAACAGCTCCCTTTAAGTCAGGGATAAAAGACCATGCCAACAGGTAAACTATGCCTTTCAACATCTCTATAAATAGCAGCAGAGCTATCACACAACCTTCCACGTTCTGCTMCAGTAGCAAAATGCACATTAATGACACAACTCTTGTAATATGAACATGCAGAAAAACGTGTGTACTAATAGAGACTGTGAAGGAGGAAACCTTACAAATATAACAGTACTATAAGCAAAATTACTCTCCTTCAGGAAAGGATAAGAGAGAAAATTAATCTCAGGTGACAGATTGTTAGTCATGTTGCATAATGCTGGAGGGCATTCAGCTACAATAGTGATTCAGTGATGAAATTGTGTCCTGGTTTTGGTTGGGATAGAGTTAATTTTCTTCCTACACAGATGATATAGTGCTGTGTTTTGGATTTAGTATGAGAATAATGTTGATAACACAGTAATGTTTTAGTTGTTGCTAAGTAGTGCTTACACAAAGTCAAGGACTTTTCAGCTTCCCATGCTCTGTCTACCAAGTGCACAAGAAGCTGGGAGGGGACACAGCCAGGACAGCTAACCCAACTGGCCAAAGGGATATTCCATACCATATGATGTCATGCTCAATATACAAACTGGGGGGAATTGGCCAGGGGGCAGCGATTGCTGCTCAGAGACAGGCTGGGCATCCGTCAGCGGGTGGTGAGCAATTGCGTTGTGCATCACTTGTTTTGTATATTCTTTTATCATTATTATTATTATTATTATTCTCTCTTCCTTTGCTGTCCTATTAAACTCTTTTTATCTCAACCCACAGGTTTTACTTTCTTTTTTACGATTCTGTCCCCCCATCTCACCAGCAGGGGGGAGGCTGAGCGAGCGGCTGTGTGATACTTAGTTGCTGACTGGGGTTAAACCACAATGAACTGAAAAAGAACTATTGCAGATAGTGTGGTCTTCTATGTATGCTTTTAATTTAAAAAAAAAWAAAATAAAATCCTACACTGAAGAGGAACAAGATCAGCTCCTATTACAACTCTTGCAGTGTGCCACTCCTTTGTATGGTCATTATACTTTGAGCACACTCCGTTTTGTTTTGTTTTGTTTTGTTTTRTTTTATTTTTTATTTTATTTTATTATTCTGTGAGTAAGAAGCTATACATTTAAGTGTGAGAGGTTTTACAGAAGCCTATTTCATTTTATGTTAACATAGATACCCATTATTAAGAAATTGCCCATTGCTAAGTTTTATCTGCAATATTATTCACCAAAAGCTTAATTAACATTCTTTGCTCTGCTGAAATATTACATTATATTGTTCTTAATACTGAATGTACAGAATTTTATCTAGAGCAAAAATGTGAAATGGTAAGTTGGCTATAGAGACTAAAGGGTAGTAAGAATATATTGATGATTTACATTAACATTCACTATCATTCTAAAAAGCAGCATAAAGGCCATAGGGAATTGTAGGGTTTATAGAATTTCATTCTAATTATTCTAATTTACTGTAATTAATACACTTAAAAAAATCCAGTGATGGAAAGCAATAACAKCCTTTCAATACCAGTAAGAGAACAGTCTTGCATTTATATGGTATTATTAACCAGAACCCTGTGAGAGCAGGAAAAGTGCACGGAAGACATCCCGATATTGAAAATGTTATTTATATATTTGTGTAGATGTTTATACAGGAAGAATTTTTAACATATATTTAAAATATATTTGTTTCCGTACATTTTGTCCTTTAATTTCTCTCAAGGTCATCAAATTAAAATCAATGGGACAAAAGCCTGGATGAGGTCTCAAGGGCCCTAGCTGCATACACAGTCTGTCACCAGCAAGGCATATACAGCAGACCAAGCTGGTTCACCATTATTTTCACCTGTGCAATTAGGAGACTGTCCTGACCTCTGCTTCAGACTGTTAAGATCCATGAATAAATCTGAAAATTCATCAGCAAGCCATCTGTGGTGTATACGCATTCTTTCTTGCAGGCTCCAGTTGTCTATAGGAAATTATATGTGTATGGCGTTAAGCCATCTTTTGCACACATGATGCATGATAGCTCAWTACCAGCATAGCTGTTGTGTTTACTTGGTAACTAATCACTTAAAACAGTGCTGACGTGCTCTCAAAGCTATTGTTGATGCATAGTTAAAGCCTTAGATGTTAGATGGAAACAGAGAGGGAGAAAAAAATATTCCTTATTTTTAATTCGCAAAGGACAGTGAACTACCTGGCTCTGCTAGAACCACTTCACACTGACTGCCACCGTAGTCCGAACTGCAGGACAGGTGCTTGATCTTCCTGCCTCATATCAACAAACCGGGAATTACAACAGAGCTGGGAAAGGTCAGGAAGCATCAGTTTCTTGTCTTTGGGGGTGAAGGTGCACGAGTGACTCGAAGTAGAGGGCGGGAAGGGAAGGTGCCAGGATCACACGTTCATCACTCAGATCTGGATGCTTCAAACAAACTGCCTGAATTCTTCTGTCAAAAATCGCTTGTGCATTTCTGAATCCCCTTCTATCAAGTCCCTTCTGCTACTGAAGAAAATCCTTGGCAATTTCCCTGCCCCCAACCCCCCTATTCCCCCCCACCCTTGGCTTAAATTATTTCCAGCCCATTTGCCTCAGATGTTACACAACAGGTAATATAAATTTCTATACACTTCCAAACTGCTTTATGATCTTCAGTTGAAAACCACACAATGCAAAATATTATTGAATATAGTAAAGAAATTAATATGTGAAATACRGATGAAAAAAAAACCTTTCATATACAGAATGTGATAAAGAAAAGAGACTGTCATTTTCTTGACAGGCCATGATTTCTTTTTTCTGTATAATCACTTGTTTGGACATAGAGTTTCACTTTTATGAATGTCAGAGAATGATGGGACAAGAGCAAAAGATCTTAAAGAACAGGTCAGAAAGAGCCAGCAATCCAAGGTCTCAGCAGCAGACTGGCAGAAAAAAATCCACTGAATTTAGGAAGTTTCTCAGCACTCAGAAATGCTTCTGAAAATATCAAGTCTGGCATGATCCAAGGCTTAGATGACAAGAAATTTTCCATTCTGTGACCAGGACAATTTTGGTTCTTTAAATGTTATCTGTAAGCACTAAACATGTCTATATCTGTAGCTGCATATATAGATACACAAATACATATTTATGCTGTATTTGTAGCACCGGGAAGTTGCTGATGTATTGGTAGGAAAGAAATCCAGCTTTAGCTGGTTGGGGACAGAAATCAGCTGCTTCTGTAGGATTCAGGACATATCCACCACAGGTAAGAGAAGATCTCAAGCTGTAAGCATTATTAGAGATTGGTTTGTGCCTTGGACTGGCGGATGAATCTCTCCAAATCAAAACTTTCCTTCTGTACACTTTTCTCCCCATTTACTTGTCTGTCCTGTTTACAACATAAGAACAGCCTGCAGTAAGAACAATGGGAATCCTTATTTCAAGGGGATCTCAAAGCACTGCAACAACGCAAATGGAGAAAAATAACATCATAGGCTTACTATGTTTTACAGGAGTTTCCAGTTTGCGATGAAAGTGTGTGAAAGTGTATGTACCTAACGACCTGGCATGCTTCATGATGGCAGCATGCAGCAAGATGTGACCATTCATGCTGGGAGAGGACATCCACAGAGTTGTAGGATGGCTTGGGAACTGCTAGTAAAGTCATCCAGCCCAGCCCTGTGAGGATGACTGGCAGAGATCTTCACCACAGAGCACAGCCTCCTAGTCCTGAAAGCAGATACCTCACTCAGCACTTTTCTACATCAGACCTCTAGTAATTATCAGATCCCATGTGACCCTGGAARCCTGCTCATTTACAACAGTGAGGCTTGTAACTCTCAGGTCCTGGATCTCTGGTAAATCTATTTTTTAGTCAGCTTCAAGGAAGATAAAACAATTAATAAGAAGTTAAAGTACAGGCCACTAAGAGAAATAAGCATGGTAAGAGGTACTTAAATGGATTCATACCTTAAAGTAATGCATATATACACCTGGCCAGATGTACCTTTCTTGAAGCATAAGTATAAGTAATAAGTATTTTAAGTCTAAACAACATTTCAGAAAACATTCCTCCATAGTTCTGCTGCATGTCTCTGTAAGCTTATGTGAAATTGCAGAAGACYGAATTGATGAAAAGTCTGTAAAATCAGAATTTGCTGTTTATAATTTAAATTTGTATTTCAATAATTTACACTTCTCACTATAAGCAGACTTTAGAAAGTAGAAAAAAAAATGTCTGCATGTTTTTATTCCCCTTGAAGAAAAATCTGCTTCAGAGGAACTCTTTTCCATTCATCCAAAAAGTTATAAAAGTGCAGTGCAAAGGATGGTATATTCRATTTCATTTTCAAGTGGAATACCCTTCTCCTCCTTCTTACCTCGCTTACGTATCAGTCTTCCTACCCACATGCATGCGTCTTGTCAGCAACTACTTCAGGAGTACCGAATGTGCACATTCCCACCCAAATTAGATTAAAATAAAGGCCACTGTGTTTCGAAAGTCCCTCCCATTCCTCTTGAAAGTAGTGTCTTGGAGGCTGAGCAATGTGAAGTTCAATAAAGGCGTGTTCAAACTAGCATGCAAGGATGTCTTTGATACTATTACAGCCCACATCTGGGCTCAAAGCCATCTAAAGCACACTTGCTTCCCCACTGCCAGCACACAGTAGGTTTGACATCAGATGTTGTGTAGTTGACCTTCATCTGTCCAGCAAGACTAATACTTTGGCTTTATTGTACATGCATTGACTACCTTATCCCACCTGTGATCTCAAATCCTGTGTGCTTGCCTTGAATTTGCTTGAGATGCTTTACCCGTTTGAACTTGCTCAACATGACGTGCCTCCTGAATCATTTAAACCTGTCTTCTGGGACCCAGATTTTACTTGAACACTATGCAGGTAAAAAAATGTGTCCAGGAAGTTTGATAGCTATCAGCAAGACAGAAAAAAAACTGCAAAAAGATAGTTAAGCAGGAAAGGAAAAGTGATATAATGAGAGGTCTATATCTTTTCTCTGACAGGGTTTATGCCCTGTAATTACAGGAAGATGCTTTCTCTCTCTCTGCTCTCTCCCCTTTTTAATACCAGGGAGCTCATATTTCACATGTGAAAGAAATGAAAAACATTTAATTAAATAGCAACATATCTTAGGAGAAAATATACCCCAATACACTGATGTCTTATCTTTAGTCAAGCCAAATGAACTTTTGGGGGGAAAATTGTTTACAAACTGTAATCCATCAAGCAATGCTTATAGGGTTTAGCACCACAGACCTGTATGTAACAGCTCATCACAAAATAGCAAACACCACAACGCATGATTTGAAGAGTGAATGAGACACAAAAATAAGATGCAGCTCACCAAGTCTGTGGCAATGCATTTTAAGAAGCTGAAGTCAATCTTTGTGAGATTGTTCAAATGTTTGGAGAAAGAACTGCATCTTTTTTACCCATTCCAAATTATTTTTCTTCCTCTTACTTCTGCCCGCTCCACCTAGGGTCTGGGATTTTGGGGAGAAAGGGAGAGGTTACTGCATGTTTCTCTTAATTTTAGTTTAAAACTGAAAGGTTGGTTATTGCTTTTCTTAAGGAAACTGGAATGGATTCACTCTTTATGCTAGAATTAAAAGTCCCAAGTACAGACTTTTTCGGTTGTTTAAGGCAGACCCTAGCTGAAAATAATATTTTGTGAGGGGTTAGCACAAAGCAACTACCCTAACATTTTATTAGCCTCATATAAAGATAAGGTGATGAATGGATGTGTCTACAAACATGCATACAGCCTGATTACCAGGCACCTTCACAGAAAGTCATCTGTGGTAAAGACCGATAATCTGAAAAACACCTCTGACCCTTCGTGAGGCCAAGGTCAGAATTTCTACCTGCCTATGGTGCCACAATGGTGCTGCTAAACTCTGTACTGTGTGTCTTGCTTTGCTTCAGACTGGGGTCTTCAGTGGTGTTAGCTTGCTGATTCCTGACTGCTGTCAAAACTTAATTTTGGTAGCTGATTTCTTACTTAGCATTTTGCATATATAGGACATACGGTGTATTCCTTGTAATTCCAGCTTAAAGTGAAAAAGCCTGTTAATGTTTCACATATTACAATGCTAACATTCAACAGAATATTAAATTTCTGTTCTAACACATTTAATCAGATGAGGGTGAAAGTTTTGAATAAAAATACTGAGTTAAAATCTTACTGTCTGAAAATTAGAGATGAAAACTAGTTGAAATATATGACAAATTCATGTTAAATTTATAACATTGCTTTGGAGAACTTCTAATTTACACATTTTGATGGTATTCTTGGGTTTCTTTGGGGTGAGGACTCTGTTTTTAACATTGAAATAATGTTTTGTTTGCTGTGGAATTAAAAAAGATATTATAAAATGTTCTGTTTCAAGTTGCATAAACTTCAATGAAAAGTTAATTAAAGCTATTTATTGAAAATCATTTTACCAAAAATACATTTTCTGTTAAGAATGGAGTATGTGAATATCTGCACATCTCTAAATTCTAATAAAAAATGTACTGCTTTGGTACTAAAGACTTACAAGTGCACTTTTCAATATGTATGTGAAATACATTCTAATTTATACTGAATTTTGTTATAACTTGAAGCAATTTAAACTAAGATTGATTATGGTAGGAGTTGTACAAATGCRTAAGAGAGAATTGAGACTAATTATTCAAGTTCTAACCAGCTCAGACAATGGAAATATTAATCTAGTTTTACAGGAGGTAAAACAGCACACAGTTTAAATTACTTGACTGGAATTATAATAATTCAGTTCTTCAGTGACAGATACAGCACAGTATTACCTTGGTCCACAGGAAGTTTTCTAGCACTCTGCAATAGCTTTGTGAAACTCAGCATTTCATTTCAATGTCTTCAACACAAATATGTAGCTCAATAAAAGAAAATAGCCAGCTGAACTCTATGGAGAGGAAATATGTTTTATGTACTTTGCAGTTATCAGAGAAAGGGGGAAAACAGCACAAAAAAAGTACCAAGTGCTTTCTTACTGCCCAAAGCTTTTCATAGTCCTTTTTCTCACACAGGTCTTTCAAAACAAAATTAAACAAAACCACAAAATTTCCAGAAAGGGGGGTAATGCCTGAGTGCCTTTTTTCACAAAGAAAACTGCCAGTAATCTGCATAGGCAGTTTAATACAAAGGAGCAGAATTAAAGTTGGAAACTGGCTGAAATGCATGTACAGTATTGTTTCAAAGATTACCACAGCACACAAAACTGTTGCAGGATGGAGTCAATCAGACTCACAGCATAAGGCAGAAGTCTGGAAGAGTTCAAGACTCTCCTGTGCTGCTTACCAGCCCCGCTACATTAACAGCTTTCAAAGCCACTGACCGAGAGGTCTCAGGCTGAAGGCAGAAGCTTGGCATATTCATAGACCTCAGAGATTTCAGTGAAGAGGAAAAACATCCAAAATATTTAGCTTTCTTCTTTGTTGCTGCCCAAGTTGGCCAAAGGAGAACCTATCATTGAAGGGGCTGGGCAAAGATAACTGGGACAGGCACAAAGCACTTGTTAGGTTATTGTTCAATTACTCTACAATTATGAATCATCCAGCACAGAAGCTGCTTTGAAAAGACTACTTTCCAGGAGAGAGCTTTACATACATAATATGTTTTTACAAGGTGAGGAAACCACAAATAAATCTGTCCACCTTAAAGATGATGATTGTCCCCTTACAGTATCTAGCAGTCTTACTACAGATAGATCAAGAACAATAAGGAAGATGGCATAAATAAGGCCATTTTTGGAAGTCCCAAACCCCAGAAGATCTTTTGCTACTTTGTTTTTGCATACTGCACAATGAAAGCTAGGTTATTTTTGTGCAGATTAATCAATGCCAGGCACTCTTAAATCCTACTGTTCCATTACTCATGAACACTTACAGAGAGAAACTGTAGATTGTTTTGCTTTTGTCATCAATTAAAGCACAACTCGCAGATTAAATTAGCAGTCATATACCAAGGGCCAGATTCTCAATTATACAGATATAATTTTTAAAAGCTCCTTTAAAAAGACTCTAAGGTTTTAAATTGGGCATAAATTACATTTGTACTCCCTTCAAGACTCCTTTAGCCTGCTGGAATGATGAAAGTTGATTTAGTATAAATGAAAATCCAGCCCCCCAAAACTCATTATAGTACTCGGATTGAAGCCTTTTCAGCAAAGCAAGTTCGCTGCARCATATACCAGTTCACAGCCTGTCACTCCTTTCTTCTGCATTTCTGCAAAATTTGAGCCCAGCCTCTGAGAACTTGGCCCTCCACACACCAGCACTGTAGCACAGTAAGTCAAATGCAAGGGGCCGTGGAAGAGGAAGGCGCAGAGCATCGAAACATATGATGGAGATAATGTAGAAAATCCTTTTGACTTGCAATAAGTTCCTTCCTATTGAGCAAATTTCAAGCTAAGGAAAGGTACCCCCTATAAAGTTCCCTCAAGCTTTCATGACCAGAAACTGGAACTAAGTTAATAAGCTGCAAACTTACACTGACTACGTGTGTGGTCAGTTTTTTCTTGTCAGCCATCTCTCCTTTCAACTACCCTGTTGTCTCCCTCCCATGCACCTGACACTACAGTGGCCTTATATAGCCTCCCCTTTCCACATGCATATATATACACCTTTCACTGGTTTGCGTGTATGCTTCCAGAATGTGATTCCTTATGGGCATATTTTTCTGTTTTATTTAGTAACCGTAGGTTAACATCTTCTGGATGTCAGAAGAATTTCATGCATGCTACTCACTAACCAATGTCTGTATTAATTTTCTTAAAAATTCTAAGCCTTGAACTGAAAATGTTGAACATGCAAAACTCACTCTTCTCTCCTCTTTTACTTTGTGTATCAAGTTAACTGATGAGCCTCAACACAGYATGCATTTTCCATATTCCACCTTCACCTATATTCTTCCTACATTTTGCTGCATGAAAATTAAAGTGAACAGGATGTCCCACATTTATTAATAATGGCATATACTTGGAACTATAGTTATTTTGTCTGCAATTACATAAGCCAGACCATTTAGTTTGTCAAATGACCCAAATCTACATTCATATAGCAATGATCTTATTTCTGTTCATATACCATACGCTCTAAGCCACCTGTTTTGAATGACTTTGTTTATGCTAGAATAAACAAGGAAYTTATGGTCTTTTATTTAAATTAAATAAGATTAACAGCTTATGCTATATCTTTTACAAACAAAGACGCACACTTCTATGTCTTATCAAGATTCTTTCGCAGAAGTTCCAGTTCCTAACTTTTAAAAGGTAGAATTTGCCTAAGAATAGGTCTGAAGTAATGCTCCACRGAGTGCCAGTGGGAAGTGTGCTTAGTTAATACCTAGGCCTAACCAGAACTGTTGAGCAGGAATATATAAGTAGAAAAATGGATTTAAATGGTCTTTTGCTACTTTCAGCAAAATTGACTTCTTTGTGTCATTTTAGATGGATTTTTAACAAAACTATTCTCAAAGTGGCTGGAAGTTTCCACTGGCTAAAACATGGGCTTTAGAAAAATCCAACATTAAAAGAAGTCTTTCACTAAAATACTTAAATAAATGGTAGTTTGAGTTGTTATGAAAATAGACTATATTCCTTAGCTTTTTCTTAATAAAAACCAACCTGTACAAACTTTTTTGGTTGGTTAATAATGTGTACCATTTGAAACAGTCCAAAAACCTCCGAATAATTCCACCTTTTATTCCTACTTTGAACTTCTTCCAGCCACTAGACTTCATTTTGCTTTTGTCTGAGAGATTAAGGAGTCCTCGAGTACTATTAATCTTCTCCCTGCAGAGGTACTTCTCTATTGATGGTACTTATCCAGCCCCTATTATCCAAGATACAGAAGAACGTGCTCAAGGTCACAAAGATAAATGTGACAAAGCAGAGAATGATACTGGCTTCTCTGCTAACACCTTAACATCTGGATCATTCTTCCTCTGTGGAGGTCACCATTTTGCCACCTATTCAAATTATCTCAAATGGGAAAAKAGAAAGAGCTTCATCAGTTTCTTACTGGATCATGTTTTACACTGACTTTCCTGAGGATACAGTGCCAGGCTGGGGCTTATTGTACCTCTCCTGTGATAGACAGACACACACAGACAGAACGTTTGTCAAAAAAAATAATTTATTAAGGTCCTTTTAATAGGATAATATTTACATGGTAAACTGTAGGTCTCAAATACATGTTCCATTCACTGTCCAGATCTTGATGGGAGACTCCATCACGAGCACCCTTGTGGCAGTATCTTCAGTAGGATTAAACAAAATGTGCCAAACTGTAGTTCTGGTCAATTATTATGATCCAGCGTACCTATGGTCCTACACAACTCCTCCAGCATACACATGATCTTTTTCTATTAATTATCTCCAACCGCATACAGAAGACTGTCTTATGGGACCCCTTCTGCATAAGCAGGGACTGTTTATACTGAGTATTTAAAATCTGCTAATGGCTTGTTCATAACCTTCTTCCACAGCAGGAGCAGCCCTGCTGTAGGCTGCCCAGGATACCCCCACCACGAGCGCTAATTAATGCATCGCAGCATATGAAAAGTGACTAACAGGGGGCCTGAGCACAGTGGGGTTCCCTGAGGTGAAGGGTGATCCAGGACTGCTTGGCTTCCTCCCCTTTACCAATTGATCAGTTGCTCTGCTGTGAAGGTGGCTATGAATAATCCCTTTGCCTCTTGTTGGCCCATCTCAAACCACCTAGGTGTGCAAACTACACAGAGAGAAGGAGATGAGGACTAACTGCATGGGGCAGGGAGAGGGGCAGAGCCCTGCTGCCCAGCTACACCACAGCTGCAACTATAGGTCAAACTTGAATTTCATTCTCGTATCACAGTTATAGCTTAAATCCTGCAGATCTTGCCCCACTTGCCAAAATCCTTGAGATTTACTCCAAAAGCTGCTCTTCTTTGCCCCTTGCAACAACATCACAACAGATTAGAAAATATGTTCTATTTTTACCTTAAGGAAGTTTCAACAGATGACAGAACTCTTGTAAAATTGGTAGTGCAATTGGAACAATATGAATTATATGAATGGAAAATAAGATATTCTCCTTGTTTCCTTCTCTCTGATATCCATTTATATGTACCTGCCTATGCTGTAAAGTTTTCCTCTTTTCGTCTCATCATCCTCAGAAACTGTATTCCAAAGAACGCCAATACCCAGAAACTAGAAAAACAGGAGCTAAATAATAAAACAAAGCGAATGTTTACTCTATCACTGCAGGAACGGAGAAGACAAAAAACAGTACTTACCAAGACTGCTGGAGAGTGGAAGGGTTATGGAAGAGCAACCAATGAGTCTGGGAATTAGATCTGCTTCCTCAGGAAGTGGAAATGAGGATAATCCAGCTGAGTGACTGAATAAAACRCAGAAAGGGGTTATACAGTCAATATGAGTCTGTGTCAAACAGTCCAAAGGTGATACATCTCCGCTAGCTTTAGGTATTTACAGTACTGACATGTACATTTGTCTCATTTGTCTTCCTTTACACATAGCAAAGAGAATTGAGCAGTTCCACAGTGTCATGCATCTTGTCTATTTCAGATATTTTTTTAACATGTGATGAATTGTCACTGCATCTATCATGTCCCGTCAGCAAGACACATAGTACAGCTACCACGTRTGCTGTAGAGGACTACATGCAGCTATCCCATATTTGGCAAGATAAATTCAATCCTTCGAAGCCAAGAATGGGGAGATTTGCCTTCTGAAGTAGACATAATGGGAAAAAAAAACCAAGCCCTTGCTGTAAATCTTGGATTCTTTGGGTGATTGTTTTAATTACTCCAGACTGAATCTATTTCTAATCTGGGGAAGGACAAATTCAGGCCTAAGGGCTTAACTGTTCACTCACCGTGGTAAAGATATAAATTGCCCCTGGTCAGACACGTGCAGTTCTACCTGCCTGTTGGTAATTAACACCATAGCTTCTCTTCTGCCAGGCTTCCTTTGTACAAGTGAATGCTGGTTTACTGGGCTGAGGGCTTTAGCCAGTGTCATTGGCAAGCTGTTATTTTAAGTAGACAGCTACTTCTTCCAATATAACACTTTCACACTAGAGGCAAGTAGCCTTTGAAGGGAAAACCCATTTTCCTAATCCTAGCAGACTGATGATTTTCACTTTTCAACTTATATTGTTGGTTTTCACATTTTTTATAGCACAAGGGCTTCAGTCTCAATTATTTTTCAGAAAGTGAATTGTAATTCTTATATGTCCTTTGAATTGTATTTCATAATTTTTTCATGCTGAGAATTGTTTCTTTTCTTATGAACTTCTAACTGATGAGCTAAACAAATTCATGCAACTTTACCTTGCACAAGGTACTGCCTTTCTAACATCCATATCCAACAAGAAAACGTAGTAGTCTGGGAAGACAGATGCAGTTGTAGCCATTGGTTTGAAGTAATTCACATGGTCAGGCTGCTACAGATAAGATTTACAATAAAAATTTTTAAGCCCTTCTAAACCTAACACAAGAGATAATATCCTATTAAAGAGGCCCTCTGAAATTGTTTTCATATAAAAGCTTGTGCTATCCAGCTTGATTTGAGTCTGTGGAATTTTCTGCTTTGTTAGTAATATTAAGCTTCTATATTTGATTGAAATTTTCTCTCATGTTGCATTCTCTGTTGCTGGCATCTAAATCCAGCATATTGTAGAGCAATATGCTCTACATCTTGCCGTGCAGTTGTGTTTAGGACACATGCCAAGAAAAGTCTGTGCCATCAAACAAGGTAGAAGTTGTCTGTTTGCCCTCTTTTTCTAGAGCCCAGCACAGCACAATTTTAGCCTAGCAAAGGGTTTTCTAGGCATGGCAACCAACTGCAGCAATCAGACCTTCCCATCCTTCAGAAGACTTCATCCTCTCAACTGAGAAGTTATAGCATTACCCAAAAGCACCACAGGTTTTCAGTCAAGGGGATTASCTATTTATTTCTGATTGGGCCACCTAGAGACTGCTAGCACATTCAATCATTTCTAGAAGGAAGGGGAAAAGGGTTGCTCTGAGGGCAGGGGGTAAGTCTACGCTGATCAACCCACTGCCAGCTGGCCCACTTTCAATTAACATCCATCAAGGAGCAATGGTACTACTCTTCTTCTGCATCTTTCTTTTCTCAGCTCACCTGTGAAATCTTCAAGTGCTCAAGTGTGTTATTTGTTAGGCAAGAAGGTCATTAGAAGAAAGGTAAACAATCTTTTATGCAACCTACTTCAGACCATCCTAGTGTGCTGCCTCCTAGCTCGCTGAACCTTAGCTCCCTCCCTTAAAAGGCATTATGCAAAAGAAAACAAAACCAGATAAAAAATACTGATAGTACAGTATCTGAAATAGAGGGAAGACAGAAAATTATAACCTGCTGAATTGATAGCAACTGTGTATCAGGTTGGAGGCTGTTGTGAACATTAAGCCTTTGAGGTTATTAGCAAAATCAAATACCTCCTCTCAACTAAACTATTCTGATGGCAAAGCAGAGAAGAGTGATTAAAAAAAAAAAAAAAAAAAGATTCAGTATCAGCAGTAATTCTTCAGTGTCCCTGGTGGAAACTATGTGCTACCCTGGTTAATTCGGATGGGTCTGGGACAAAGCAGCTGAAGGACTACCTTTCACGCCACCCATTCTGACAGTATTTGCACTATATTTTCTATTTCTTTAAGTGCTCATAAAGCAACCAGCCTATCTGTGGACTCAGATATTGATCTAGTCTCAGTGGTGCTGAGACATCAATTTACTAATCAGTGTCTGCTCTGCTTTATATTACCTTTCATTTCTCCCTCTATGCAGCAAAAATAGCTCAAGGATTTCAGAAGCAGTACAGCAGGTGATGTTATTATGTATGGTGGCAGAATGAATTGCTCCCTCCAAGGTGTTTAACAGCAATCATTTTCCCAAACATTTTATTACGAGCAAGTTTTTCCTTTTCAGCAAGATTTTCAAAGTGGGAGTCTGTTGAGTGCAGAGGAAGGAGGGCCCAGCCAGAACTGCTTGTCAGACCTCTGGGGACAGGAAAGGCTGAGAGATAAAACTTGGAAAATTCAGCCACTTCCCTAGATTAGCAAAATATTTTTGGATGGCTGCCCCTCTGCTTACCTGGCCTTCAGCTGGCATTCCTCCAACAGCACTGCAGCACTCCTCTGCAGATCTGCTGTGGAGGGTTACTGGTTTAGGCTTCTAAAATAAGTCTGGAGCAGGAAGACAGAGAGAAAGATCGGRGCCAGGCAGCAAGAAGGAAAAGAAAGAAAGGTCTTGCAATGGCAGCACTTGTCTGAGACTTTGCAGGTCTGAGCTGTGGCCAAGCTCTTTGAAGAGCCTGCTGTGATTTTGAGGAAGTCACCAAGTCCCCAGGCTGCCCTCTTCCCTATGCAAACCAAGCTGTGAGAGTAACTCGTGTCGAAATTTACTGAGAATTTACTGCTTCTCCCAAAAGCAAAGTTATTTGGAGTTGGCTCTAAAGCCTTCTTCTTTGTCTCCCTCTTCCTCCTTTTCTCTATTATAATTTGAGCACATACTGGCTGAAACTAGATATAGATAGAAAAGGACATAGATTTCAAGTTCATTTTGTCTCAAAGTCTTGTGAAAGAAGAATAAAAATATTCATTTCAAAAATGTAAAAATTAAAACACAGACTGTTTTTCTTCCCCTTTTCCTCTTACTTACTATCACTGAAACCATCCAAAATTCAAAAACTGTTTCAGAAACTCAAGAGAAGTGCACTCCCGTGCATAAGTTAAGCAACCCAGATTGTCACCTGACTTGAACTAACTCATTACTATCTCTCCTGAGGGACGAGAAGGAGAAAAAGGAGAGAAGGAAAAGTGTGGTTAAAGCACTCAATATTTCAGAGGTAGAAGTCCTTCTATTGAACAGAAAGGAAGCGATGCCAGGTCTCCCGTTATATGACAATTAGAGGAATGAAAGTAAAGCCAAACTGTCAATTACCAGGGCATTGGCAGGAATTTAGTACGTGTAGGGTGAATTTGTTTTCCTCTCAAATAATTCTAATTGCACCTTGTGCTGAAGAAGCATGTCAAAACCTAATGTGCATCTGTTAAGTGTTGCCTGCATCTTACTCACTCCAAACTGGCATAGATTTCCTATAAGGATACAGTACACCAAATAATCGCCTTCACCAGCTGTACCTTGGAACATCAGTGTAGCGATGCCGCAGAAAAGACAGTCAGATATAGGCTATGGTCAGTCATTTGAGATGAGAACAGAAAGGAGGGAATGGCAAAATGAAGAATCTATGGATCACAGAGTACTATCCTTTGCATATGGAGGATAACACAAAATTATCTTCATTCTGGGCACTCAAAGAGCAGACAACCCTATTCAGAGTTTCAGCAGCTTCATAAAAAACAGCTCAGCTTCATAAGTAATTTGTGTATTAGTTTTATATTCTAATTTTGTGAATGAATGRCAAAAGATCATATCCTGGAGAAGCACAACCCAGCTCCAAATATTCACTCACTTCACAAGCAAGGGTCTAGAATACCTGGAAGAGAGGCCAATCACACCTCCCCTAGCCTAACATAAACCTACATGAGAAATCCTTAATGACAGAAAATGTGAGGATCTATTAACAAATGCAAAAAAATAAATACAGTGTATTAGTTTGGAAATTTACAGAAAAGGCAGAACACTGCGACAACTTAAGCAATACCTGTACAACTTACAGAGTTTGTAGACAACCTTCAGCTAGCATCTGCTCAACTATCTCTTGTATTTAATGAGATCCATTAAGTTCCATATTACATGTGGCTTGTATGTCATTTACCAGGTTGGATATTCCACACTTCCTCATTTTAATTCACAGACATTCAACAGATTTAGAACTACTGTACCAGCAGGTTGACCCTTAAATCAGAGGGAGACAGCAGTTCAGAGAGCTGAGGACACTGAAAACAAATTTTCTGATTTGTTTTTGGCTTTGTTAAGACTCTTCCACCAGATTTGTTTCCCATGTCTCATGACTGGTACTAAGCAAACAAAAACCTGATATTTGAACTAGGCCAGGTTAAACAGTGGCGATGACTTGCACATCACAGGGTAGGATTGCTCTGCCTATCATTTGCTTATCAGCTAGCTTCAGTATTATTTAACAGCATTCAGAAGATCTTTATAGGTCAGAGGAGAGTGATAGAAATACAGCAAAAGACAACAAGCATCCACAGTGAAGATTTCTGACAAAAAGAGTCAGCCACAGCAGATGCTTTCACAACCTTTTACTTTTTATTGGTCTAATATACACACACAAAAAAGAAGACTCAATTGTCACTGCTGAAGCCAGGAGCAATGAGATTCAGGAGAGGCCCCCTATGTTTAGCATGCTGTTCTGCATCTATGAATCGCTGTTCTGCATCTATGAATCACTCAGAAACAACAGAAGTTTCCACTGACTTTGTAGAGAAGCATCGAAGGGAGCTTTTTTCTCCCACTCCTTTTTCTTCTGTCTCATTGAAACCACTGAAATAATATACAAAAAGTTTCTTCAAAGCCTCTGTTGGCTGTCAAGCTTACTCTTAGCTACTTAGCACTAGAGATAGAGATGCAGCATCTGGTGTTGGAAGAATATGAGCAAGGTGGTTTTAAATTTAAATTTAAAGAAACAACCAAACAAAAAAAGTCATTGTAATAAGCAAGAAGTGATGAAAGAGAGAAGAAAGAATGATCTTTTTTCTGAATTATGCTGTCTTGTTTTTCACCCCATGTCTCTCATTTCTGCTTTAATAGGGTGTACAGAAAAGTGCATCARGAGGTGTGAATTACTATAATGTACCAGCTGATCACCTACAACATTAAAATATGCTTTTTGTAGATCCACCATTTAAACAGAAATTTTTTAGAAGGTTTAAGTATACTATTTACCATAATAAATACAAGAAATAGCATGTGATAATAAGAAAATGAGATATCATCTGGGACTTCCCATAGGCAAGTGTTAAAAAGAAAGAGCTGGGGTGCCAAGTATAAACAATATTAATTTTTACTTACTAGAGATAAGATCATATGATGATATCAAATTATCACATACAAATATATTTTAGTTACAAAGATTATAGAATCTGTATTATCTATTCTGTTGCATTGAATATGCTATTTTATCCATTCTGTTACATAATCTGCTATTATTCTATATATGATGAYAGTAAAAGAAGCATCCAGCACTCTGATTGGGTTCCTTTGCACTTGAAACTATGTGTACGCAATAATTCCCATCAGGAGGAACCTACACACTTCTTCATAGTCATGGACGTTGGAAAAGTTAACTAAGYCTCCTGTCATAGCAGATGGCTTTGCAAGAGAAAACCACTCTTTCCTGTGAAAAGAAACAGTCTTGGTTTTACAAATCTATTTACCTATGTTTTTTATATTTGTTTTCTATTTTCATTCTGTGTCTATATGGCAAATGTTTGCATATGTTTCCTGCATATACTTCATTGGACCACGGGAATTTGCCATATCACATCAAAATTGCTTCGCCTGTTATCTACTCACTGTATTGCATGACTAGAYTAGATTGTTAGATTATTTAGTTTCTTTCTGGTGGATTTTTTAAACTCTTGTAATTTCCCMACTCATTTATGTGATGCAATACTTACAGCAAATGCATTCATTCTCCCCCCGTTTGAGACAAAACTCACAGGGAGGCTTATGTGTGAAAAATGTATGCTGAGTTCATATCTGCTTGGTTATTGTTGTATATATGTGGAATCTCACACAAGAATAAGTCGGTYAAGATCACATAAAATTGTTGGCTATAACTCCAACAACAAATAATGAGGCTTTACCCTCAAAAGTCTACTGCTAAATTCACCTCAGATTAGACTTGCGCTGGGGTGATGTATACCAAGTACTTTCTAGTGTGGGAGAAAATGGTGGCATTCTCCACAAAACCAAGACCAAATGTTTGCAAAATACTTATGCAATAATCAAGATACATTTTTCTGAACCCTCTAGAGCAAGATACCAGTTTTGAACTTAGCTCATGACAYATTTTGCTATACAAACTGTAGAACTGTAGAAACTGTCTAGTTTAAAACTAGAACATACTGTTTAAATATAGTTTCAACTGAATTTTAAACAAGGAAATTAAGGTGCAAAGTAGAAGCTCCATGAGACAGGACAGAGGACAAACTCCTRTTCCTTCCAGCACAGATGTGATTCCACCCAAACTTTCATTTGTCCTGAYAGTCTGTATCCACCCAAATATAAAAGGCTCCTGAATTACACACACAGGCACAGAGTTTACAAATCCAATTGCCTGACAAACATATGCTGCTCAGTGTCAGATTACTGCCCAGAATACAGGAGGCACTACAGTTTCATTCAAAGACATTGAAAAAGGGTAAAGGAAGAGCCACTGTGGGAGGAAGATTTTACATATCTATCACTTCAATGCTGTAGGATATTTTCTCTCTTTGCTTGCTGCTGCCTGATGCCAGCACTCAAGAGTTACAATCATTGGTGACAAAAGACATGCCTACTTCTTCTAGCCCTGTCAAGCCATTAAAACAGATTGGTTGGAAATAATAGGAGCATATACCCTTAAATACTTCCTGCATCCCCTAGACAGAATCACTTAATTAAGGCCAAGAATAAAAGCTGGAACCCTGCCCATAGTCGTGTTAGACTGCAGGGCTGACTGAAATTAAAGAAGTCACTTAATGAACTACAAGCTTGACAGTGACTGTGAGGAATATTCTCTAACCACCTGTGTTTCTTTTTCTACCTTTGGTAACATTTCTTCCAAATTCAGAGCTTTGAATGCCATGGCTGGAGTTCAGTCCTGACAGCTACCTTTGTTGCTGCAACCCTCCCACACTGAACTGCTTCAATTTAGGAAGTGGAAGTAATGTAGAAAGCTGTCTCTTCCCACTCAGACAGCTGCCTACATGGTGGCAAAATATTTCCTATACCAAAACAGCCAGAGTGTTCAATACACTGTTAGGCAGCATTTCTTAAGAGGAATGCCATTACCTTCAAAGCCCCTGCAATCAGTGCAGCCTTCTTGTGGCTAGGGAACAAAATGTTGTTTCATTGTGCTTTCTTTTCTTTTTTTTTAAATAGGCAATATTTACTATTTTGAGGTGCTTCACAAAATATCCAAACAAATTATTTTCAGGAAATAAGATCATTTGCTTTGACTAGTTGGTATTGACTGTTTTGAATAAATGAAGCCTATCCACTGAATATCTCAGGTGTCTGTCTCTCAAACCCCACAAACAGATGTACCACAACATTAAGATATTGACCAAAGCAGAGAGTTTTTCCTAGAGACCTTTGGATAAGCTGCTGCTTCTCCTTATTTCCAATCCATGAAACAAGAATTGCATATTTATCATATTCGGACAGCAACAAAACTTTGACTCAACACCCTTGGGCAAAGAGCTCTGCCATGGGACTTGACTTTGTCTGAAAAGCTAATTCAAGCACTAGTGACAATTTTTTTTCTACTCTACCTCCTTAGACACAAATCAGATTAACATGCATCTGTCTTCTGTCTTTGAGGCAGGTTATCAGCCAAATTCATTTTCCAGAAAGTTTTATAATATCTAGACAGAACCATTCATAAAGCAAACCATTGCATCAGGGACTCCTTCATTAGCAGTAATTATGCAAACTATCATGCCACATAAGAGACTGAGATTATCAGGTGGGTAGCCTGCAATGCAGGAAAGAGTTTTTAATTTCTGAACACTGATTAGCATTCTGCTTCTGGCTTAGAAAGCATAGTAGATTTAGAGAGTCATCCTTGCCTTAATTATTATTTTCCTTGTTTTCATAACTCAAATAATTAAATTAGGGCTACAGAAGATTTTCCTAGGCACAGATCTCCCCACATTTCTGTAAATAATTCCAGCACACACTATTACTCAGTTTCTCTTTTTTAATTACTTGTGTCCAATTGCATTATATGACATTATTCATTGTATGTAAGAACTAATCAAGCTGGATTCCTAAGACAGGCACGCTGGCCCTTTCTTTGTAATAGGCAGCAATTTCATAAATACCTTCATGTGGATGTACAGTCTTCATTAAAATCTGACATACTTTTGAAAACCCATTTCGGTACCCCTGCACCTACCACCAGTATACCATTGCCAGTGGTCGGGTTCTTGGGTATTCCTGAACCGCATTCCCAGGGCTGTGGCACAACCCCCGCAGGTCAGCTTCCAAACCCGCTGGTCAGCAGCATGACTACGCGTTTGTGCTGCTTTTGGACCAGGTGGTCAGCACCACTGCGGGCTGCTCTGAACTCTGTCCCGTGGTAAGACTAGGGTCTCTCACACAAAAGGTTCAGAAAAAAACTCACTCTTAAAATGCTCAGATGTTTGGCATACTCCTGGTAAGGTCTGCAGTTTTCAAGTMATGCCTTCATAAACACTTGCTGCCAAGGGAATGGCTTACAGGTAAAAAATGGGTAAATCACCATGTGCTCCCCTATAGCTTAATAGAAACCAACTCCTTCCCTTTTAGTCTTGCATGTAATGCAAAACATTTTTTTTTAAATTGCCAAAATAAAACACATGATTCTGAACTGGGTCTAAAAAGTGATTGTTTTGTCTCTCCGTAGAAATTTCATTTTCTCAGTGGGAAAAAAAAGAATTACTAGTATGAACACTTCAGAAAAGAAATACCTGCAGCTGGTAAAAACTAGCTCTATTTAATTTATCAAGAAATCAGCTTAACATAGAAGCAAAGATACTTAGAATGGTCTCCTAGAGGCCCTTCTAAGTTTCTGTTGGTGACAGTCTCCATTGAAAACAGACTTTAATTTTATGAAATGTTACCTTATACAACTGCCAAAATACTATTAATTCCCCACTTCTCCATGGAGCAAGATGTAGAGCAAAGGAATCTCAGCTTGATCCAAATTAACAACGTCATTCTCTTTAAAGAGTCAGCAATGGAGAAACGAGATATGCTTGTAGAAAAGTTCAAGGTATTTTTTCCAGCTGTGTTTTTGAGCTTTGCTTCTACTTGAGGAAAACAGGAGCAAGAGTGACAAAAAGGATGCAAACATTGCTATCAATAATAATAATAAAAAAAAAATATCTGTAGGCAGAAGTTGAATATCATTTTAACTGTTGTTTTTTGTCTCCCTCAGGCAGCAATGTTACTTCGCTGAAGTAATGAATCTGCTACTGACTTTCTGAATTTTATTTTTTAGATTGGAGTGTTTTAGAAACTGGATCCTGGGTTCAGACCCCAAGCTTTACAATCTGCTCGAGAATATCACATTAAAAAAGATACAGTAAAAGTATGTTTTCTGAAGTCAATGGGAAATGTAAGTTGGCCATAAAGATCACTTTTAAAGAATGATCAAAAAGGCAGCAACACAAATGCAGTTATGACAGCTTGTGGGAGATTATTTCAATGCCTTTTTTGCAGCAGTCAGTGCCATAAATCTTTCTCTTCCACTATGAATAGTTTTGCTCAAGAACCAGGTGACCTTTTGTCTTTTTACAGAGTGAAACATTTCATTAATGTTCATGTTTCGGGAAACTGCTTGCTCAGCTAAACAGAATCTTCTTTTTTTCCCCTCCCAGGACATTAAGGACTTGTGTTATCTATTTTAAAAACAAGATTCATTTTAATTCAATGTTCCAATCAAGGCCATGGATGTAATGTCATATTCTTGTTGAAAAGTCAGTGTTTCATTCCACGTACTTCTATTGAATGTAATCTTGTTGTTCAGAAGCACAGTGTCAACACAAACACAAGAAAAGCCTTTTTCCCATCTGGTACAACAACATAGCACAATTGTTTGCGTAAATGTTTACAGATTAAGTGTTTACAAGCTATTAACACACCATTTCTAATTTCATTTCTTGTAGACAGATTAGATAGATAATCCCAACCAAATGCATAAAAAATTATTTGGCTTAATACACATTCAGAAATAACCAAGACAAAAGCATATTTCAGCACCTGCTGACTCATGCTTTTCTCTGACTTGTCTGCCTCTGCATTCAGAGTAGGTTGTTGGAGACATACGGCAGTGGATTGCAGCTGGGAATCTTTCACCTCCAGCAATCCTACCTTCCCAAGGCCTTTTAGATTAATAGATAGATAGATAGATAGATAGATAGATGACAGACAGACAGACAGATTAAAAATGGTCGTAAATTACTTAGGAGCTTAATTTGAATTGATTTTTCAGGGAGACAGACTCCTAAAGGGTATTTTCAACCTGTTCTTCAAATCCAAAGGCTTCCAGAAAAGTTGCCCAGGGTTTACATTAAAAGCACATTTTTAGATGATATAGTAGAAATTATAACTAAATTTTATTTAAGCTCTTGTACTTACATTTCCCAGTTTCAAATAATTATGTGTAACTGAAAAATGAAATATGAAGACCTTTTGTTGAGAGCACAGTGAAGGTGAAAAACAAATAATGATGCTATTAACTCCTTCCACTATGACAAGTTGGCTAGTTGTTTGCCAAAAGTATCACCGCTGAAACAATCAGCACTGACGTTATAATTATCATTAAGTTTATGTCACTGTAACATTGTGGTGCATCTGATTCATATAAACATAGCCTTTTTTCTGTGGCTTTATAAACAAACTCCCAGAAACAAAATACTGAAAAACAAACCACCTGGTGATGGACAATGATCTCTTACCCCCTCATGCAGCTGAACTTAATAAACATCTCATATAAGTAGTCTCATATGCCTGTGCTAATTCTCCACACCACAAAATAAATAAAAAAAAACACAAAGCGGAACACAGCTGTCACCTTCGGGTCTCTCAGTTGGTCTAGTTGGTGATACTGTTTCCAAGTCCAGGGCTGTACCCTGAAAATTTTGCTACCTGCTGTTTCGATATCATGGTATCACCCCCAGACAGCTTGTCTGGTTGTGTTAGCTGAACTCAAGTGCTGTAAAACCACATCTGGAGACACTCAGCACCATAAAAAGCCAGCTTTAAACTACTTACTACTGTGCAGACCTCATGCCTTCACCCTTAGCAGATCTTTAATGATGGCAGACAACATACCTCAAGATGATAATACAAATCTAAAGGAAACAGCGGTAAAACTGAATGTTGAAAAATGACAAAAATAAAAAGGGAATACAGCTGAAAAAACCCTCAGTTGTTCAGGAACAATAAAACACAGCACTTCATTGTGAGGCTGTTACAGCACATATCTGTCAGGGCACTGAGTTGCATTAGAGTGTAGTATGGTTTTGGGGTCTCCATGGGTGCGAGTCTTTGCTTGTTCTTCACCAACAACAGTCCTCCACTGTCCTCTAGTATGTTGAACTCCCCCTGTTCACCCTGAAGCACTGAACTTAGACAAGACATGCTTAAATTTCACCTTTATTTTCTGTATATTTAAGTCTTCTTCCATTTCAGTTACATGAAAATGCCACAGGTTTGTGGTGGTGTGGCTAATCGTCCCATTTGCTTTGCCTCAGAACTAGCTACTGTCTCATTGTCTCTGTTCTTTCTATTTAATTAAATCATTTTGTTGTCTTGTCTCTTTTTCTTTTTAACTACATCTACTTCAAATATTTTGTAAATAAGTTTTACAATTAAAGAGTTGGGTTTTTTCTGTAGATAAAATTTATATAATATTCATAATGCATTACCTATTGCTCATGTGTAACCCAGCACTGTAATTAAATTATTTTTCTAAATTAACTTTGGTTATGTAGTAGCTGGAATTCAAGATCTAATTTAATGTTAGATTAGTGAAACATCTCCTCCAGGGATAGACGTTAGAGAGCTAACAAAACTCCTTCACCGTACTTACAAACGCTACGAGGATTGGCACGCTCCGCTGGCTGCGGCAGGTGGCAGACCAGCTACTTGTTCCTTGTTCACAGTCCCAGAAATTGAAAAGAGAGAAGGAAAAAAATATCCACTGGATGGATGAAAACATGTCTTTACCAAATAAACCAGGGGAAAAGCTGCATGCCATGGCTTTTTTGCACAAGTCTAAATCATAGAATCATAGAATCATTAAGGTTGGAAAGGACCTTTAAGATCATCGAGTCCAACCATCAATCCAGCACCCATGCCCACTAAACCATGTCCTGAAGCGCCACATCCACACGTTTTTTGAACGCCTCCAGGGATGGTGACTCCACCACTTCCCTGGGCAGCCTGTTCCAATGCTTGACTACCCTTTTGGTGAAGAAATTTTTCCTAATATCCAATCTAAACCTTCCCTGGCACAACTTGATGCCATTTCCTCTCATCCTATTGTTTGTTACTTGGAAGAAGAGACCAACACCCGCCTCTCTACAGCCTCCTTTCARGTAGTTGTAGAGAGCGATAAGGTCTCCCCTCAGCCTCCTCTTCTCCAGGCTAAACAACCCCAGCTCCCTCAATACTCCTCATAAGACCTGTTCTCCAGACCCTTCACCAGCTTTGTTGCCCTTCTCTGGACACTCTATATTTGTGGTGAGCTCCCAAATATTTTTTATAGCCCGTGCATTTAAAGCAGTTCTCCCCCTTTTCCTCACCCTCATATCCCTCATATTCAGGTCAGATCATACAACCCAAAAGACATTGGGAGTGTCACAAGAGTAAACTAAGCTGAAAAAGTACCTGTGCCTAACTGGAAAGGAACCAAGGCAGGGGAGCCTGACCAGCTCCCACCGCGAAAGAGGCCACCATGCCCAGGTGGTGTGCATGGTGGCTGCTGGAGAGAATGCAGACCTGCCATTGAACACAGGTAGAGATGAGAAGAAGGACAGCAATTTTTTAGGAATCAATGGATGTCTTCTGCTAGGATGTTCACCACTACAAATTTAAAAAGCCCCACAGGTACAGCTCCACAGTACTATAAGTTGCCACTTAATGGTCTGCAGGCGTGTTTCTGTCCAGCTGATGAAAATACTGACAAAATACTACAGTAATGAGCTAGCTGAGCAGTTCCATGACCCACTTTTATATTGAGTTAAAATTGCAAGAAAATATTCTCATCYGAATATGTGAAATTGCCAGCCAAAATAACCTGCCAATTTCCAAGCGCTATGCAGATAACAGCTTTTAACATTTGGAACATGTGAGTGCTCGTACTGARAAAAAAGAAAAAAAAAAAGTTAAACTCTTTAAACTGTACAGCTGACAGAATCCAGTCAGGTGATAATGCCTTATTGAGACAGTTTATTCTCTTATGCTTAAAGCATGAATCACAGATCTGATTCTCGTTGGAATGTATACAAAATGAGGCCCCAGGACGAAAGGGGAGAGGCACACTGCTTCACTTTTAAACCTCCAGCAGTATTTCCAGAAACCCATCCTGCCAAAGTTTCATTCATCCTCAAATATTTCTGTGTTATTAAGTGTGGAAAGCTGGCTCTCTCCAAACTTCTGTCCTATGTCATGTAATTTCTATGCTCCAGCATCACCACATTGTATCTCATTAAAGGACTCTCACAATAGATGATGTTATTAGGGCAACTTCTGTGTTTTTCTTTCAGGGTGATGAATTTGAAGGTGTCACGTGTTCATACTTCTGTTTGTTTACTCTTATGAGGAGGTGGATATTTTATCAACACTCATGCAGTACTGAAAGGCTCTCAGGGTATGAGAATTAATTTGGCTGCAGCGCTAAAGATGTAAATTACACAGGAGGTAGTGTGTTTTTAGAATAGCTATTGAACACCTAGGATCTGCATTGGTAATGCTTTTCCAACCCACTCCAGTTCATTCTCAGCAAGAATAAATAATAATAATTTTAAAAGGAATTATTTAAGTTGTGTGACTGTACTGAGTCTTCATTTATTGCCAGATGATTGTTGCAGGTGGCCGAGTGCCTTGTCTCCATAGTGCTATTCATCCCTCCAGGAAGGCGATGCACAACCCTTTACTGAATTGTGAATGTAAATTCATATGAATACATACTTGCACATGGATCTATTATTGCAATCTGCAGAAATGCTCCCGTTCAGCTGCATAAAAGCAGAAATCTTACAAAAGGATGTAAACTGCCTTTCTGTTAAATGAAGGTGCAAACTCGCTTCTGACCTGGAGTATTTTGTGTTCCTCGGTGCATGGAAAATTTCTTCTGTCAGCTATCAGTTAAGCAGTTGGGCAAAATTGCCTCCAAATGCACAGACCTGATACTACTACAGCTCCATTCTGGGGCAGTGCAACAGGTCAGCTGGACCCCAGAGCACTGTTAAGATTGCTGCTGGCTATGAGAAAATAGAGACAAATGCAGGTTTCTAAAGTTTAGTCCAGAAGGCCTCCATGCGATTTGCTGTGTCAGATCTTTTGCCTAATACAGTCGCACTCCTTCATTTTGAGGTGCAGCAGCATTTAGAGCAGTCCCTGGATGACTTAAAGGCATAGAAATACTTCCAAGATCTGGAGGCATGTTGGTCTGATAGTCACCACCACTATGAGTTCTGTATCTAACGTTCAGAGTAGAAATGGAAGTAGAGGTGCTGTTATTATTGGGAAGAAGATAACGATGCAGAAGTTCATCCACTATGTTAGCCACCAACTATGGGAAGAAAATAGATCCTTACAGGATATCGTGAGCTTATAAGCTAAATAATATGCCTCAGAAAGCCTGGTCTCAGCATGTTTGCTTTTAAACAGCTGGCTGCCTAATTTTCTGTTTTGACACCTAAACAAAATGATGACACCACAGATATAGTGAATTAAAAGTAATAAGCAAAGTTTTGCTGAAAGGCCCAACTGCACTGACAACTTGCTGTTCAGGGTATCTTTTGAATAACAGCAAAAAGATAGCTCAGGCTGCTCAGAAACCTTGCAAAGGGATACTGTATAATAAAACTCACTCTTTTTTATCTTCTGGTCAGACTTCTGGTCCTATTACTGAGAAAGACTCAAACACATGGCCTCCTATGGCTATTGCAAACTGATTAAATGCTTACAGATAAAAGCAGAGGACATTACAACTGTTTTCACCATCTAGCCAACGAAGCATTATTGTGCAATTTAGTGCCTCATATATACCATGCTAGTCACAAATAACTATCCTGTTCATATAAAGCTACCTGTTTGAAAAGGAGCCAGTCTTCAAATAAGGTAAAAAAATAATCGACCACAAGAAACATGCACTTATTTCTTCTCCCTGATATCTATTACTTCATTTTGCAACACTGAAATAAAAATGCTGAAATAATGGCAAGCTGGGACACTTTATTACCTAGAGCATCATAACAACACATGTAGAGTGGCAAATCTCAATTCCAATTTCTCACATGCATTTAGTTTCATTCCTTGGTGCTGCTTGTACAGCAGGAATTTATTTTACATTTAAAATGGGCAATTCATTGCTTAAGCTGCTTCATATCCTTTGAAATCTCTGAGCTCATTGTCCATGACAGTCTGACAGCATCAGTAAGATGCATCTCCATTTTTCCACGTTTGTAGCTGCTGATCAGGAGTCTGAATTTAAATACAGATTTCTTGTGTTTTCCATTATAAGTATCAAGTTCTTTCTATTTAAACATTTTTCATTATTATTATTCATCCTGCCTCAGCTTTTACAGAGTTTTGATGCTAGAAAACAGTTCTCATGTCAGAGACCTAAGGACGTTTCAGAAGCTCCAGAGTTTTATATTTACATCTGTAAAAGGAGTTACTAACATCTTCTTCCAGTTTGTGTTGTTCTAAACTTCGTTTGGGCTTTTTAATTATCACATCCTTTCTCAGTGCCTGATATAGCCAGGCGGAAACAGACACATCCATTTAGAGGTGACAAACAGTTACCAGTAAAATAGGCTATAATAGGATATTGTCTAATGCACTACTGCCCATGTTGCACTTGAGTGGAACCTCATACAGCCATAATATTGTGCCAAAATTTAAGGTCATGCATTACCTACCTTTTGTGGAACATATTGCACTTCAGAAAATGTATCACCTCTCCAGGAGGACAAATATATCCACAAGCCCTGATAAGCTCATTCTTGTGGCCTAACCAACATCACCTTTAGCCCCATGAATTTTGCACAAATAAACAAAAAGAAAATATACTGTTTTGTTTTGTAGGTAAGGGGAACTCATTTGAATTTTTGAAGAGAGAAGGAAATAGTGTGGTAGCTATGTGATACTGAGAAATGAGGAAACAGCTGAGCTGAAAATATTCCAGTGCTGCTTTGATGGTCCTTACCTCTTCTACAGCCTTTTGCCAACAGCACTCATAAGATCAACACAGCTGTCTTCTAACCTGAGAAATAGCTACTCATTAGCAACCCCAGCCCATCAGCAGCAAACTCTCCATTTTCTCAGATCACATTCCTACTTAATTTCCTAATTATGGAAAGAGACCAAAGTATGTATACTCAGAGCAACACATGAAAACAACGACACATATAAATTGCCTGAAACCACCCGACAAATCAGTTGCAAAATCAGAACCAGAAAATTTCTAATGAGCACACATCCCTCAGGAGTATGCTGTTTTGCTAATGACCCTTGAAGATCCTTGGAGTGGATCAGACTGATAGAAAACACAGTTAATAGAAGACCACAGGAACTTACAAATGACTGCTCAGGGTGCAACCAAACTGTCCCCAGTCTCAGGGATCACATCTTCACAGTGGCCTTCAGTGACCTTCAAACACAGGGAAAACTTCCCCTGTGCTCTCCAACCTTCCAAAAATTTTTTCAGTTCAGGAATTTCCTGAGCTAGATGTACGTTTTRTGTACATAGTAGACCTCAATAGAGTTCTCTTACATAAACTTGTCCTGTCTCCCTCTCAACACATAAAAGCCCAGGAAAAATCATGGCAAGACATCCACAGCTCTGCCACTTCTGGCTTGAAGACCCACCTCCTTTTCTTTGTTTTGAATCTGGATCCTAACAACTTCATCTGATGCCTGCCCACATGTGAAAGTGATGGGCCAAGAGCCAGCAGAGGCAAACATGCCAGTGAGGAGTAGTTGTGTGACCACCTTTTTTATTTTCTGAGTGTCTTCCCCGTAATTTTTATATGCTATCATTATCATTGATTCAAACACAGTGGAAAAGGCTTTCACAAGAGCGATTTAAGTTAACACTAGGAGGCCAGGAGATATCCAAATGGATTAGTAAGTGTATAAACTGCTTCAGAAAATAACTTCAAAAGTGAATTCATCTCAGAACTGCCAAAGGTTCTACTCATTTTGCTACTCATTACCCACAAAATAACAAATTTATGGCTAAAATGCATCCCTGTGAAGCAAGCCACCACAAAGCCTGTTTGTTACTCAATCCACCTCAAGACTAAGGCTTAACTGGGACTTAAAAATGCATGGGCCTTGTGTTTCCTTCTGTATCATATATTAATACATATTAGTTTGTGCAAATGCCCCAAGAGTAGTAAATACATTTAGTATCTAAATATTACATTTCTACATCAGGTTCTTGACTGATCAGTGGCAGCATAAAGCATGGCCTCAAGTAAAGTAGTTATACAAGATAACACCACTAAACTGTCTGCTCTGGCACTCCCAGTGCTTTGAGGTCATCATCCTTTCACCCCAGAAAATGTAGGCATTGCTCACTTAAACAGTTAACCATTTTGGTACAGAATAATTATGTGGCTCACAATTAAATCCATCAACATGCATGACAGAAAAGATGACAAAACCTCAAAGACCCCAAAGCAAAAAGGAATAGAAAAAAGACGTTTATTAGGATGCTACCCAATTCTGTAGATAAGCAATGTCAGCTTTCGACCTTTGCCCATCTACCCAGCTGCTCTCCCTCTTCGATGTTTCTACAGCCAAAGACATTTGACAGTACGTGTTATATCATACTCGTTGCGTAGCACATCAATGACTCATGATTTTACTCAATCACATTAGAAATGTGAGTTTCCTCCTTCAGATACCAACAGTTCAGCCTGTGAACATTCAAGACCAGGAGAACAATGTTAGTAACATTAGGAAGTCGAGAAGAGAGTGTCTTAGAAAGGCGATGTAAAATTACAGCTGTGCTCTACAGGTGGGGTCATGCTGTTTCACAGACGCACAGGGTAGCAATTGCTGCTGCAAACTGACCTTTGTGGTCCAGTCCTTTTCACGTACAGAAAGGTGATTATATCCTAATGAGACTTGCCAGTTTCCAGAGAGAAAAATCACCCCACCAGAGTCTCCCCAATACATCCCAGAAACATATTTTCGTTAAATAACTTTGTGACTTTTTTAATACTCAACCAAAGTTAACATGGGCTCATTTAAAGAAAAGTATCAGCGTAACTGCTTAAAAAGAAAGTGTATTAAAGGGTGTGGGATTTTCCCATATGAGTCTCTCCTGATGTTTATTTATAAATTGTTACTTTTCCCAAACTGACAGAAGAATATAAGCTTGGCCACCCATTCTGGTAAAAATTTTTTTAAAGATTGTGGTAAACTATTAGCTCTCTTTCTAGAATAGTGTTTGTCAAATTTATTTGAGAAACATGCTTGGACCTTGTGTAGTGCTACCATGAGGATTTGCACATACAGCTAAATAAAATTTAAGCTAAATTTCAAATGGGCTGTTACTATTTTGTGTTTTCTCCTGTTCATTTGTTTTGATTGCCTGCAGCTGCATTGTGGAAATGTATATGTATATAAAATTTTGCAATTCTTCTGTCATATTACAGAATGGATGAAAACCTAAAAAAAAAAAAAAACCAACTCAACTACCTTCCTCTGTAACCTGACATATCTTTGCTCAGTAATCTGTCTTCAAAGCTCAAGAAATTATATTATTTGTATATATATTATATTTATTTAAAGCTTATCTGCCAGAAGGAAACCCATCCTTAGTTTAAAAAAATCATTATATAAATAGAAAAACACTTTCCTTGTGTGAATGATTGGTCAGCTGAAAACAAACAGCATCATGTTGAAACACCAGTGATTACAATACACCACCACACCATCCCCATTTTATATGATGCTCTGCTAGGAAAAATAAGTAAATATAAGTTTCTGAATAATTTTGTGAATTTTCTATTTCTTTTTTTATGTTAGGAAGATACAATGGTGACATAGCAGTTTTAAATCTCTTCTGGGAAACATCTGAAACAAAAAAGTCTTTTTTTAAGAAATACATGAAACAAAAATTATGATAGATTAATGCAGCCAAATATTAATTAGAAACTTCCCAGAAGATGGTCTAATTTGTGTATGTAAGGTAAGTAACATCCATTTTAAAAGCCTTAATTAAATTTAAAAAGTAACTGAGACTAATTCTTCCCAATTCATCCCCCCCTCTCCATTGCTATGACAGTGTTTGAAACATGGTTAGAATAAAAAACCAACATAGGAGGTGTCCCCTCAGAGACAGTATTTCAGACTTATTGTCCAGATTCCACCAATCCAATTAGATTATTCGAAGTGATAGCGCATAAATTGCTAGTATATTGCTCTGTAAGTGAAGAAAACTACTATCTCATTTTTCCAGYCCGTTGGCTCAATTTCTGCACTTTACAATCATTTGTTACAAAATTTTCATTTTTCCATTACTTTTTATTGTTAGTTCAGAAATAAAATCCTATTAACAGAGGATTTATGATGACAAGATAACTACAGTGCAGGACCGGAGAGGGTGTGAGTTTAATGACACACAAATAAAGTTTAATGAAATATTATGAAATGGAAATAACATAGAGTCTGAATAAATCTCACTGGTAACTATGCATTATAACTGTAAGAAAAGAAAATTCATAAGAGAAAGGGGTTGTAAATATAAAGAAAAACAATACACTGAGTAGACAGCAGAATTATCCAATGTGGTAGCACCATTCAGACTTACATTCTTAAAGATTCCCTCAAAAAAATCCTGAGTTTTGTATTTCTATCACCGCCTTTGGTTTTTCTCTTCTGTCTGTAGAAAGATATCTGCCAATAAAGAAAAGGAATTAATAAAAAACCAATACACCTAAATGATACAGATTACATATTCAAACCTATTCAGAATGGATAGTAACAAAGAGACGAGATAGAGATACTGTAATGGACCATGCCATGAAGAAATCAAATGCCCCATTCAAGGAGGTGATTTATTTTAAGACATCCCTTAAATTTTCTAGTGAAAAAATACACAGACTTTTAAAACACATTTTTAAAGCAATATCATGAACATAAAACTGCATTGGAAGGAGGGAATTCTCAGACATGTCTAACACAAATCACTTGGAATAGGATAATTTACATCCTTAGGAGGAGAGGACATGAAACCCAAATTTGGGGGAAGTTAAAGGTAAGTCAAAGAACAACAGCATGCAGTGGCGTTAATGAAGGGTTTCTTACTTCTAATTTGAGATTAGTTAATAACCTTAATTTTAATACTTTTTTTTCTTGCCAGATCTCCAAAGCAATATTTCAAGCAAAGCTGTGCTATTCTGTAACTTATGAATCCTACTTATCTTTGTACGAATGTCTCTGCAAGGTCAATTGTTCCAAGCGACCCAGAGACAGGGATGCAAGAAGTACAAGTCTATTGCCAAATTTGACCAGAAATATTGTATCTTGGGTTTCAAGGGAGTTGCAGCTGCTGCTTGTACATTCATGTCTCCTTCTTACCATCATAGTCTCATTTGTTAAGTTGTATTACTGAAAGTGGTTTTCTACTCTGCAGAGAAATTACTTCTAAGGAGCCTCTCTTTTCCATATAAAACTCAGACATTGCATAAGGATTAAATTGGATACAGTGTTTGATTCATAGATAATTGCATGCAAGCTCTCCTAACTATGAATGCGTTAGATGATTGAAAGTATTTGCAAACACTTCAGCTAGATAATTTATAGAGAATAGGCTGTTCACTTAATAATCAGTTCAACCATTCATTACAAATTTTTAATGACGTACTGCATAATCACGTTATTATTCTTATATGTACATCTTTCTTTGGAGGCACTAAATTAAGTTTACTTTGGTTTTGGCAAAATAGAATAATTTCTATAGATAAAAATCATGTAATAGTCTTGAGACAAAAGACATTACCAAAGGGAGGAAGTATAATTATAAATCAGTGTGCCCATTTTTGTAAAAATTATTTGTTTTACTGCATTTCCTGTTCCTTAGGGAAAATATATTTCTATTTGTAACACACATAGCATAATATGTCTATTAATAAATATGACAACACCGATCTATTAGTTCTGTTTGTTGAAGAAGGAATATCATCCTTGCTTGCTTAAAAAGTGTGACAGTACTGTGAATTATCAGTGTCAATCAATATCGGCTAGTAAGATGGACCCAAGTATGCTTTTGAGCATGCTATTTCAGTAGTAATCTTGTCAGCTCTTTTAATAGAAGAGAAATTAAAATATTTATACCATTTAAAAAAAAATCTGCTGAACACGACAAGTCTCAGAAGTTTGGAAAGAATGACATTTAGTTTTCTCCTAGGTCTTTTGCAGGTACCCTTAGTATTTTAGAAATGCAGTGAAAGATTCATGAGTGTCTTACATCAGGAAAACTGTGGCTTCCTGTTCCCCTTCCACCTCTTCTAATGCTTTTGCATTTTAAAAATTTTTATTTGTTTAATTTTTGCTTTGCAGTCAAAGAAGAGTCCTACAACAGAAACAAATTACACTGGGATAAAACCAGGAGCCTTTTTTTTTTGCCATTTTTCCTTAAACCCACACAACAAGGAAAAAAAAGAGGTAAATCCATTATACTGGAGAAGTGTGAGCACATGGTAAGTTCTTTGAAACAGTCAGTATTCATGTTCATACGGATGATGCTATTGATAACGTGTATTTCACTGTCCTGGAAGCTTTGGACAAGACTGTGCATCAAAAGGCATTCTGGAAAAAGAAGGATTAATATCTGAAAAAAATACAGGAAATAATGGTGAGAATCACCAAGGAGATTAAACAAAAAGCTTGCGCAAATAGGGAAGAAATACTTCTCTTTCTACAATGTAGAATCAAACTATGAAACTCTACACCACCAGATAGCATGGGTGCCAAAACTAGATATGTTCAAAAAGCAAGCAGAAGAGTTTGCAGAAGAAGATGTCTTCCAGAGTTATAAGGCACAAAGGTATCCCCCAATTTTGTAAGCAGTTTGCTAAAAACTGTTAGATGTTAAAGGTGAGATTTAGTAGGGAAATTAATTCCATCACCTCCTTATCAAGAATACCTCGCAAATCCTTCCCTTTAAGTTACTCATATCGTAAAATATTTTCCCCAGTATATTTTTGTATTGCCACTGTGTTTATACTGAAAATCTCTTTATTTTTCTTTTTCACATTAGATGGGAGCTGTTGGAAATGTTTTCTGGTCAACACTTTTGCTTGATAGAATGATCTTTTAATTAACAATTCAGTACTTTTTTTTCTTGCCACTATGCCTCATTTTTTTCCCCCCTAAATCAGTGAAAAAATTATATCCATCTCTACAGTCTATTAGAAAACCCCGGAGAATGTCTACTGTTCAACAAGAGATAGTTTTTGGCAGTTGCCTCCTCACCAGCATTCATTCAGGTATCAGCCTATTTATGAAATCTTTGTCTACATTTCTGATGTTTCTGAGTCCCAGTTGCCCATTAAAAGGTCCACCCCAGGAGTGTGGGAATGCAAAAGCACAGGGGTTCACAGAGATGACTCATTTCAAATGGCTTTTAATTCACCCAAACYCTTGAGCACCAGCCAATGTGTGCAGTGAGTTAATCCTCTTTGGCAGGCAGCCGGGCTACAAAGCAGTCCTTTTTTGCCACAGAGGGCTGCTCATTTTCTAATACAGTTAGAGTTTTCCCTTAAGCCGAAGGACCTGTCATCAGGCAAAGATAAAATTTTAAAAAAGCAGATAAGTGCAAATCCTTCCACTATTATAAAATCAGATTGATTTTGTTTCTGCATTGCATCTTTAGTGCTGAAATGTATGCTAAAACTTACGGAGTCTATGTGAATGATCATTCCTACTCCTGTTACTATCTGTTTACCTGCTGTATGGGAAATGCAGATCTAGGATATCTGGTTCCTGTTTGAATCAGCAGATTCTTAACGTCAGCTGAAGTCCCTAATTATAGTGCATTTACAGAGCTGGTTTGGGGTAAGAGGGAGATGAAGAGGGGAACTGGGCCTTATTCTAACACGTACAAATATAGCAAGAAAAAAAATGCTTTCACTGTGTCTACTTACCTTTTTGCCCAAGTGTAAATGACCATAACAGTTTTAAGGAGATGTGAAGGAGCAGCTTATTTTTAGGTAAAGGCTTGAATACTCTTTTTACTTAATTAAGGGTGCCCTTTCAGGGTGAGTATAAAGAAGAAAGGAAAAAGAGGAAGTATGAAAAAATGACATAGTTTATTACAAATCTGTATGTGTAGATTCTAATTTCAGTCTCCACCTAAAAAAAAAGGTACCTATATTTTATATGCCTTTTTCTGATTAATGCAATTCAAAGTGAATCTTATCACCCTCAAAAGTTCTATTGTGATGATAAAAGCACCTTGAATTAAAAGAATCTTTGCTCAATTTTGAATTGACCCCTTCCTAACATTTCAAAATCTGTAAAAAAAGAAGGGCAGAGTGTGGAGGGAAGCTTGTATACCTTTGTACAGCTTACGGAGTTTTCTCCATTACCTTTTTCAGGAACACTCTCTTTTTCTATTAAAAAGTAGTTGGGATGAAAAATGTCAATGCACTGATGCTCATAGGTGCTATACAGTTTACCCATATGAACTTTATACTACATATTCTATGTTGCTTAGTTCAACAGTAAGAGCCTCTTCTGAGCTTTCACATTTTTACTCGCTTTTTTCAGCAGCTATATCAGTGCAAAAAATTTAAATTAATATTCAACTTCTTTTACATGCAATAGAAGTCATGAAGTTAGGCACTACTTATGCTGCATAAGTATATTTCCTTACCAGTTCACAACAAGCAAATGAAAGGTCTTGACAGAAGTGCTTTCAGGCATCCTGAGACCAAACATTTATACACGACTGTATTGAAGGAGTACAATCTAACGGTAACATTGTTCCAGAGCTAACAAGCAAGGTGGCTTTCAGAAAGGCTCCAGAAATCAGCAAAACAAGAAGGTTCTTGGGACTTTTTGACCGAGGAAGTCTTGAACTGACTGATCAGTACTTATATCAGGTAAGTTGGGAAGGTGCAACCGACTGTCTTGTAGGTACCTTGTACCTAGGTACAGGTATCTCGATTGGTTAGCTTCCTATGGGCCTCTGGGCTAACTGGCTGACCCCAAAATCACAAGACCTCACAGATCTTTGGAGTTTTGAAACAAGGTAGTTAATGAACAGCACAAAGAGACACTACAAAAGACTCAGTTACCACCTGAGGTGTCACAACACCTTCACAGTTAGAGACGAGCTCGTGGAAAAACTGAAGGTTTGGAACAGTTCTCAAGTTTGCAGGACAAGCAGCATGCTCTCTGCCTTCAATGTTTTTGTGGCTAGTCAAACACTTCCCTTGGACTCATAGTGTCAAACTTCTATCAAGAACATCTACAAAGAGGTTGGAGACATTTCTAGTGTCATAAACCAGCTGCTGTTCATTCATCATAATCTCTGCATGCCAGAAGCTCTTATGATGAAACCTGAATTTCAATTGTTACTGTTAAAGTTGTCCTGTTTGAGATGATGTCATCATCTCAATTGGGATAATTATATTCTTTCTGCATGCCATGGAATTGTCATTTGCAGCTTTCTAATACATCCTTTGGTTTCCATGACAAAATTTTACTTTATTTGTTCATCTTGCTAATGCTTTGCTCCAAATTTTAGTTGTGAGCCTTCCTACTCTCCCTACAAGAGGTCAAACCAGAACAGCTCAGGCAAATTATTCCATAACTTTACAGAATTTCAGAACCAGACACCAACTCACATTTTGCAGCAGAGTTTTTAATTTTTTTTTTTTTTTTTAATGTAAAGGTCGCTTATGGGCCTAGTCTTTCTAAGATGTCTCTAGGACCTGCCTCCATTGGAAGAGCAGAGAATCCAGTGTGTCACCAAGTACAAAGCAGCTATATGAGAAAAGGACTGCACACACATTGTGTTCTCATTTCACAGGAACCTGTTATTTCTGCACTTCTCAGACCTGATTTTTTTACCTGTTGCCTTTTCTCTTGCAAACATACACCTGCTGTATGTCCGTTACTCACCATTGAAAAACACATACTCTCTCCTGAATGACAGAGGACAACTCAGGCAGAAGCATAAGTGTGCTTCTACTATACATGTACAATAAGTACATTATTCAAGTATAATAACCGTCACTCAAAGTGCTGATAAAGCATAATCACAATGAATTTTCTTTCCACAGTTCTGCACTTACTTCCTATTGCATCTAAATATATGTTTGGCATGAAAATACATTTCAGAACAAAATACAAAAAAGTCCATACTTAAAAGATGGAACATTTCAAATACATAAAACACATAACCCAGAATTTGAGGAACTATGGGCTTCTTTGAAAATGTTATACTTTTGTGCCTGGTCTAGAAAGGTACAAGAGGCAAGAAGCACTGTAACGCAGACACAGGATTTACTGAGATACACACAAGTCAAATCTGGTTGGTAGAAAGGAATGCTCCGTGATAATCAGACTAAGCTTCTGACTTCTCATTTTTGCAAATAATGTTCTTTAGTTCCTGCTTCAAGAACACTGCTAAGCATTTCAGCAGGAAACATTTCATCCCTATAGCATGCAACAGGGATTTGGTTTTGACGTGATTGTTTTTAAGTTTATTCCCTTTGTGAGACAGAATTTTTCCTTAAGTTTGACTAGTAAAGTATATTAAAACATTGTTTTTTTCATTATGTGTGAACCTCCATGGTTTACAGCAGCCAAAGTGAAGACTGTGTTAAATCCTTAGGAATGTTCCTTTCCAAAAGATGTCCTACTTACATGTATTCTGGTAGAAAATCAGTTCCTGTAGGCAAGTCTTAAGGCTTCACACTAAGGTCATTCAAAGATCAGAAATTACATATAGCTTCCTTCATTTCAAGTTTTTTGTATAGCTGCTACAAGGCCAACATGTCCACTTATTATTTGTGTTGCAGCAGCATCTGGATAACCCAGAAATTCTCATTAACAAGTTATGAACCTTTGGGGACCGAGAGGTCATAGCTTGATTCAGCGAGAGATTAAAAAAAAATCTATCTCTACAGTGACAGAGAATAAAGAAATGTAGAGGGGATGGCTTGTTTTTTGTTATTTTGACACTGGTTTTACACTGTATTCAGTCATCGTAAACCCCGGGAAAGGGCAACACATACACTTAGCCTTACAGCTCTTGATAGTGCCTCTACAAGTCATTTATTTTTTGAACTGCTGGTGCTAAGACACAGCTTAGAAGGTATTTGACATTGCCATGGCCATGCCTCTAGAAAGGCCTCTGGCTGGGGACCCATGCCCCTGCTCCCCATGGGACGTGCGGCCCCGGACTCACTCTCCCTTCATGTGCCTCCCTGCCTCCCGCAGTGTTTGGGGCTTCTGTGGGATCCCTGATAGCACAGGGCTTCTTCCCAGTGTGTCACATCACTCCCTGCCCTCCTACCTCACTGCATCTCTCCCCCACCCCTCACTCCCATCACCACTGCCCCAGTGCAGCCCCCCATTACCCTAGCCACAAGGAACAGCTCCCACTCATCCCAGTGCCATTTCAGGCTTTCCCCTTTCACCTTTCCTCATGGGTCTGCCCATCAGGAAACTGTGGTCATTAATCAAAGTACCTGCATGAGAGTGTTGGCTCGCACACCATGTAGTACATATAATCTTAGCTAACATAAAATAAATTCCCAGCTGAAATGCTTTTACTGTTTTTGATAAAAAAGTTGCAGTTTTCCAGCAATGCAAAGAACAGTAAAATTTTCCTCAAGTGATCTTTAGCTACAAAATGAGTGAACTTCAGCAGCACAGTCAACAGTCAAGTTTTTCCCTCCTGACTTATCCACTCTTTAGTTACAGCATTTTCACACACACTCTGTCACACACATTGATCTGAGAAGTAAATGAATACGTTGTTAGTGCCACTGTCCTCTTTTCTGATTAGAGTCGATGCATATAGTGCAACAGATGCACTACATGTTGACTGGCTCCATGCACAAGTGTAAACTCTGGTTCATCTGACTTGCATGGAAAACAGCTTCCTCTTCTATTTTTATAAATAATTTGATCCCCATGAAAATGTGAGTGGAAACAAGCCACTGTTGTACCAGAAAGAAGAAAAACACATCCTTACCCACAGTCGAACAAGTCAAGAAACAGGTTTTCTGGAAAACAACGTATCAAAAGCAACTGGAGGTTAAAAAAGGAAAATAAAAAGGCATAGAATAATCACAAAACTGTATTGAAAAGGGAAAAGCTTGAGCTTAGAGAGAAAGCAGAAAAATGTAAGGGCAGAAACAATCTGGACAAAACTAAAACAAAGGAAAAATGTTCCTTTTAAGACACTTAGAAATTAAGGAGTCAAATCAGCCCTTACCTTATGTCATTTCATCATCTGGAGAACACAGAACTAATCAGGCATGAGAAAAACAGGCACAGCTGCAGGTTCTGCCCATTCCTAAACAAATGCCTCAACAGTAGCACAGCAGTTGCTCTCTGACAGCTTTTTGAAGTGACTGAATGGCTTAATACTTACTTATAAGTATAGTTTTTCCAAAGGAGAGACTTAACTTACATTCCTGACACAAAGGCTTAAGAACTGCTGGGAAGACTCTTGAAGACTTTCGTGCATTTGGAGCCGGCCTTCGCAAAGTAAAGGTGCTTGAAGATCAGTCACATCCAATAAAGCATGTAAAGTTCAGTGTTTTGTACAGGATCATGCTGATACAAGGAGGGGACTGCAGCATGCATATGTAGGTCACAGTACTTGTTTTGATAGCTCTGTAAATCTTTACTCCTCATCTGTCTTCAAAGCAAGCCCAGCTGCAATATCTAAAGGAACACCATTAGATCTTGCTGTAAAAGGTGTGAATTCTTTATTTGCTTTAAATTAAAACTGGTCTCCAAACCCTACTATGAATGAAGCATATGAGTCTGTGTCACTGGACATAGAGGATATTATTAACAGTTATGTGATATTTTAATCAGTGACTTTATCATGTTACACTGATAAATGGAATGTGTAAAATGATCTGAATAGTGTTCTTATAATTACAGTTAGCATCATTTGCTCTATTTGATCACTTAGGTGTATTTCATGTAGTGGTAGTCTGTGGTTACATGCAACTTGTTCACTGAATCGTAGCCAAGAAGCTTCACTTTACCAAAAACTGAGCAAACCAAGCTTGTCATCCTGATTAACAAGTCGTCTTTTTCTGACTATTTCTAATTAGTGAACACTTTAACCCCACTTCATGGACTTTAATTGAGTAGTCCAAAGCATGTCTTACTTCAGTGTCATTGAAAATAATAGAGATGCAGCCAGCTTGTTCTAAATAAAAGTCACAAACTGTGCTTTTACATGAAGAATAGCTAATGAACTCTCTTAATATATGAGTTAGTTAGGCTGATACTTAATTATAAAAATCTCCTTAATATTTTCATAATTTGTGCTCAGAAAAATAACTAAAATTTTGGACAGAGTTAAAAAATAAAATAGCCTTATGGATAGGCAGTGTATCTTGAGTAGATAATGTAAAAGACAAAAGCATTCAGGAGAGCTGGCTGATTATAAAGGATACTATAAGAAAGCATGCCAAGAAAGTGTCTCTCAAAGTAGTGAAAAAGACAAGAAATGGCAAGACATAACTATGACCAAATTTTAAAGGACATCTAACTCCAAAAATCAAAACATAAAAAAGCTAGCAGGGGAAGACAAAAGAATAGTGCAGGCATGTATGAATATAAACCATATGGATGGAGGCACAGCATGAGTTACAACTGGCCAAAGATATTAAGCATAAGAACAAAAATATTACACTGCATTTAAAGAATCAGGAGAGTAAAAGGAAGGTATAGGCTCATTGATAGTGGAGAAAGAGAGCAAATAAGCACTGAAAGAGCAAAATCTGAAATATGAAATGCCTTGTGACTAGAGTTTTGAAAACACAACTAATTACACAATTGATTTTAACACAGAGACAGAAGCACAAGCAAGGATTGTTGAGCAAAGTCCAATTAAGTTAAAAACCAAGTCAATTAATTATCTTGGTATAAGAATATCCAAATGTACTGATAACATTGGAGTTAACTGAGAACATAGAAATATATGGAAAAGAGGCAGCTGTTAAATCGTGGTCATTGTGGACTGGTTTCATGTTGATCAGGCCCATGAATAAGGTCAAACTCTTAATTCCATCAGGGAGAACTGAGAAACTGGAGATGATAGTTTCATCAACCGTCAACCAATTAAACCCTCTAAGCATGGTTATCAGCAGTTTGCTACAACACTGAAAGGATATACAGGTGGCATCCCATGGGTCTTTCCCAGACATATTCAATCCTTTTGTTTATGATTTGAGTGATGGAACACTTTAAAACAATGTGTAACTTTGGGAAGCTTGATGAGTTTCAAAGCTGACACAGAAAACACACAAAAAAAAGGTCATATGTCAAGCAGAACCAAGTGAAAAAAGGAGATCCCAAATATGTAAATATGAAAGGGAAAACTGTTGGCAACAATAATGCTGTGAAAAAAAACATTCCGGTTTATAGTAGCATGCAAACTGATTTTAAGCCAATGATGTTGCTGAATGAAGAGTAGATCTGTCAAGAAAATACTATCAACAGTATTATGTGGAAGGTGTGGGAGATGATAACCATTCTGCCATACACAGCAGTGGCAAAGCACTGGATGAGGTGCTGTCTCAGGTTTTGGCCCTGTGCTTAAAAAATGGAGAGAATCCAGAAAGAAATTATCACAAGGGACTTGAACGGTGGAGAAATGTTAAAGAATCAGCTTTGTTTTGACAAGAAAAGAAAAATACGATGTGGGAAGTGGTAATGGTACTACAACTCCTGCTGGAATAAAGGGATGAGAAATCAGTCTTTTGCCATTTGGAGCAGGTAGCTGAACAATCAGCTCAAACTACAGCAACAACAGGTTATTGAGGAAAACAAAAACCAAACCAAACCAAACCAAACAAACAAAAAAACAATAATCATGCACCTGGCCAGAAGTCCAATTAACCCAGCAGTCCATTTTCAGTAGTGAGTATTCTGTGCAAAAAATGTAAGAGCAGTTCCAGAGCTACCCTGCTTCTTCTATAGACTCCCAAATTTTGGTAAAAGTCTACAGATAGAAGAGGGAAAGAATATTCTCATTTCAGGACTGCTTTAGCAATGTGCATCTGCATTTGTAATGATCGAGATAAAAAAACATAACCTGCTTTTTGCAAGGTAACCATGACTTCCAGACAGTGTACAGTCCTTAAACTGAAACTAAAATACTAACATTTCCTTGGTTTGTGTCTATTTTACCAACACACTTTAGCATTATCCACTATGTAAAAAATTGCATTTTCAGTTTCTAGAGGGTTTACCTTTGAGAAACACTTTAGCAACAACAGTTGTATGATTTCATTGTGAGCCTAATTGAGAAAAACATTGCACAGTAAGTGGGACACATTTATGATAGTGGCAGCAATTCTAGAAGACAAGCAAACAACAAAACCAGAATAAATCAGGAACAATTACCATTCCGACTACAAATACTTATGTTTGAAATATTTCAATTATTAAACTCCTAATTCTATTCTATTTTCTCCCAAACTCTGCACCCCTCCCCCCAAAAGTGATAAATTTACCCATAATGAGGTAACACATAAAAGGAATCTCCTGACGCAAAATTTTTATTAATAAAATAATTCTTTCAAAGGTCATTAAAAGTGGTATTTCCTGTGTGCAATTAAGGAACAGCTTCTTGTTTATATAATACACTCACATAATTTTCTGCTTAGCCCAGCTAAGCAAAAGTGTTGCTCAAGCAAATTCCAGGCTGATTGATCATCATGGAGCAAACAATACAGTATCTCCCATCTGCATTTCTTGCTGTAGACACTGCTTTTCTTGAAAGCAGAGACTCTGCCAGTTCTACATTACAACACGAGATGCACTAGAGTAGCAAGGGATGTCTGTTGGAAGAATAACGATAGTAATAAGGAAAGATAATCCGGGATACCTCTATGTTCAAGAAAAAATAGGAGCTCCACTTACTGAGCACATCAATTAGAAGTAAGTTTCATAGATCCCACAGACTGTAAATAAAATCTGCTAAAAAAGTTGATGGGCCTTTAGTAGACTTGCTTTAGTGAGTTACATAGACAAACAAATGTCAAAGCAAACTCTGAATTAGCTAAATGTTGGACTTTTTTTTAGTTAGGCATTTCTAAATTAATTACTGGAGAGACCTTTGTATAAATTAAAATAATTTGGGGAAGGAAAGGAAAGAATTGGGTCATTTTGCTTGCAAAGGACAGAGCCTCAAGTGGAGGTACAGTACAGGGAGTGAGAGAGGAAGGCAAAGGTGAGAAAGAAGCCCCATCCCCAAACCTTTTCATGGGTTACGCAAAAGAGACTACAGTCTCCCCAGCCCTGTTCTTCTGATGTCAGCGAAGAAATTCCCAGTGGCTCTGGGTAGTACTGGCCTTGACTTGCATAAAATCCCTACTTATGGTTAGATTTCAGACTAGTCTGAAATTAGACAAGTCAAGAGCAAGACTCCTGGAATTTTCCTGCTTTTGCTTAGAAAAGATCAACCAAGAAAACAAGGCTGTTTTGGCAATAGTTTTGGCAAGATGAAGAGTCTTTACACAACCAAAAAAGAGACTGTCTATCTGTAGCAAATATTAGAACTAAAATGCCTTCATTCAGTTCTGTTGAAGTGGTAGCAAGTGTAGAATTCATTGATTTCCAATGGCATTCTGTTAAACACCATAGACTCCACTCCGCAATATAGACCATCTCCACAGGGCCAAAGGAATTAAAGACCTAATGATGCAGATTGGCAATGACTCAAGTTTTCAAAAAAATCTACATTAATTAAACAATTAATTCTCATTGTCTTCTGAAACACATTTCACATAGCATCGTCTCAATTCTGGAAGACATGACCTGAGTATATACGCTTGGCTGGATTTTGGTTCAGGCATTATTATGTCATCCCAAATGAAGGAACCAGTAATGCCCTACCACATACACATCAGCGTATTTTGGGTTTTCACCTTCCGTCAAAGACAGCTTTCTGTCAAGTCGATAATAATAATAAAAGACAAATAACAATCCAAGCTCATGAAAATATCTCTGTAGATTAGGATCTCGTTTAGCTTTGATAAGAAATGACATATAAAGTTTGCTTAAGTAGTGAGGCTTGCAGACTTTCTGAGACTTATAATTAAAAAATAAACTATTGGATGAAAAAAGACAAACATGCACAATGTTGGGAAGCTAGCTGGATTCCAACTTTGAGTTAATATTTCATGATTAGGGCTTGATCACCTTTCAACAGGGAAAAATATTAATGGAGCATATCATGTAAATGATAAGAAGATTAATTTATTCAGTGAAAGATGGTAATGCTTAAGGGAAGAGTGGGAAGCTGGGTGATGCTCAAGCTCTAAAAAAGCACTTGAGAGGATTAAAAACTGAGCCCAGTTAATGCAGTTAGAGAACCTATATCAAAACCCCTTAAGAATGTGGTAGTAATATACATGAGGGATTTTGAATTTAAGTCCAAATGAGATTCATGTTGTCATGCTGCTGTTTGTAACAGAGTAGCTCCTACAGCACTGAACCAAGACCAGTGTCCACTGGCCTTTCCACTGAACAAAGATTTATTGCCTCCTCCAGGATATTGGCAGTCTGGAGTAATACCTGTTTTGTAACTAGAAAATTCAGACATATCATGAGTCATCATCAGTGCCATCAAAAAGTCCGCCCTCCTAGGTCTCCTACAGGTCTTTCTGTCTTCTTCTGCAATCCATTTTTCCTTGTTGTACTCAGCTGTCTCATATCCGTACTTCCTGCACAATAAGACACCCCATTTTACAGAAATCCTTGCTGCACTACAATTCTTGCTGCCCTCCATCACCATCCAAAACAAACCCTGATAATTTCTACTGTACACTGTCCCTTTCCCAGGTGTCAACAGTACCAGATCTGCCCAGATGTAGAGCCAGTGAAAATACAGATACATATAAAAGCAGAGAAGCTAATTATTCGAGAAATGCCTCCTGTCAGGCCCTTTGCCTCCCAAGCACAGCCACTCAAATGTCAATGTGGTCACAAACTGCTCCTGACTGTCCCTCTCCCAGGAGGCTGCAGCCATCAAACTCAGGGCTGCAGAGCTGCTCCACCCCTATTCTTGCATAGCACTCTAAAGCTTACCCTCAGTTCGCTGAGGGAGGAATAAATTCAGCAGGTACTTATTAAAACACCTATGAATCAGCAACATATTAACCATGGTAGGACCACATTGCCAGAATTGCCATATGCTGTTGTAGAGAGAAGAAGGAAATAATCTATTATCTTTGCAGGAACAAACAGAAAAATAGTGTTTCTGATGCCTGATCAGGAAAACCAAGACTACCTAACATCTGTTCACATTACTGACTACAATACCAGACTCTGAGCATTTGTATAGTTAAGAAATGAGTTTAGTTTACTTTTGTCTTTATCTCAGGATATGCAAACCCAGATCTCTAATTATGAAATGGCTTTACAACATTCTTACCAATTCCCATGCTCTTGTCCTTGCTAATACAAAATGTTACCATAGAAACATAATTAATCAACAGTCCTCTGTGCACTTCAGAAAACAATCAGTTCTGCTAAATTATTACGGTTTCAAATTAATGAACTGCCAATCTCTCCTCAATGGATAACATTTCTAGATAGTAGTAAATGAACCATTTGCAAATACAGAGAAATTATATGCTCTTCCAGAACTGTTTCTATTCTTCTGTCCACCAAATATTTTAAAGCAAATAAATATTACCTAAATGAACAATTCCACTCCCAAAACATTAAATTCTCAGTTACAGTGGAACAAAAAAGTCCTCTGGGTTCCTTCTTTGAAGTCACGCCTCTAGGTAACTCTGTTTAAACTGAGCCTTTACCAGCTCAGTTGTATGCCTGTCTTTCATGCAGCAAGGGGAACCATGACACACGTTGACGAGATGTTGGTGGGGAAAAAAAAATAAGCTCAGTAAAAGGATGATAGAACTAAAATTCAATTCACTTTTCTTTGTTTCTCAGCAGATCCTTCCAAACCTAAAGAAAGGTAACTACAATCACTTAATGAATAAGTCATCCTAAGAGTTTATTCATTTAAAGGTAATGACAAATAACTAGTTGTGCATGAACTTTCCAGTTTGAGTATGCTTTAAAGTCGTAGGCTAAATATTGCAATTTTGGCATGCACGTGGAATTATTTTTGCAGGGTACATTAGCAACTCCCCTATCTCAGACTAGGTTAAATAAAATGCTACTTTAAGAAGTAGGAAGGCAAAAATCTAGTCAAAAACTATGCTTATAGCAACAGTGCTAACTCCAGTAATTACTGATTTTAACATTGTAGATATTCAGTGACTTTTTCTCTCTCTACTTTCATTATTTTAATTACAATTGGCCAAGATACTTATATTCAACATCTCAGTAGTCACTTTAGTTCTGTACAGATATGATATATAAATTTATATATGGAAGACCAGCAGCATCACTTGCTTGGAGAAAAATATAACAAGATTAAATGGACAGCTATTTAACCTAAGATAATATTTCAGATTTTGGATAACAGAGTTTCACAGCTTTCTGAGTTGGATTTTACAACTGGTCTATCACGTTTAATAGCTACCAGTGTATCTATCTTCCTGCCTTTTTTCTTTGGACCCTTCCAACAATCACTAGAAATTAAATTTGCAAGGATGGCATGAGGTAAAAAAATGCTCCTTTTCTTATTTAAAGCTAGCTATTCATCACTTTATTGGATATTTCATGAAGGTGCAGTATCACAAGAAACAGTAGATAATCCACTCTTTTATTAAGATAATTAAAGCCATCAAAATTTTTCACCAAATAAAAGGCAGGTGTTATTTTTGTAAACCAACAAATAAGGAAAAATTTGCGAGAGGAACAATGCACCCCCAGTATATGGCACCACATCTCAGAATAGATTTTGACATTGTTTTTGGAAGTTCTTCACATTTCTAGATCCAATGTGCAGTGGCAGCCCAAAAAAAGGCAACAAAATATTTGGCTTCAAGAAAACAGGTACTGAGAACAAAACAGAGTGTGTACTTTTGCTGTTAGCCTTTGGTATACCCACATCTTGAGTATTGTGCTTGGATACTGTCAAGAGAAAGGAGCAGCTGCCTTACAATGAGCACCTGAAAAGGCTGACATCATTTGCTTTAGAGAGAAGGTTGACGAGGATGTGAATAAGGTTTCCAAAATAGAAAGGTGAGAACAAATTGAGGAACTGTGGTTGACCGTATTCCCCTTCTGCCTCACCAAAAAAAAAAAAAAAAAGAAACACTAGACAAGAACAAGGTACTCAATGAAAGTAGCAGAAGATTGGTTTTAAATGCACAATAATGTTACTTTCTATAGAGGACTGCAAAATTTTAGAACACAATGTCACAAGATGTTTGTAGTGGGAGTCTGTATTCGCAGGTTCAAAAGGGGGTTTAGACAGTTTCATAAACAACAGGTCCCACAAATGGACACTTGAGAAAAAGCCAGATAGAGATGTATTCCACAACATCCTTAATGCAACAATTGTGGGCACAGAGTGCCAAGAGAACAGACAACAGAAATTTGCTATTTTCTCCCTTTTCCTGGAGAAAAAGTGCTGGGCTGCACAGACTACTGCTCTGATTCAGCAGATATTCCTTATGCAATAGTCTATATAAGTGCATGAGTAACACCTGTTTCACCACCCTCTTTTAGTGTGAACTGCCACCATATAATTGTAAAATGAAGAGTTGTCCATGAGTCAACAAGGGACAGGTAAAAAAAAGAATAGGAGCTAGAAGATGATTATTTAATTAGCAGTCATGCAGAGGCAAAAAATTGAAAAATAAAAGACATACAGAAAGGAGGAAGAGTTAGTGGGAAGATTTGCAGATTTCAAAATTGAAACAATCCAGTCATAATCAGCAGTTTTATTTTTCTTAATGCGAAAGAAGAAACATTCAAAATTATTTCTTTCGAAAAAGTATGTACTTTTGACAAAAACATTGTTCCATAAAAAGTAATTTGATCAGCTCCATTCACTATACTAACTGACTGAAATTGTATCTCATCTGCAGAACGGCTGCTTTCAGCTAGGCCTACAAAAGCAAAACTGTCAAAACATGACAAATCTCACTTTTGTTTGTTGGCTTTCATTTCCAGTTCCTCAGTGCTGTTATATATGAGTTCAAACACTCCAGGAGGGGAACAAAGATTGTTGATAGAACAGCTATTGGCTTTGAGATATTTTTTATAATATGATTAACTTTTCTGCCACTCCTCAGTTTTACAATAAAAAACATCTTGTTTTACAAAATTTATGTTTTGAATCAAATTCATTTGCCTCCAAAAGGTGCTAGGCTCATCTATTTAAGTTGACCAAGTACACCCATTGAATGCTAAATGGGATACAGTCAAAGTAAACGGTTTGTGAATTGCTCATAAAATAACCTCTGCTAGTTGGCAAGTACATAGCAATAGTAAACCACATTTGCAGAAATTAATGCCCTTCCTTCATGAAGTTAATGGGGCTCAACCGACACTGTTCATGTGGGCAAAGCTTGTGAATTACTAGGAGCAGAGAAAAAGGAGCTAGCTCCTTCATGAATATTGTCTGCAATGAATAATTCAGTCAACTATATTTATGACTACCCATGATGCAAATGTGCTACTAACCCTGTTCAGCATTAAAAACTGCTTTCCCTCCCTACCCCCACTGATGGTCAGAGAATATTGATGAAGTCATATACTGCAGCACTTAATGTTTATTTGATTAGCAAATGCTCCACTTGCTAATTGCAAGATTCTCTTCAAGAATCAAGGTAAGAACACTTATTCTTTAAGTCCCACGGAGATGATGTAACTTTTCAGGTTTCCAATGCATTTCCAATGCACATTCACCAAGTTGAGCCAACTCCATACCAACAGAGCAACTCTTCTTTTCAAAGAACTCGATTAAATGGGAAATGTGATAAGCAATGACAAGAGTCCACGGGAGTATTTGAGTGTGTTTACGCATGAGTGTCATGTGTGGACAGAAATGGGATTCAGTAGACTGACAGATGATTTTGGCATTAAATTTATAGCTCATGCCCCCAGCAAGCAAAAAATGTAATCAAAAACTGGAAAGATCACTGTGGTAACTATCAGTAAGAAAACATGTTTTTGACAGGCCCACAATGGGTAGGATTTTATGTGTGAGTAACAGTCCAAAAGTACAAGTAGTGGCTTTTGGAGGGGAGAATGAGACAAAAAATTCAAAGACCCTAAGTAAGTTTTGCAGTCCAGACATGTAAAAAACCCTCAGGAAGTCACTAAATCAAATTGTGAGGCACTTAATTGGAAAAATATTTGGGGAAAACCTTTTCTTTTTTGTTTTTTTAATTAGTGTTTTGAAGACTGTAAAAAGGATTTGCTTAGTTTTGCTACTAAGGAACTTCAGCTTTTCTGAGTCTTCCAATGGGAAATCAATGTTGTCCCTTGATCAGAAAGGTCCTGAGGCTACCATGTAAAGGCATAGAGAGGCAAGCTTCCACACCTTCCTTTGACCTTGTGGCAAATACTTCAAAAGGGTTAGTCAGCCAACCATTCACTCAGCATGTGCATTGGTCCCCAATCAGAAAAGCACAAGGAAAGTAACAGCGGCTGAGATGTGGGAAAGAAATCAGAGGAAAGCAAAGTCCTCAGCTGAGTCTTGTTTCATAGGCTGTTTCCACTGTGATGGTATTTTGGCAAAGTGAAGTGCAGAAGCTGTAACAAGAGTGTAAAACTCATTGGACGCCAAAGCATAATCAGAAAGTCACAAGCTTGAGACCACTAACCTGGGACCACCTCAGCTGATGGCTTAAGCTGGTGAGTTTCAGAGTTAGTTGAATCTCTTGTATTTCAATTGCACTTGCAAGGTCACAAGCACTGTCAGCACTTTTCACAGCCACCACATAAGAAAGAGTAACTCCCTATAGAGCATTGTTCAGACAAATAGATATTTTGGAGTTATAAACTGAGCGTTACAGTCTTACCAGGTGAACACAGAACACCATAATAAAAAGACTCATTAAATTCCACTGGGGCGGGTAGAGACCAGGAGGAACACAATCCAGAGCTGGTGCTGTTGCCTGCTGCTCTGCAAAAGGCATCCTTTGTTTCAGAGCACAGGAGGCATAAAACTGTCCGTGATTGAAACAGTTCCACATTACAGCTGAACTGCTCTAAATGATTGTCTGGAGGGCCAAGTTGCAGACTAGAGGGTCCCACTATTTACTTTTCATGTCAGCCCATAGTAGAAGTCTATATTGCATTTAGGAGAACCACCAGGATAGTAGCCTATGTGCAAGCCTGTGTACACAAAGTCAGCAAAGAATTATGGTACATCAAATTATTTCAAGCTCATCAAGACAAAAGCCATTAGCCTGAGAGAAAAATATGTGATGCTATAAACTTAGTTCTACTGTGAACAAAGGCTGAGAGGGGCCACTGAAGGACAGTATGTCTTACAAACAGTACGCCACAGACACATAAGCTGGAACCTTTTTAATGTGGGCAGCAAGATAAACAAGGTTTGTACCAAGATTTCTAAATTTCTGTTTTGACTAATGAGGCGCATAGGTTCAGATTTGCTGGATTTCATGAGAATCTAAAACAAATTCCCCATGCATTTGCTGTGAAGCTTTCAGTAACGTTTTTCATACACAATCAAATCCAGACACTCCCTTCACCTAGGCATTCCAAAAAACAAAAGAAGCAGGCAAGGGAAGCAATGCCGCAGTTAAATGCACCGTAAGCTTTCCACAGTGACATCCAGGTCAGCTGCACACAAGCGTAGCATTTGAGCATTTGAATCTGTTTCACCAATTACTTCAGTCTTGCCAAAGGCAGCAAAAAACCAATGCTGTGTAACGCTACAAGTCAAGGAAAGCCATTGTTTCGGCTCTTTGCTGTTGCTTAAATAACTATCTGCAGTAAACAAATCAGAAAATAACAAATGGGACTATTGCCTCCTCTTCCAGGCAAAAGAAACAGACAGACAGCTTTCATTTATCAAGAGACATCTTACCAATGTTAGGTGAATTGAAAATAACCACAACAGATTTGAAATAATCAATTGCATTCTGTGTTGCTCATGGGTGCATTTGGCTGCAAAGCATTTATTGGTCTCTCTTTTCTCCCACATGGCAAGTACCCATCTCTCAAAAGAGAAAGGCAGTAGGTGCATAAATTGGGATTTTCCAAGAGAAGAGTTTAAATTGCAGTAGACAAACACTTGCAGTAGAAGTTTGTACATTATCAGTCCAGATGGACTCAAATTGCTTTCACCACGGAGTCCTCATGCAACATGATTGCCCTGCATCCACAACCAACACCAGGCCATGTTCAACAGCAGCCTGATCTCCTTTGGCTGCAGAACTGGTAGCACAAGGAACCAGACTCGGGACCAACACACAGACATTTGGATCTCTTCTCTCCTGCCATGGAGGTAGCCTTTCCAAATTGACAGGATGAACTAGATAAGTTTACAAGGTGAGAAGACATCTGCAAATGCTAACAGAATATTGTGGTTCACACATAGAAATATTAAGATGCTGAATAAATAAATTTTCTCTCTAAACATTATTATTGTCAGTTTTAGATGTTTAGTTCCAGACATCCAGCTATCAGAAGGACATGAGCGAAGGGTGGGTTGGTGTTTGAAGAAACGGACAGAAGACTACAGGTAACTTCTTTAGAAACAGCAATTCTTAAGTAAGAGGTACTAGGCTTGCAAAGTCGGGAAACTACTGTGGACATTATATGATTAGATGGTGTAAACAACAAATAAAATCAGAAATTATACATTTTTACAGGAAAAAACTGCTCAGTTCACAAAGTTTAAACTACGGTAACCTAGTTAAATCAGGATTGAAGTAGCTATTTATTAACAACACACAACTAGCCAGCAACCAGTGAACTATACTTTCAGGACCCATACCAGCCATCCTAGCCAATTTTTAAATGCCGTGAGACACATACAAACTTCCACACTGTCCTATTAAGGTCCCTCCTTAATGTCCCCCAAAGATGATGGCCCATAGCAGTAGCCAGTCTGACCACTGGTATTTTTATTGCAGACTACTCAGTATCCTGCCTTTATGAGTCAAAAATCTATAGCTGTCATTCAGCTAAAGCAATCTTTGTTCTGTCATAAATTAGTCTGTGCATCACGTAACAGTGCGAGCAACCAAGCTGGTGCATACATGTGATAACTGCCACCCTTGGGACACACATTTGGACAGCCACACAGTCTGCACTGGATTAGCCCTGCCACACCACTGACTAGCTCCTGAAACAAGCTCCTCTCCTGTTTCCATAAACTTAAGTTGTAAAATAAGTGGCTTAGCACTAAAGATTTAAATTAGATTATTATTTCTGCCTTCCTGATGCCTGTATGTTTTAAGGTCTAATATTCTCTAAAACGTTTTGGTGTCAAAATCAACAAACCGGTAAAAAGCTGTGTGTTATATAGTGTACACTGGATTCTCCTTAAGCTCTCTGCTGTTTGCTGCTGCTGTGACAGTTTTGGTTTCCATGGAACTGAGCAGAACTAAGATTCAGTGATACAGTCAAGAGTTAAGGCATCCTTAAAACATTGTTTTCCCTTTCAGCAGGGAAATGTATGCAACCCAAATTATAAATTGGGAAAAAAGGAATTTTCTCTCATGGTACTTTTTTTTTCCCCTACCACACTGCCTCTTTGCAGCTGAGTAGTGTAGCTCATATATCCTCTCCGAGGACCACCAAACTTTAAGCGGCTTGTAAACTGTTTGACCAGAGTACATAGATATATTGGCCAAGTCTGTCATGCAGTATTATTGCTCTCAATTTATCAGAGGAGGGAACTAATTCTGAAGTGAATAAATACTCCCACTTCTGCTGAAATGTTTACAGTCCATGATATCATCCTTTATTAACAGGGTTCCTTCAAATGACCAAAAATGAAATAATCATTAATCAGCTCAAAAAGACTTCAGCACTTGTAAATCAGTGACAAGTACTATTCAACTTAAGTAAGCTCCTCTATTCACATTTAACCCAAAGTGAGATTTACACCAAGTGCTTTGTAAGAAGAGGCTAGAATGCAACTAAATACTTGTATTTCTTTCTGGGATTGCTCTTCTTCACAAAGAGTGAGATTATGAATACGACAACAAGATATTCTGCTTCATGGCTTCAGATAAGATATCGGGGTGTATTACATTTCACCTCCTACTTGTAAATGCAACTGCATTTGTTATTATTTGGGGGCATCCTGCTGGAAGCTGTAAAGTCAGCCTCCTTTTTCATCCTTAGCAGCCCACACAGACAGTTGCGGAGACATGATGGGTGGCACAGGGGAGACAGCAGAGCAATGCACAGCTGCCATAGGCTTCTGGTCCATCTCCTTTACCTCTTGTACCCACCAAACCATTCCCTCTCTCCAGCCTTGCCAAAGTTAAACCATAAGCATTTCTGAGCAAGGAGCACTTAATATTTGTGTGCTTCCACTCAACAGAAACCAGCTCAGTCATAACCAAAATCTACCATGTTTTAATTCTCTCTTCTGCAAAGTTTTTCAGCATTGTTCTTCCAGATGAGAGTAGATTCTTTTATCAGTGTTTCTTTCTTTAGTATGAGACCTTTGTTCAAAGGAACAAGCTACTTCAGATGGGAAGGGCATCCACTAGAAATAAGAGACACAAATTATTGCTATTTGATTTGCTGACCAGAAAGGGTAAAATGGAAACAGTGGGTTTTCACAGAACAAGTGTATTTTATTTCAGTTTGGAATGATGTGTAATCCTGGTTAAATACAGCTTGAGGTGGGAAGGGAAGCTGTAATCCACTTTACTGAGATGTTCTGGAATAAGGTTGGACATTGAAAAGGAAAATTTCTTCCCTCCCTTTCCTTAAAAACCTTTCTGCCGCAACTGGCCCAACTTTGGGAATACGGCTTTGTGCTAAATAAAGCTATTTCTGGCTTACACAATATTTGCACAGAAAAATGAACTGTACCTTTAAAGGACAGAAAAACTGAAGTGGAGAAGTATCAGGAAAATTCTTTCCTTAAGGCAAAGCACCTTTCAGAAGGAGAAATTAAATAAAAAAAATCACTCCTGCCAGTGCACTATCTCCAGTTATGGCAGTATTCAAGCTCACAGCAAAGTGAGGGAATATATTTTTCTCCCTCTTACGCATTCATTTGGCAGGACGGGGTCAAATTTGCTCTTATATGTGCAGTGTTACTACACTGTACCACAGCTCCATAGATCCCCATCCTGCAGTCCGAACCACACATTTATGCAATCCCGTGTAGACTCAGGAATTGCAACGAGACTTTGAAAAGGCTGAACTGGCCACACCGAGAGATCATTCAAATACCTGGGACTTGGTTGTCATTCTTGTATAGCTTGTATGAAATTTTCAGCTATCAGTGGGAATGGGAAAATATTTTTCAGGATATGGAACAACCTGATTGCAAACTCGTAGCAAAAAACAAACAAACAAGTGATTGATGAAACTAAGGCAAATTTTTTTATTTTTTTAATAGGTCAGATTTCAGTTTTGAAAATATTTCAACTGTAAAGAAAGCGTATTTTAAAAAAAGAAAAAAACAACCTGTGTTGCATGAATTCTTAAAGATTGTGCAAAGTATTTCTGACAAATAACTCTGCAGTGCTCAAAAGCAGAACAGCTGGTGTGGACTGGTCACAGAGGCTGAACTCTGGCAGTTTCCTCCCGGTATCTGAATCACTTTAATGTAGTTTAGCATGGGACTTTAGGTAGAATGCATATGTAAACATAGCCTGTCAGTGTGGCAGCCAAAGATTTTCAAAGCTGTCTACAGCATCCAAACACTCCAGAAACTAAAGAAAGTTTGGCCATCCCATAAGAGACCTTGCAGATCTCTCCCTAAATGTTGCTATCAGAAAAGCATTTGCATAGGTATCTCAACTGCATTCTTAAGGTACACCTTAAAAAGGGGAGCAACGGAGGGGGGTATGGTTCTTTCTCCTGCCCTTCATTGCTAATTTGCATTTCCTTAGCATGAACACTATTCCCTATCATCTCTTGCATTGCCGATTTAAAATGTTGGACACTTGATGCAAATCTATTCAAATCAATATAAAAATGGCGACCAAGGTAGAGCTCCTGGCTCCATCTGTAGCATCTCACACTTCCTAAATCAGCTCTCTGGCATCCACCCAACAAATCATGTGCTTTTGTTCCCCAATAAAATCCCATCATAATTAGTTTTTGATAAATCAAATGCCAGCTCTAGCAAAATGTAATAAGCAACTAAATAGCTCATAATGCTTTAGTTGGCAATTATATAGATTAAGGAAAAGAAATGGTAAAAACTCCTACATTTAGACCATGTTAAAGGTTGCTTTAAGGTCATTCATAATGGAGTTTTCAGACATCAGGAATGTTAAATATATCAATATTCACCTTACAGTCTGGTATCCATGGAAGTGAAATGCAATTCAAGGCACAAATTTTGACAAAGAATTCGGATTTCAGTTTCCTTGAACAGTTCCTTTCCACTCGGGGATGTATAATTGGGCAATCACTGTATGTTGACATGACAACCTAATTTTCTTAAAGGTGACCTAGAACATGGAGTGTCCTGGGATCTCACTGAGCCATTCTGTGATGTTTTCTGTACATAATTATCTCAAACTGCAACTCTGGGAAATTATCCATTCCCAGGGCAGTGACAAGGGGCACAAAAGCACAGAATCCATTGCAATCCAACCTGGGCCTGCGTAGTCTAATGGTGCACTGAGCACCAAATGTAACTAAGCATTGGAGGCACATCACCTCACCATCAGTCATCTCAGAAGGCTGAGTGAGTGATTTGGGCACCCACACTTGCCATTTCTTTTGTCAGGTCCCCTGCCTGCAGATAGTCCATGTAATGCAACATTTCTCCTATTCTCTTTAACAGCAACACGCACATTTAAAAGAGCATCTCAGGCATTTTACTTTGGGCTGCCCCACAGCATCGCAGCATCACTGCGCTCAGTGCCGCCTCCAAAGCGATGCAACACGCGCTGTCCACGGGCTCACCCGAGGTTTGACCACCATCAGCTGCTGCCCAGAGAGCTGCTGGGAAAGCAAGGATCTGGTGGGGAGTAGAGGAAATACATCTCCAGTGACTAGTTTTCTTGATAAGAAATAAGAAAACTGTCACTTAAATTTTCTCTCCATTGGCTTTTAGGACAGTATTAATCCTGCTGGGTGAAATTGCCTTCAGGATCACCAGTCAGTTAGGCTCTGGGACAGCTGTCACAGTAGCTTTTTTCCCTCTGGCAAATCTGCCTGTGTTCAGGCCAAAGCTGAAGAGACTCATGGCTGTAGTTTGTCTACTTGGGCTTGCCACATCCTACACAGGTCTGTCACCTAAACCACTCTGATTCCTAATCTTTTTCAGTTAAAATGAGATTAATTACCTTAAAGCATTTAAAGAAAAAATATTTGTCCATGCATTCATGGCTGTTGGGGCTCGAGTATTTTAGCCATATCCACCTTAGAAAGCTTCATCTCTTCAGAAAGATTGCTCAGTAGCTCACAGCCAATTATTCAGGTGTTTTGGTTACTTCACTGGCCTTTCTTCTAATTCCTTTAGTCAAATTTCTAGTGTCATTGTTGACTAGCATGTGGTCCAAAATATCTGAGAGACTGTCTAGCTCTACCACAGATTAGTTTCCTATGACAGCTGTCATGACGTTAGTTTCTCATAAGTGCAAGGAAAATCGAACTGTCACCACTACCTGTGGGATATCCTGAATAACGTACTGTGAATAGAAGTGAAAATAGCTTCCTACCTGCATATAAAACCCAGAGATTCCTTTTCAAAGATGGCATTTGACCCAAACTGTACTAGAGGCATTTTCACAAAATGTCAGCTGTCAGAAAGCCATCAGCTGCAAATCCCAGAGCTAAGCCCATGTGCTTCTGCCCATTTGGAGGAGAGCTGTGGGTCCTTAGCACAGACCTGACCCCGTGTCCAACAGCCATTGCAGCACTCTTTCCACAGATGCCTTCTGCCCGCAGAAAATGCCCACTGTACCAGAGCTGGAAACCTGAAGCTGCTAAACACCATCACTCACAACAATAATTAATCTCATAATCACCAGCTCAGCTGGCTGTAATTGTCAATATATTGTTTTATGAGCTTCCATTGGCAGGAAATTAATGAYTTCTATCTCCTAAAAATGAAATGACTCCCTGGGTACAGTACAAGGCTTATTTATATAGAGAAGAATAAATCATAATGAAAGTGGCAGAAAATGAATAAAAGGACAATTCTGCTGGCTGAGTGTCTAGAGTTGAAATTTCTATCTGAAGCAGGTTTCAAGGATTTTCTGTATTACTTCAGTTATTTAACCCTAGCTCCAACTTTAATGGGTACTGATTTCTGTCTGATTCAGATATGTTAAGTGCCAGGCCATTTGTGCCATCAGAATGCAATTATGCATCTAATTTAGAGAAAAGAAAACTAAAATAAATAAATCTGGAAACTGTTACAACCTTCCTGCAATATATAAGATTATGAAGAAAAAACATCTGGTCATTCTGCACTGTCAAAGTTGCCCATTAGCTGCACCACTCTACCAGGGATGTAGGTATAAAGCCAACAGTAAAGCTAAATACCTGCCAGGAAGCATCATTTATCTGCTAGTGAGTGGTATTCACTTAAAAAAAAATGAAATTACCAAGTGAAGTGGCATGATGAGACAAGACTCACAATAGGAGAAAAACTAAGATCTGAAGCTGAAACTAAGATCTGAAGCTGAAAGCTCCAACAGAGCTGGATGAGGAAGCATCCTTGGAAGTGCAAAAACTTTCCCATTTGCTTCGCTTCCTCTTATATTCTCACAGATAAAAGCAACAGCAACATCACTTCCCATATAACATAAGTGCAAGCGGAGGTGTCTTTTTCAGCAGATGCAGTGAGTAAGGAGAACAACATGACTGGGCCCAAACTTGGCATGCCAGTTTTCCCTTAAGCAACAGAACTGGCATTTGACTGTTTTTCTTTTGTCTTTCTTACATGTAAATAGACTTATGCAATATTTTGACAGAAAACCACAAGTATATTTAAGTCCTCTTTTCCCTTAATTCTCTGGCCTACCAAGCTCATCCCAAGATCTTTTTAGTGTTGTATTAATCCTGCTGGGTGAAATTAGCTTTTCAATGTTACTTCACCATTTCAATGTTACTTCAGTGCAGTTAGGCAGAGTTTTTCTGTGATTTTGAGTCACCACAGCCATTCTGCAAATCAGTGACTGTACGTGGAGACCTAATACCAAAATTTCAAGGTTTATTTCATGAAGGCAGCAGCCTCCAGAGAGGAGCTTGCACGAACTGATAGACCTGCAGATGGGCAAAGAAGTATCCACTGGGCACGCAGACCACCTTGGGAAGTCCTGCAGGCTCCTTCCCCTGTGCAGGTACTCTTGCAGTATCTCCAGGAGTCCACATAGAGCTCACCAGAGGAAAGCAGGCTAAAGCAAGAATTTAGTTAGCAAAAACTTTGCTGCATGCATTAGAAATAATTTTTTTTTTTTTTTTTTTTAAGTGGTGAAACAAGGTTTTACTTCTAGGTCAAAACACTTCAACAGCAAGCAGAAACAAAAGCCAAAACGAGTTTCTTGCCCCATCAGAGCAACTGAAGACTTTGGTTTTCCTGTTGGCCTGTCTGTGTAAAAGCTAAAACTCATCTACAGAAATATACACTCCTAACTTACTACCTTATCTCAAGGAGCAGCCATATGGTTTGGAGGTGAAAAAGCAGTTTGCATGGTGCATACTGTGTAACTATTCAGAGAGATATGTTTTGAAGACTGGTAGAGTCTGCCTGCTCTCCTCTGTCTTTATAATTAAAGCATTATTTTGAACTATATAGCATGAATTCATCCTCCTGTGTCCTCAGTTCCTCCTTATAGCTTTACCATCTTCTAAATTTAATAAATTTTCCCCATTTTTCTCCTTCACTGCCAAGAACTGAAACAATTCATTTCACAGCAATCCCTTCTCACCACTTTTCTAATACCCATGCGCATTAAAACCTCATCCATCATTGTTTTCAGAGAGTCAGCTTTTTAATCAGATCTGTATGTATATTGGTTTGAGCATGTGGCAGTTTAATTACCCTCTTGAATATGTGAAACACATCTTTGTCATATCTACTTATATCTGAAGAGAGCCATCCTATAACACTAATTAAAGAGGGATGATGACAATTTTTCCATACTCAAATTATGTCCCATCTGTCTAGTCATCCTCATGTTCACTCTCTGGATTAATTAAGGGTGGGGAAAGGTTGTTTCCCTGGAGTTTTGCCTAATGCGGAATGAAGAGTCTGTTTTAATGAAGAAACATACAAAATTCCTTTCTTCTCGTCCCAGAGTAATGCACATAGCAAAGTAGAACCGAGTCCTTCGTTTTGCTGCTGTCTAATCAGCTAGTCATATATTGCACGGCATCAGGAGTTGTGTTTATGCAACTATTTACTGAAGCTAGCAGCTGGTCTGAAGGGACACACAGCACTGTCAGCAAGTCACAGCTAGACACTGTGCCATGATAACTGGACCCAGAGTTAAAACCAATTTTGTGTTAATAATATGATTAAAGGACAGAGTGATATAGTACCAAATGGGTACAGTGTGAAAGCACACCAGCTTTTCAGCATTGTCTTTTATCAGCCTGAAAGTATTTTGCCCACAGACATTTTCTTCAGGTATTTGAGACATCTAGGTAAAATACAAAGCCTTCTGGGTCTTGCCTGGTCAGAAAAGTTTTAAAGAATTTATTCTTATTAATGAGACTGGTTTTGCTTCTACCTAAACCTAGCTGCACAGTTCCTGTTCATTTTTAAGCTACTGTACATCCAAGCAGAACTCTCAAATGCCTAAACTATTAATTTTCATCTAAATAGCAGTCGCAAAAGCTTTTGACACAGGGAAGGATGGAAAGCCCTGAGGAGTCAGAACTGTGTGCCACCAGCGAGGAAGGGGTGTTACTCGGACCAGAGGCTGTCAGCCCCACAGGCAATTCACAGAGGACAAGTGCCGGCTGCTGTCACATGCCAAAAAGTGAAAAATTAGGCAGGAGAAGCAGGGTCAGCAAGGCCTGGACTTCCCTGGCCCTCATTACATGGGTGGGCTGAGTGTGAGAATCGTTTTGATCCACTCCCACCTTAAAAGCTTTTCCACTGCTGCTGTAGTGGTCCTCCGGCCTTTTTCTTCTTCCTTTATTATTTTTTTTTTTTTTTCTTTCCTTTGCTGAGACTGATGACGGAGTCCTTCACTCAGAAGAATGTGTTGCCACTGAAGACTTTATTAGCTCAGAGGATGGTGGTGCTTTTATTATCCTGGTTTTCCCCTGTTTATATAAGGCACTGCAAATATGCTATATGAAATTAATTTATAGAAATGACTGTATAGTATTAATTTAGGGTCATAGAATCATAGAATCATTAAGGTTGGGTCATCAATTGCTGAGTCTATTCTGATCCTCTAGTTAGGCCAGGAGATAATAATGGCTATAAATTTACATGGAAACGAAGCAGCTAACTATTGAAACTGCTAAAATAGATTTCTTTAATAGCCATCATATTTCTTTGTCATTGTTCATATACACTATACAAACCTAATTTTCTTTTCAATATTTCTTCCTCCTAGTGTACATTGTTCTATTTTTTTATTTTTCTGGCCTAATGCAAAGCTAAACAAGGTGCTTACAAACACTTTACATTTCAATTTACAGATTACCTGCCACACGCTGATCCATGTTCCAAACTATAAAATAAGAAAAATACAGCTTGCCATATATAAAAGTTTGTTTACATGTGTAAAGCTCATCATTTTAATGCCTTAAAATAAAATTTTCTAGGGAAGATAATAAACTCAAACCATGCTGAATCAGAGAGGCAGCCTGTGGCTAGATATTTCAGCAGTTGCTGCAGCAGCAGGTTAAAGAAAGCGTTCTACATTCTCAAAATTTCATTTTGGTGGGTTTTTTTAACCTTTAGTTATTAACAGCACTACAAGACCATAATTACAGAGGCACAGAGATAAAAATATTTCCCCTGTTTTCCAGTTTTTTTACTTTGCTTATTTGTCACTATTGTATTCTCACTATTACATTTCACATTTCTCTCACCATTTTCTCCTCACTTAGAGCCCAACAGTCACGGGTTCTCCCATAACTCTGTTTAACTTCCTATTTCGTCTCTCCATCTCTAACAAACTCTTGGATTGTTTTTCATCTGGATCAAACTGCCCTGGAAAAAAAAAATGAACTCTTATTTAAGTGAAATGACAGATGCTTTCTCACACAGACATGCCAGCTTACTCCTGCACTAAAATCCAGAGAGGGAACAAAAACAAAACAAACAAAAAAACCCCACCAAACAAACAAAATCAGTTTCTTCTGTCAGCCAAGGGACATACTCCAAGTACTTCAAATAACTCTTCCAGATATGCTTAAATCTGCTACCTTTTCTATATGCATAACATTTTGTGCCACTTGCACAGTAACTCTTACCTGCAGTTTGAACTGCTGTTTTCTCCCACACAGCTCTGCAAATAATCAGCATCTCACATTTGATTTTTTTTTTAGGCTTAAGTTGCACAATTAGACTCATTAGAAAACTCTGTAGACTCCTAAGGATTTTGCACCTGGCCCACTGAGTAAGAACACATTCTTTAAAACATTAAAAAGTTCTGGCAACAAGGATACCTGAATTTCAGTAAGAAATTGATATTTGAGTCCTTAGAAAAATACCCTCTCACTAAGTACTGTGAGGAAATAAGCTGATTTAATAATGGATCCTATTTCTAATATTCTTCATTACCTCCAACCCAACTCTACAACATGAATGGCTGAGTAGCAGGAAGGGAAATCCAAAGAGATATGAAGAAAATATTTTTTTCTTAGTCCAGTATAATCATGAGAAAACAGGCCAACAGGGTAGTGTACAGTTTCAACCTGTGTGTGTGGACAACAGGATCACATTTTTTTATTCTCCCTCTCCCACTCCAATAAAGTCTCAATATAATGATCAAATGTGATGGTTTCATCCCATCTGTCTGCAAAATAGAAAATCCAGTCTTGTAGAAAGGTATGAGAGTATTTTATTTTCAAAATATATTAGTTTGTTTCCTATAAGCTTGCAGTTTTAGTACCCATTTCCTCCCCTTCCCTCCCCTCCTGCCAAGCTGGTTAATTGTTGGTCCTTTTCTCCCTGATTTTGACAGCTTACAAATGATGTCTACAAGTAACTTTTACAAGATTTTACCTATAAGAACAAATAGTAGCTGGGAAGTTATAGTGAAATTTTGGCCTTCACTTTGAAAGAAATAGCAGCTACTGTACCAATAGCCAATACTGGAAAAGAAATATGAAAAGGAGTGCCTTCACTCGCAAACTATGTTTTAACTAGTCCATCATTATAAGTATTTCCATGAATTTAATAATAGCACCAATATCCAATATTCTGAATTTAATGTAATAAATGAAGGGTGATCACATTACCCAGTTTTAAAAATTGCTTTACATAATGTAATCACTTACTTGCTCTAATTTAATTTCACTTTATATCGTTTAATAAATGAATGCTGATCATTTGACATAATTGAATAAGTAGTTCAGCTCATTCTCTGTACTTCTTAGATCACAAAATAGGCTGTGTTTTTGTCATCTTCCAGAATGGTATTGTGAGATTAAAGAGTTGGGTTTCATTTCTCCTCTCAGCTTCTTTATTACCCAGTGTAATCCCACTCTGTAGGAAAGAACCTAGCCCAGCCCTGCAAGCTGAATTTTGAAAAATAATTACTTAGAGCTGAGAGTTTAAAACCCAGAAATACTAGACACTCCTCAGTTTTCTGTGAAGTCAGTGGGTCCAGACACCACAATGACTTTCCCCATCTCCTCTCCAAAGTAGGTAGGGAAATGCTCATGTCTCTTTTGAACACAGAAGGGCAGAAAACTGTACCTCCTTCCACTTCCTGCACGCTTGCCAAAATCAACGTGACCGTGCCACTGAAGCTCCTCTGGAAATATACCACAGCCCTCAGACCACCTTGAGCCTAACGGACGTTGAAAGTCTCTCTGCAGCACAACAGAGCCCTGGGCATTTTTGGAGGCAGGTAGGCTTTCAGAAGGATTTATGAAAATACCTGGGAGTCAGTGCAGGACTTCTACAAATGAGGTCCCAAAGGCCACCACACCAGTACCACCATGTTTTTTAGTGACAGGCTCAGGAGGCTGTGAGGATAGAGGGATGGAGCTGTCCCAGACTATCAGCCTAATGACATTACTCTGTTGTAAATTAAATATGTTATATGTAGGTGCATGTTAGCAAGAAAATCTTGTTTGTCTCCATGCCACAGGCTGTGTGAAGACTTGAGGCCTGGTCTCACCTAGTATAAGCTGCTTCAGGTCTTCCAGTACCAGAGAAGGTGAAGATTTTCTCTCCTTGGGGATGCTGTGTGCAGAAACTCCTCCTTGGCTGTCCTAAAACAGCTTTCCATGGGGACAGACTTAGTCCAAGGAGCTGTATGGGAATCTCTCCCAAAACAGAAATGTTTGAGAAGAGCTGCTGCTTTTCCCAGCATCCCTTCCCCATGTACACAAATCTTAAACTCACTTCCACTAGGCAGAAATTAGTTATGGTGTGCCTGTGGATCTAGTAAATAGTAATCTTAGATGACTCCTCCAATGGAAGTGTAAGTTCCTGGTACCTTTTAATATGACTGAAATGGCTTTTTAAAGACAACAACAGAGCAAAAATCCTGGAGGATTGGCTTAAATATTGCATTGTTTAAACAGTTGAGTGAGTTCCTCACTCTTTGAAAGAGATTTTCTCAGACTGTGATTACATTTCTCTCTTTTTTTTTTTTTTAACCTATATTCCAACAAAGCTTCAGAACTTTTTTCATTAATTTAGATGCAAACCTCATACCTTCACTCACAAAGCTGAATTCTGGTGAATCTTCTTAGGAAGCAACACATAAATCATTGTAAGAAATTAACGGTTTGAAGTCTAATAAAAAGACGCATACTGACTGCACCTGTTGAATTATCAGAAGAGTTATCAGTTGACATGACTTAAAGGATGAAAAGACAGATGACGGGTTTCCTATATGCAAGTCTCTTGGACACTTCCAATTCTACAGCTACAGTTTGAAGCTTCTTTAATTAGAAAGGAACTTTTTTTGAAAGAAATCATAACTCTCACAAGCAATGACTAGTTTCAGCTTTTTTGTTCAACCCAAGTCTGTACAGGGCACAAAAGCACTCACAAGTATATTTCTTACAATTTATCACCTATAGCTACAAGCTGAATAGCGATCATTTGACGTACTCTTATAGAAGGCGCCACAATAAGATCTGTGTACAGTCTCCATGCAAATATGCACACCTATCCACATAAATTACATACTGTATATTCAAACATTCTCTCTCTGAAACACTCATAGGTGGTTTTGGAAAGTATTTTCTCTCCAAGTACATATAGAAGAGTGACAAAAATTGAAAGGAATACATGAATGGGTTGATTTAACGATTTATTATTGCTCCTAGATTCTCTCCAGAGCTACAGCCTCCTGCTGTCATCTTTCATGCCTTAAGTACAAGAATAATCTTTCTTTCTAAAACCAGCAGTATAATTTTTCAAAAAAACTTACCGTTCACTTAGCTTTAGCAACAATATGGATGTACCTTGTGTTGACTTGTTTAGCTTGTGCAACCTTCTCCTCTTCCAGCATCCCCACATGGATTTAAGTATGGGTTCATACAAATTATGTGCCAGGCAAGTACAGCCATCTTCCTCCAGTTTTAAGGTGTGAAACTGCAAACGTGTGCTCCAGGATAGCTTTACCCGTGTGACCTTTCCTGACAAAATCAAGTTGTTCACATGCACAACTGTTTTTAGAGCTGAACCCCTTATGTATTAAGTCAGTATGTTAAATATTTCGCTTTTCTGCTGCTGGAGAAGACCTCTCCAACTCTGTAACTCTTTATTACAAAACAAACTTCCATGGTATATCAGAGCAACATCGAGGCAATTAAACTCACTGTAGGAACTTTCTGAATTCCTCAGTAAAAGTACATGTCTATATGGAAAACCAAGTTATTTTCCACAGTGATTTACAGTATAAAGCAAGCAATAACAGAATGCTTATCTTCTTGAAGATACAGTTATTTTCCTTAAAAAAATTGAAAAGGTAAAAGGGAGCCCTCAGGATAAAAACTGATTTCTGACACCTAAAAGTGTTAACAACAGATGACATTAAATCTTTCATCTTCAATGCTTCAGACCAACTAGATGTCAATTTGGCAACTCTCTGGCTCTCAGAATTGTGCTCGGAAAATGTTCCATTGCTTTGAAAGAGCCATTTGGCTCAAGGGACAATCACACACAATGGGATTTCTTCCTGGCGTTTGAAGTAGCAGCTGCCAGATATTGGCAAAGGCCCTACTGCTGGTGTTGCTCTAAAGAAAATACCCTGTTTGGCAAGAAAAAAGGCTTAGCTGTTCCACATAATCTTTTCTGGCTGGTCGAGATCACCCAACTCAATTTCTAAGAAAAAACACACAGCATAACACTACAACCTCCTGCTTCATTGCACAGGCAAAAAATCTTACCAGACTGTAAAAGCCATAATTTCAATCAAAGAGTAGCTTTAAGTGATTTAACAATATCTATGCGAGGTAGGTAGGAACTGAATTTTCAATCACCTTCTAGCAAAGCCCAGATCTTTCTGCTTTGTATTTGTGATACATCATAATTTAATTTGAAACTGAAAAGACAATAGACTTGATGAAGGACAACTCATAATTTCAGAATCTGGATTACTTTCTGCTCAGTTAGAGTTAAAACCATTCACAGCAGGGGTGGGAAGACTCCTTGTAAGAAAAAAAGACAGAAAGAAGGAGAGGCAGAAAAAGACAGACAGAAAGACAAAGAAGAAACAGTATAATTTCAACATGCTCACCATCTGGAAAGGTGAAGGAGTCAGAAAGCAGCAATCAATTTCAAAATGGCCATGTTGTAAAGCTGCAGCCAGGGCTCCCTGCCAAGTTTGGTGGTTCAGTCCAAGAGAGGCGTACCAGAAAGAGGTTGTTAAAGGGCTGCAATGATGACTTTTACCTTTCAGCATTAATTTTGCCTTTCTGTTGTTGTCTTCTAAGAAAAAAGACATCACAGTGAAACCACCAATTCACACATGGAATATATGGGTTTCAGTGTACTCTGCAAAAGAGTAATCACAGAACATATCTCCAGTTTTGCACTGGACATCAGCTTCTCCCATTCAAACCCAAAGCAACACGATTTTCAGAAATGTTGACTGTAAGTCATCTGCTGCCTGCCTATATAGCTACTTATTTTTACAGATTATGAAAAACATCTGGAGATCCTTTCAGAATGAAGCATACAATGTATAGATTGCAATAGTATCCAAGGATTTGTGTATCTAATAACAAAGAAATACACTGCAGTTGCTTAAAAATAACACCATTTTTATTTCAAAAGAAGTTACTCCTGTCCAGAGGTAACTATTCAGAATAAAACTGCCCAAGTCAACACAAGCAGAAAGGGGTAATAAATCTATTGTTTTGTCTACCAACTCTACCAACAACCACTTCTACCTGTAGTAGGTCTGTCTCATGCATCCTCACACTCTCCCCTTTGTTTTTATGAGGTTTAAGATCTGATCTTCCAGAGATACATCTAGTCTGCAGGGGAAAAAAATAATTCCTAAAAGTTATTTCTTATAGTTAACTCCCAGAGATTTTTTTTAGTTTCATATTTACCTTATAATTTTCTTAGTACAGTAAGAGTAGAGGGAGCCGTGTGTGACCTGGACTTTTAGCAGACTGGAGAGTAGATAAGGACACCCACATTAGTTATCCTCCTCTTTAACCACCTTGAAATTGCTTCTTTCCACTTAGTAGTGAAAGATATGGGCATTCCCCTTTTTTAAGATATTCTGGCTCTGAACCTGTGAAGGAAGTTGTAAGGGATAAGAATTGATCTGAGAAGAACAATATCCCCCTTAAAAGAGGCAGGTGGTAAAAATACACTACATCCACTCCATTTTCCACCTTTCTTTCTTCAACAAACTCAATTTCTTCCTGGGCCAGTTGCTGTCACTTCCGTTTCATTGTATCTTGGTAATGCCATAGCAATAACTTTGCATCACAAAACATTTGTGACTTTGTGGTACCCTGGCACATAAAGACCCAACTGCGGTGCTTAACTAGATGAATTTTATTTACTGCCACATGCATCCCATGTCAAGCAAACAGAAATAAATGTTTCCTTCTATTATGTTAATCAAAGACACAGCTATTTTCCTTTTTTTTGCTTTACAACATTCCTTTTTTGGAAGAATTACTCACTCCTAATGAATTAGTTATTTTCCTTTATCTAAACCTTAGTTTAGATATATTTTTTTATGAAGGAGCCCTGTAGTATATTTCAAGTTTGGTTTCCACATAGTTATTAATAAGCCTGCAAGAGCTGACCTATGTCCCCTGATCCTTTTTCCCCTGTGAAAATCAGTATGTGGTGATTTGGGGTCTGAAACTTGTCATAAAGTACCTGACACTTGGTAGAAAATTTAAAGCAATAATGATTTAGCTGACACGAGTTGCCCAGTCAACCGGTCTTTGTAATCCAGGCGGTTTCCTTGTTCCCAGTCCAGTAATGCCTAACGTGGTGCACTTGCAGGCCCTGGAGATTCCCTACATAAAATTACCAAAGGATGCAGCTGCTGCAGTTCCCATTCGCAGGTCATTAGTGAGGCTGAGAGCATTTCCCAAACAGAATGCACAGCCATGCACTGCACTGTCCAACACAGGTAGAGCAGAGCCTTTACCAGCACCTCCCTAAACACCAACAAGACTGACATAAACAAGAATATGGGTAGTCCATACACTGACTTAGCCTCTTTCAGCATATGCAGACTAGAGTGAGACCCACAGAAAATGGATAAGAAGAGGATTTAGTAAGAGTAGGGCAGACATACCTTGAGAAAAAGCAGCACATTGTTGTTGTCATTCAAGCATGCATATGACCCCACATAACTTTTCAGGAAAGGAGAATTGACTCATTCCTTGCTTTGGCATGAAATAAATGAATAAATACAGACAGACTTTCATCTTCCTCTTTAATTTGGGAATTGCTTCCTTGCAACTCCTGAGATAACTATACCTCGTGCTGTATGTCATCTTATTAGTTACTATGCTGCAATTATACATATCTTCTCCATTTAGAGTACACCGTCATGTCACTTCAAAAATTGGCATTTATTTTCCCAGAAGAATAAGATAGGTTTTAAACCAGTGTTTGAAGGAGAAAAAAAGTGTTAAACTTTATCCAGAGGGCTTCTTTTAGAAATACCAAGGCATTAAATACAAGTTTGATGGTGGAGGAATCTGCTCTTTAGTTACTCTCCAAGATTCTAGTACAGTTAAGATTTATTCCAAAAGCTCCTGTCATGACCTCGCAACATGCTCCCCTGAGCAAGACATATCTCTACCTACCACTTCCCACACAATCACATACAGCAGTTTCATGTTTGCACATGCTGACGACCCTCCCCTCCCTGCTGTGACTTATAGCAATGAAGTTTCTCAGATGCACAACGCTTATCGAACAAGAACTGGGGGAAAACTGATCTACTATTGTAACTTTAAAGAAAAAAAAAAGAGATCCAGCAGTGATCAATTAGTTTGATTTACATGCAAATATACTTTAAAAAAAAAAAAAAAAAAAGTTTTCTTCCAGTGCAACTGCAGAGTGATACAAAACCAAGGAAACAAGCAACAGGTTCAGCAATGTTGCCAGTGTCTGCAGGCCTATGAGAAGGTAGATGACTCCAGAACTCCGGCATTGTGGAAAGGCTGATGCCTCATGAGGATGCTATTGCTGACACCAGCCAGCAGCTCTAAGATGCTTAGCACAGTACAGCACCAAAACAAGTAGAGCATGACAAAATGCAACCGGTCTTCCAGCTTCTTTAGACAGCCTTCCTGAAAAAGCTGCTCCAGATGACGTAAGTCACCCCTGCAGTGAGAATACTTCTCCTTACAGCAGCTTTCAGGGACACGACCTTTTTCAGCTGGAAGATGCCAAGAAGCAGCTGTTGCTTTTAGCCAGTCTGTGTAGTTTTGGACCCCACAACACTGCAGCTTCCTCTGTACCGCATCCATAGCCCTGCTGCCAGGATCCTGGGAGTGTGTTCCATTGTTCTGATAGACAAGGTAACCCATAGTTCTTTCCAGCTTAGAAGCCATCCGAATAGAGTAGAACTGTGTCAGAACTCCTGAAGACATTTCTAGGCAAAGAAGGACCAGCAGCAAGTACATGAGAGCCCCTTGCTGATAACAAGATCTCTTAGCAGAAACAGAGATAGCCAAAAATCCAGTAGGTAGCAAGATAAGTGCAGCTAAAACAGCCAGCCAGCCAGCGAGAGACAAGCCAGACTCCTGAAATAAATATCTGTAGTCCTCGTACATCAGGATCACAGAAATTCCACCAAAGGCCAGAGCTGCAGCAGTGCCCCAGAAGATGAAGCCTAGGAACCTCAGCAGAGGCCGAGCAAGGGGCCTGAGCCAGGAGTCCTCATGGTGCCACAAAGATGACAAAGATGACAATGACAACAACATTACTACAGCTCTAACTCTCCTCATTCTGCTCACTCCTAAGAGCCCAAACCCTCACCACCACCATTCAAGAGGCCTCCACTCCACTTATCCAGGTGCAGCAGATGACATCTCCACCCAAAAACAACTTGCAAAGGAGCAACACTGATAAGACTCCCTCGGCAAAAAGACTAGGCCCTGCATCAGCTAATCACATGCTGCTGCTCCTTGTTCAGTGTAGCCTGCAGAAACCAGGAGGGTGTGTGCCAAGCTTGCTGTGGAGAGGTCATTTACTCTGCTGTCGTTGGAGACATTTGCGTTTGAAGGAGGACAGCTGGAAAAAGGCTGCACCCCTTATTTTACTACCTTCATGTATTAAAGAGCAAAATGTAGAGCAATGGTCAAGGTGGTAGCCAGCAGTACTAGTTCAGATCACTTAGACTGCCCAAGTGCAAAAGGTTATCCAACTATCAATCCTACACCAGTAGCCAAGATGGCAACAAATGCACAAGTCAGAGTCATTAATGAAGGAATAGTTTAAGCAGAGCTATTCAGTCGGGGATCTCTGTAGGTAACACTCACCTAGACTCATTATCCTTCCCAGTACATTTACCACTCATTAGATTTTATGAGGGGCATAATGATGTTAATAATATTTTGCCCTTTTTTACTCAGCAAGATTTCTGTGTAGATAGCTTCAATTACTCAAGACACCTGGATGAGAAATCCCTACCATTTCACACTTGTACATCACCAGTGATTCGACTGAGTGCTGTAATGACTGAATACAAACAGTAAGAACTGTGTTAACTTTTCCTTGTGTGTAAAGAAACTGAATTACACACCAGCTAAATGACTTCATAACAATCCCAAAGGGAATTAACGCCACTTATCAGCCAGCAGAAGAGCATTATTACTAAAACATGTGATACAGAAGAGTCAAGCAGGATGGGAAACCTGCAAAAAACTTGCCACAGGAACCAGAAAGGCAGATCCCAAGGCCAACAGTGATTCCCTAATCATCCTGATGAAGTCCCATAACATCTCTTCTGTTTCTCAAGATGCAGAACAGGGCTTATACAACAGGCGTACTTAAGGGAGAATACAGAGAAATGATTCTCATTTTGAGAAACATGAGCACCTGCAGACCCTGCAGAAAGTGAGAGTAAGTCAGTGCTCAGAGCCCTGGAACCCTGGAAAAGCTTCAGCAAAGCTGGTGATCCCACATCTCTCAGATGTTTACAAGAACCTGTTGCTGTTATATATGCTATGCACACACAGATGTTGGGCTGATCCCCATCAAAATGTCTTTCTATGTGTTGTACAAACGTCATTAAGGCTAATTATTTTGGAATGAGATAAATTGTTTTTATTATTTTTAATCTTACCATTAACAGTAATTAACATGCAGTGATTAACTTGTTAAATCTTAACCAAGTGCTTCTTTCAAAGCTGTTCTAGGATGTGTGTTTTCCTGCAACTGTTCTCTGAAGTCTGTGTCTGCCCTCTCTCCTGTTCAGTTTGCTGCTAGCACCAGCCCTCCAGCTGTGCTGGTTTTGCTGCCATTCACTTATTCTCTTGAATGCCTTTTTCTCTGGTTTCTAATGTTGTGCATCAGGGAGAGGGAGAAGGCGGGGAACAGAAAGGATTTCCCCTCACATCTGTACATACAGGCAACTGCACTGATTCAATGTTTCCACGATGCAGAAGAAACATACCAGAAAAGTGTGAGGAAAGGTATCAGAAACGTATCAGAAAATACTGTGAGGAGAAATAGCTGCTTATTGCTAGATTGCAAGCTTTGTGAAAAAAGCAAATGAACCTGCCTCTTTTCCTTTCTGCCTTCCCCCATGCTTATAAAGCTTAATGAGATATTAAGAACTGAGTTACATTATTATTTACTTTTAGCTTATCCTGCAGTCTCTGACATTTATTAGAAAGGCTCAAACTGCCTACAGGAGAATTTTACTGCACCTCTTGTTCATTTCAGCCAGGGTAACTGCCATTCCCTCCCTGAATACAGAGGAGAGAATTTCAATGGTTATTGAAGCCTAGAGGCTCTTATCTTTCTAAATATTCCCCAAATATAATAATTTCCCATTTACTTAAATCTGACTCTTTGGACCACTGTGAAGGTTTTTTTATTTCATTCATATGGCTGTGGGACAGAGAGGGGGAGAGAGAGAGGAGTCAAGCAGCTTCTGTGAGTGGAGGGGTTTGTGCTGCCGTAGGCTCTAACTCTTCCACTTCCACTGGTGCCTCCATGCTGGCTTAGCCCCGCGCGGAGAGCTGTGAGCCAGCCCCCAGGAGCAGGGAGCCATCCCCACACAGCCCCCTCCTGAAGTCAGGACTTTTGTGGTAGTACAAGCAGACAGGAGAACCCTCATGCCTGCCTATCCACCACAGGAATCAGAAGCACCAACACTAAATGCTGACCGGGAGCCAGTTCCCAGGCAAGAGCTCTCAGTGCCCAGTGCCATCTGGGGGGACGGAGCATACTCAGCACCGTGCAAGAGGAAATTGCTGCAGTGGGGATTAATATTGGCAGGGCTGTCTAAAACCTCTCGCCCACTTTGTGCTTGGCAATGCATATGCACTCAGGAAGAGAGCTCCTGCTCAAAATGTTTGATGTCTGGTAAGACAGGCAAGACAAAGAAGGACAAAAAAAATATAGAACCGGTCCCTGAAGTACTCAAAAAGACCCAACTGGTACCCTCAATAGCACTGCATTTGTGCTAAGTAATTTTACCTGCATGTGTGGCCAAAAGCTTGAGAAAAACAATGAGTGAAGGTATCCATCAAGAGACTGTAGTGTGACAGAGAGAGTATAGGTATGGCAGAATAGGAATGCTCCTCTGTTTTCTTCCCAGTGGTAAACAGCAAAACATGATAAATTCCATTCCTGCTTTCTCTGGAGTTGTTTCTGTTTATGAACTGATGAGTATTGAAATTCAAATGTGGGTGTAACAGATTATACGTCTTAGATAAACTACTTTCTGGAATGTTGCTGAAAGTATAATCCTTCAATTTAATAAAATGCCAACTGCGCATTTTTTCCATTCATTGTTCTAGCAAGCCTTGACTGACATTGAATGGCTCTGATGTGCCAGGAAGGTCAAAGAGGTTCCTTCCACGTGGGTCCAGGAGTGGGACCAGAAAGCTGTCAAATCAACGTTGTGGTTGTACAAATGCAACATAGGTGGATGACTAGACTAATTTTAAATGACATGGGCTGTCATACAGATTGATCAGGGAGCACATCTGAGCTTTTGCTGTAATGGGCAGCAATTCAGATCAAGACGGCCAACTAGTCCATTCGGACTTGTATGAACAAGAAGAAACCAAAAGGTGACCATGGGATCAGGGCACAGTTAGACAAGCCCATCTTTTAAGTTTAATACAAACCTCATACAAAATGAGACAAGATCTCAAAGCCAGACCTTCAGCCACTGCATTCATTGTCACAGTGACACAGAAGAGCCCTAAAGCTGCCTCAGAAGGACAGCTGGCATTTCCCCTGTAACCCGTGCACACATGAAGCTGCTATAGCTGGACCTTGTAGGTGAAGCCAAAGCACTCTGGAAGAGGTTTGGCTTGAGAGTTTAGAACCTTTTTTAAAGGTCTTGTTAGATTAAAGCACACCCATAGCATAGGATGTGACTTTAAAGCCTTAATAAAACACAGAGGTTTTTATCAACTTCACCTACACCAGCTTTTACATTAAGCTTCCCCCACCCCAACCACCCTCCTGACACCTTCAGCTGGTGGAAGCTGGCGTGTGACCCAGTAGGGCTGGCAGATCCAGAAAAAGCGGTAAATGGGTATCACTGGTATGACTCCTCCCTTCACTGATCCTGACCCTGTCTGCTGGCATGGGTAACATATCTTTCCCAAGCTGAAGAGATTCCACACACAATTTTTCCTGTTTCCAAGAAAAGCCCTGGCTGCATGTAAAGTGACAGCAAATAAATAGTAATATTTGGTGGAAAAAAAAAAAAAAGAAAGTTTGATTCTTCTCAATCAGATCATTCAAGCTATGATGGGTAGTCAAAACACAACACATAAGAAGGACTGGGTACCGAGCAGAAAGCTATTTTTGAAAAACTGCTGCTAAGTCTATTGGATCTTTGGGAATAAAAAACATTATCTTATGAGACATGCCATATTACAAGATCACTCTGGCGGCCCAAATGCAAAAAGGATGAGCAAGCCTGGTTGGACCAGATCCACAGCTGCTGCCATGCACAACCAATTGCCATAGTAACCAAGGTCAGATGCTGTTGCCTTGCATCAGACTAATACCTCTCATGGAAAGCTTGAAGCAAGCAGAGGAGATATGATTGCCACCTCCTGTTCATGGAGAAAATGTGCTCTCCACAAGAACTGATTTGCCATTGTGCAGGTGTTTCAACTGAAGCCAGTCAGATGTTTACCCCTGGGACTGTTTTCATGACCAAAAGTGGCCTTTCTTGTAATTGAAGAACCACATCAAATGCTTTCAGGGCTTTTATTTAGTTTTGCTTTTGACATTCCAGGTTTTCATTGGTATTGAAAATACTGAAAATCAAATGTCAAATGTTTGGTGTTTTCATGTATTTCCCTCTTTCTTTCCTTTTATGAATTGAACTTAGAAAAAGACTAAAACCTTTTTTTTTGGTTAAATTTTGTTTTTCCCCTCCCTTTTCAGAAGTTGGAGAAGATTTTAAAAGACAGAGAATGGCAAAAGGAAAAAGAAGTTAAAATGAAAAGGAAACTTCTGTTCTTTTGATAGCCTTCATTTTATTGGCGTTGGTAATAAAAACAGGCTGGAGGAAAAGGTACTTTGTAAAAACTTTAAAAAATGAAAAAAAGACAGATCACTATGGAATTTAAGTCACCTTGACATTTAAAGTATTTTGTGACTTTTTTTTTTTCATTGTTTTTAACCATCACTAGCTACAATATTTTTCATGTGAATGCAGTGTTCTCATTTGTGTTTCATACCATATGCAAGATTTCTGGGCACTTTCTGAAGTTATAAAAAGACTTTTAATATGAAATAGATGCCCTTTAATCATTAAGTCATGAAAATAACTAACAGATTTCTCTTTAGGGCGGAAGTCAGAAGTGTCTGAATACATTATCTGGAAGTTAGTAAACTGTGTAGGCTTACACACTAAAAAAGAAGCTTACACTTGTCAGAACTTTCCATAAATAAAGTGTCTTCTCTGCTGAATCTCCTCAGGAAGAGGAGTCCTTGTAGGACGCTTTTTCCTCAAGAGAAGGTTTTCCTGCAAAATTGGGCTGGACCCCTACTGGGCCAACATTCTCCATAGCATTGCCTGTGAAACCTCAGATAGGCCATGGCAATGCAGTAGGTGACATGCCTGAACTTTCTACTTGTGTATGAACTTTCAACAATGTGAATGAATCTAGTTGCACAGCTGTGAAGCAGCCATTTGTGAATAAAAATTTGGAACTCTTTGTTTGATATTGATACTATAAAATCTATATACAGCATCTGGGACAAATCTTTCAGATTAATTTTGTGATAAATCTTAAAATCAGTCAATCTCAGGGTCCTAAATTACTGAGGTGTTTTTGCAAATGTTGCCTTTGGCTTCTGTGTTTCTGAGAGGACACAGGCCTTTTAATGCTCTTCGAGCTCCAGAAACCTCAGCCTTAAGTCATCAGGATTTATTACAATATGGAAACCGGGATCCCATTGTTGATCTTACAATGTAAATCAAGGCTCAATGTCGGTTTGTTCTTGAGGCCACTTCAGCAGAGATGTATTTGTTCTGAGTGTTACGGTTTCCTGTAACTAGCTACTCAAAACTAAGCTGAAGGGGAGATATCCAGCATGGTCACATGCAAAAAAATTCTTGATTAAAGGGTCACTTGAGCAGTGATTTAGGAGGACACACACACAAAAAAAGAAGTGCATTGTAGCAATAATGATGTGATGAGCATGGGATTACTTCTGAAATATTTGGTCTGACCGGAGACAGATTCAGCAATTTCCTTTAAGATGAGAGCGTTGGGTTACCTTGGTGCGAGCAGCTTGTCAGACCTCTTGAGACCTGTAATGGGAGCTCACCCAAAAGAATGAGATTTGTACAGCTTGCGTATCATGAACTTATCTGCAAAGATGAAGGCTGGCAGGGTATAGGTTTTTCTGGCAAATAACTGATTCCTTTTTCAGCTGATTGACTGGGGGAAAAAATCAATGAAAACATCCATTTTGTGTTAATCTGACAAATGATTAAAAGTTCAGCTTTTCCACCAAGAAAAGTATTAGCAAAGAATGTTGTCAGCCTACAAGGCAGCTGAAAATTTAGCCAAGTGGAAATAAAAGGAGTATTTGATAGAGTCCTTTTCTCTTTTTACTGGCATAGAGCTAAGTATATCTGTATCAAATGTAATGTTCATCTCATACCAGGTTTTATAGTGACAATAGTAGAGAATTTATTTTTATTATCTTTCCTAAGTTATGATAGTAGCATACAAAATGTCAGCTTTGTCAGAATTAGTCTTACAGCACATTTCAAACAAGTGGAAACAATTTTAATAGGATTTTTATGCATTTCTGTTCAGATGAAATGCAGTTTTTTAGGAAAAAAAAAATCAAAACCAAAGATATTTGCAATTTATTTCTGTGCTCTCTTTCTATCTACAATCTCTCCACCAAACAATTGCCTTCAAGAGGTATTTTGCTTTTAAATATAGATAATGTCACTGACATGCAAGGGGTCTATTAGAAGATGCTTCCATAGAAGCATCTAAATGTAAACCAAAAGCAAACAAATGAAAATGTATTTGAACATGGAATGTAACAACGTATTTAAGACAGAAACCGTGAATGCATTCCACTACCAGGAAAGGTGTCTCTGCTAACTTCCAGACCCAATGACAAGTACCACAACTTGGTTTTGCCTTGGTAGAAGTCACTTTCTTTTATTTCAGAGTTTAAATGTACTCATCAAAACTCAATTTTCAAGCCCAACTCCTAGGCATCAGAGGCCTTTTCAGAAGCCTCAGTGAGGTTCCCATAATGTTGAAGTCCGGATAGGACTACAAAAATATCCAGGCACTCCAGAAGCATTTTACTTTCTCCCACAGTACTTTGACATGTGGTTATTGTAACCTAAATGCCTTCTTCAGCACCTTCCAGCAGAACTGGGCTCTGGGACACGCACAGCATGAGAAAGTCCAGGAAAGACTGTGAGAAGTAGATGACCTGGGAGATGCTGTTTTCTTGCCCACAGTTTGGGGCACCTTTTGCTCAGTACAGATTATAGTCCCGACTGAGTGCTGGCTCCAGCATGAGGATCCATGCCAATGCACTGAGGCACATGAGTATTCCCATTTTCAGCAGTCAGATAAAAATTGGAGACTCAATGTGGAGCAGAGGGATCAGCAAGTAGAAAAGGATTTGGAGGAAAAACAAAGTGAGTAGGTTTACACAAATTCCATTAAATGTTGCTACCAGTGAAACAGACAGTGAGGAAGTTGCTGAATCAGAATAACCCTACCAAAAATACTTAAAAGAGAAAAAGCATTGATCAATTTTTCCTTCTTTAATCTACTTTTAAAATTTGTTTAGGGGCTGTCTGTAACAAAAAAATAATTTCTGTTTTCCTGATTGGCACTGTGAGAACAATCATTCAGGACCGAACAGAAAATAGCTCCATAATCTTGGAGATAATTGTGGTCTTGCTTTTGTAGAGAACAAAATGCCAGATTATTCAGGGCTACCATGAGCTTTCATCCAAAATAAAACAATTAGGTTTTACCTAAGCTCTCATTCCCCACCATCACCCACTCACCGAACTTTGTGAGAATTAGTGTCCATGTGAATCAGGGAAGGAGGGGGACCCATATTTCATGCTGATAGCGGGGGGGCAAGCTTGCAACGGCTTGTACACATTTCTCCTCCCTCAGTATTCATTCACGGACGGGGCATTGGAGAAATCTTGGAGTGGCACAGGCATAAGAAGCAATAGAATTACAAATCCATTACTTTGGGGAATTGAATAGCCATTTTGGATAGTTGGTCAGGCAAAGTAGATAGTTAGGCAAAATAGATAGTTAGGCAAAAAATCTTTCTCATTAATTCCCATTACACGAATTTCAGCATTAATGTGAAATTTGAGGCAGAGAACCTTCCATTGGTGTCTGCTCTTGTCTGAAATCCCGAATGCACGGGCCAGGGTGTTCAAAATGAGGTGGCCACTGCAATTGTACGTTGTCGCTGGAAGCCAGTTGGGCCTCCCCACACACATATGCAAATGGTCGGGAAGTCGGTCCCGGTTTAACAGCAGTCCCCTGAGGCGTGGAGGGAGCCAGGACATCTGGAGCAGGACAAACACCCTACCCATGCCATTAGGGCTACACCAATGGTGGAGGTGACCCGGGGAGCTTCAGTTTCTCCACATGTCACGCTGACATATTTCTCCAGCACCACGTTCACTTTAGAAACAAATTTATATTTACAGGCCTGTCACCGAGCGGAATACGTAAGAAAGCTATTGCAGACACCCGATAAGACCTTCAGTTTCCAGAAAACATGGGATTCAAAGGGAGTGGAGCTGACTGACAAGCAGCTTCTGCAGCCAAAGAATTTCTGCAATGTGGAGGAGGAAAGGGGCGACAGCTCAGACCATGGACCTCCCTAGATTTGCTTTGGCACAGACTGTGCTCTCAGCATCTTCCCTTTCCCTGTGCATAGACAAAGGCTGTGTAAAATGCCAGGAGGAAGATAGGACGTACTGCAAGGGAAATAGGAACTGAAGTCCTTCGTGTCCATTGCAGCCCTAATAGGAACAAACCTCCTCCCATTCAAATATTCAAGACTTTCTCTGCTCTGGCTGTTTGCATGGGTTTTGCCAAGTGGCAGCCCCATTCATTTTAACATAAAAATGTACCATTGCTCAACTTGTCTTTATCTACAAGTGCCACTTTGACAAATGCTTTTGATAAGCCTTAAAAATACTGAAAAATCACACTAGAATGATGACAGAGCCCATCGCCCTGACTGGCATGGTAACAAACACTGCTGAAAGCCACAGTGTTTCCTTACATTTATAAACCCTGGAATAAATGTAAATACTACCAAACACACATACTTTCTATGTTTGCATTGGTTCCCTTCAGCTAATTAACCTGTTTTATTTGTAATAAATACTTGTACAACTTCCCAGGCAGCAATGCATTCTGTTTAATTAAAAATATTTTCAATATTGCACAAGCTGGCTTCCATAGCAGTAGCAACTGTGGGTTTAGAGTCATTGCATTTCCACATTTTTCTTTAGAGAAGTAATGCTCAAATGTTTGCTAGTGGCTAATAGTTAAATTGATTATAAAAGTATACTGTTTTTACAAACAAGTAGATCTCAGATATTCTGATCCGTGCCTTTGTTTCACAGTGCTCCTCTGGACAAATTTGCAGGTAGCAGTAAAGAGTAGAACTCAATTGAACAAAACATTCAGCTGCCATAGTGATGAAAGCAGCAGGAACAGAAGGCAATAAAATGAGCCTTGATAAATGAAAAAGCCTGCACCCAGAGAGAAACACGAACAAGCACCTGACGACACAGAGATAACCAAGCAGCCAAAACCAGCGCGTTAAAGCAGACTTACTCTTTTTTTCAGTCATGTCCTCATACTGACAAGTGCTTCTGAGAAAGCAGATTGCAGAAAAAGATGCAGGTGAAAAGTCAAAGTAAACTGGAATCTTACCAAAGATTTCAGAGTCGGCAGAGAAGGGTCCATGCTAAGATCCCTAGCCCCATAGAAGAACTTCTGTATGAAAAATAAAATTTGAAAACCATCAGTTAATAAACATAATGAATATAAAGAGTTTTCCTAGCCTAGCAAGTAAATATCTTCACAAATTTAAACTAGAAATCAAAACCTGGAATTGCCAAATTTCAGAAAAAAAAATCAAAATGTTTTATTGTATCTTTTTTTTGCCAGAATTTTTTAAACATTTCAGGGAAACTCCAAAGATATCTGAAAAGTTTCTTTTGAACTTATTTTACTGACAGACTTTCATTTAGGAATGGCCTTTGATTTCAAGGGTATTTTTTAAAGTGCTTAATGTATCATAAYAAAACTCAGAATAACACAGTTAAAGGACCTGAACAGTTTTCCGCAACAGTGTCTCCCTGTAGAATTTCAACGTAACTTGATTAATTTTTTTTCCTGAACCGAAATGAAGTCAGATTTTCCAAAAATCAGAATGGAGAGTGCATTATTACTGAAAAAAATACATTAAAATTTCCATAATTTTAAGGGAAAAAAGGAGATTTCCATACATGTTTCTCTCTTCTGACACAGATCTCATCCTGCCTCAACTCCTGCAAAACCTCCTACGTGCTTTAAGAATGGAGAGGTTGGTTCCAGCACTTGGCTGAATTGCCCTTATTTTCAAGGGAAATGCACCTGAAAGCTTTGAATGCTCCCTGATCTCTCTGCAGACAGAAACATGTATCTTAAACAGACGTGTACAAACAAATTCATAAACCTTCCCTGCAGACTATATGCATGAAAGAACTAGCTTTTACCCACATTAATGAGTTAGAATTTACTTTTCATGCCCAGTAATCCTGCCAGGTGAACCAGTATAAAAGGAGGTCTCTTCCCAGTGGTCTTCTATGTAAGAAAGAGAAAAACCTCAAAAAAAACTTGTTTATCAGTGCAGTTGACTGCATAACTCCGCCATGAAGCCTGAAGGAAAGGGGAAAGACAGCTTTCCAGAGATCTGCTATATAATACAAAAGAGCTGGTTCTGACCTTGGTTATAAAGAAAGTGAAGTGTCAAGAAACACCATTTAATTGCTGGAGTTGGAATGGTATAAAATCCTATGAGATCAAAATAAGACCTAGCCTGCACATGTTTATTTACATGACCTAACACCAGGTAAATTTAAACTGTCTAATTTTAATATATATGTATTTCCATTTTAGATACAAAAGTACTAAATGATCCACACTGACAGAGCTGGAAAAAGCATTAAATAGGCTAAAAGCCTGAACAATATTAAACCATTAGTTTATCAGCAGGGATGTAAGGAATTAATATTCATGTAGTAGATAATACTTTCGTGAATAGATTAACAGGTGGAGATAGGTGCTCGCTTTTGTATTTAATTTTCACTCTTTTTCAAATGAAAGAATAAACTTACTATCTATGCAGACTGTTTAGACCGGATTTAACTTGAATTTGAATAGCTGCAAATATTGGCATCTTTAGTAAGGTTTACTTTGTAAAATGGGTGGTTAGATATTAAAGGAGCAATTAATTTGAAATTTAACCATTTCAAAAATATATAAATTAAAAGTCATTCTGACCAGTACCTTAGCTTAGATTGTGTGCTGTTTGGGGGGGGAGGGTTCTACTTTCCTTTCTATTATTTGTAGATCACCAAGCACACACTAAAACCAGTATAATATCAGTAATATCAATAAAAATAATAGTATGCAATCAAGTAACAATACATAATTCAGAGTATCCAGCCTTAGCAGTCTTCCTAAATTTGCGGTCACATTTTCTAGAATTTTTTAAAATTATTTTTGGATGACAGAAAAAGGAAAAGGTGCCTATAAAGGAAATAGGAGATCAGACCACATAGTCTACTCCAAGCACACTGTTATTAAAGTGACTGAAAGTGAAAAAGAAAGGAAGTTTTGTTGTTCTGACCTCTTAAATATGTAGTAAATGCATCAGGATCTGCCACATAATAAACCAAGTACTTTTAAACAGAGATAGACTGGTTTTAAGTTAAAGATTTTTTTTTAAACATGTATGTAACTCTTTAGATAACTAATCCCAGGGAAGTACTGGCACAAGGTGATCTGCTGATCAAGAAGAAAGCATAAATAAGAAGCAAATACCTCACTCCTTGCAATGTCTTGCAGGGTAATACGAAACAGGAAAGTGGGATGGAGCTCAGTAACCCCAATAACGGTATGGATGCTGAAGAAATGCAAACATCTATCAAGGGAAGATTATCTGCAGAACTTGAGTGCAAGCGCAAAACTTTAGGAAAGACAAACTACAAGTAAGACCCCTTACTGCCATTTGAGCTGCTCTGAGATTTTCATAAATAGTAATGGTAAGAACTAGGTCACTCTGCTGATGATACCATGTAGATTAAGGCAGGTAACCAAAAGAAGGCTGATCTCTTCCCATCTTTGGCATTATTCCACTTGCAAACTTTATTTGTACACCTTTTAGACTGTATATTTTTATGCCAGGTATTTCTTCTCAAATTGCATGGCACTGTGCTCAACGGGGTTTTAGCTCACTCGGCTTCTCAGGTGAACATCACAGTCCTGGTCATGAGGTATGTGTCTGCACCAATGTTCTGATTCCCCTTCAAAGAGAACCTAAATATGGGAGTAACAATGGCTCTGCTGTCCTCACCAGTAAGTTGTTTGGTTTGGATAACCAGGGCAATGGCTGCAGAGAGCATCAGCAAAGGCACAATCACTTGGGATTTTGGTTCTGCTGTGACACAAGTGAACAAATATTGCTATGCAACTAAATACAAATAACCAGAGTTTTTTTAAAGGAGCTTACTTCCTTTGCATGCCTGGCCTTACACCAAGAGACCTGTGATTGTGTGCAGGATTTAGACCGAGTCATGTCCTCTTCATCCATAGGTAGATTTTTGTAAACCCATTGACATTTGTCTGGGAAATGGCTGCACCAGTAATAAAAGAAACACATAGTTGTTGAGTATTTGTGGCTAAGTACTGTCATAAGAACAGGCCACTTTCAGAAGAGACCCTATCCCAAATTACACTTGGTCATCACTTGCAAGAGTATGTAGTAGTTTCATATTTTATGAACTAGATTTTCTCTAAAATATTCCATGGTGTTTTTTCCTGATTCGATTTCTGTCTTTCCAGATATTGCAACTTCTAACGGTCTTTTTTTAGAAAAGCCACTCATATATATAAGATGAAAGACAGCTACCTACATCCTGACATCTTCTGTTAGTTTCATACCCTGCACCAATGCAGAGCCAGAGGTCCTTGTTCTCATGCTCTTTTTTATGTTTCCTGTACAGTTTTTTGGGACCCTCAATTCATTCTCATTAGGAACGCATTGCCTTCACCAGCCACCCCTGGCCTTTGAAGGCAGATGGGACAAGTGTTATTTTCTGTAGAGTATGTACTTCRCTCTTCTAACGGCATCGTGAGAAGGAGCTTTGCAGACATTATCGTTAGCCATAACTGCTGTAGGAAAGCATTGGTACCCTGCAAGCAAGAGGCAAATTTTACTTCAAGAGTCTGACACTAAATCTTTCTGAATTACCTGCACCTCATTTACCCTGCCCACAGATGCCACAGATCCCTTCCAGTTCCCTCCGAGAGAATTAGGCCAGTCACACACCTCCCACCATGCTCCTCCGCAAGGAGGAACAGCCAATATTATTCTGTCATATAGATCATCTCTCCAAATTAAATCCAAGAAGACAGACTTAAAAAACAGAAAATCTCAGGAAAAGTGGCACTAGGGTTTGAGCAAACTATATATTCAGGTCACTTTGAGTAATGAAAGCATTTTAAAGACTGTGCTCAACCATGTGTAAATCTGAGAATATTTTTACCTTTCAGGTTAGAGTCTTTAACGAGAAGCAAATTGAGAAAGCACAAGGATAATATATGAAGAAAAAATAGCTATATCACTGACACCAGCAGGGACATTTCAGAGATGCAAACAGAAATCACAGTGCTAAAACAGGGAATCATTTGACTCTCCTCTTCTGTATGTCTGTGCTCGGTTACTGCTTCTAAGTCCTGCACCTTTTCTTCAAGCTATTGGATTAACAGTACTTTGCCTCCACTGTCTCTTACCAGCCCCCTGCACACTTGACAGGCTGGTCAGTTAAGGCACCAGAGCACAGTTCTTGGAGCAATAGCCCGAGCTCTGCACCGCCCTCAGACCACCCATCTGTCTGGGTGCTGCCCCCAGTACAGGACCAAATGAAACCACCAGTGCTTCCAACACCAAACCTGGCAAGCTTAGCTTTATTTAATTATGTAAGTGAAGTTAAATTTCTCACTGGAGAGGGAAGAGATATCTCCAACTTTATCTTGTTAAGGGAGAAACTGAGTTAGAGCCAGCCGGTGTATCTGAGATCATTCCCAACTCCATGTCTCCAACTTTCACCCACAACCACCCTTCAGTCCTCCATCCCTCGCATGGGGACCTCTCCAGAAATATTCTGAAGAATAATTACCTATGGACTGTACCGAATCCCCTCTAATGACAATGCACTGACCAGTGTCAATACATTATCTCTCAGAGTTCAGAACAAACAAAATACCAGGAGCCACATACTAAAACCGATTAGCTTATGGAATTTGTCTGTGGTCTGAGGACATACACTATTAGAGGCCAGCTGGGTAGTGCTGTTATTCTCAGATTTATAATGAAGAAGTATAAATTAATGGCAATTTCATGTAACACAAAGCAGAATAATGTTTTGTATGATGTAAGTGCCATGTAACTAGACTGTACTAGCCATTAAGTCTGATCAGACATGACTTTGGTTTCTTCCTATTGCTCAGTCCTCACAGGTAACCTGAGATACAGCAAGCAAATATTAATTAAGGGTCACATATTTGCCCAGAAGCTGCAGCAGAGACCTCTGAAGCTGCAGCATTTACAAGTGAACCTGGAAAAATACTTCAGCCACAGCACAATAAATTGACCAGCTTTATATACAACACCTTTTACTCATTCATTACCTCCTCAAGAAGGTACTAAGGAATGGATCCTTAATGCAAACAAGGCCAAAAATTTTTACTGCAAGCTAAGCAGAGAGCAGTGTACACATCTCTGCAGAGTGAATCTGCAGCCACGAGGGAGTCAGTTGTCATTAATGGAGGAGTTTGGCAAAGAAAAATAGTTTAACTCCTTTTCCCTACTTGTGTCAGACCAGTGTCTGACAGCGTGCCACTCCAGACCATCTTACTACACCAAAGGCACATGCTGGCGCCTTTCGTGTACAACTGATGCAGAATGAATTGTTACCATCATGTGCTTCGTGCATTTCTGTTCAAAATACTGTCATCATTTCTGTAAAGGACAGTATTATTTTGAGTCCTACAAAGAATTTAATAATCTCCTCAAAATTTGATCTGTTGCTTCCAGAATTAAACTGTGGTCAGTAGACCTCAACAGACTGGACAAATGCTATGTAGAAATGTCAAAATTTTCCTATTTAAGCCATATTTGTTAGAATCTCAGATTCAACTGTGATGTATCAAAGTGCTTTTGTGCCTTTGCAAGTCTTTTGGACATTTTTGCTTAAATTGTGAAGTGTGCCTCAGATTGCTTGGGGAAAACATTAAAATTGCATAGTTTTCAAGATGATTTTGACCTGAAATTTATCTAGGCATTGCTAGGTCTGCTTATATGCTATGTGACAGAGAAACCATAGAACAAAGTTTTCTGATTTCATCTGACTACAATATTCAATGGAAACGCAGCTTCTTTTATTCACAAAATGACAAAAGTGGTACAAACACAGACCTTAAGAAGAATTTGCTTAGTCACAATTTAATGTGAGTGATACTTAGGGTACATGGATTTGTCTGAGTATCTTTTATTTCTGTCAAGCCATGATATTTTCTCCTTTAACTGTCTGAAATTTTTCAGTTGAAAGCTTTGGTGAAACTTTATATTTTATATCAAAAGGCACCCCAGATTTTCTCTCTGAAGCACACCTGATGGAGGTGTGCTCACCACACTGCTCACTGATGTTAGTACCAAATGATGAATAAAGCCTGTACCACAAATGGCGGAGCCATTCACATTCATTTGCCTTATGCTGGGAGCATCTGCCTGAACTCGCATTTTCAAATTAATGTGTTATTGTTTGTACATCATTTGTTACTGATGTCACCTTGCAAAACAGAATAGTGATTCCCAGACAGGACAAAAGCAGATGTACTGTATTTCATATTTAACTCCACTTACACACACCAAAGAGTATGCATATAATAATAATGTAGTTTTAATATAAAAATATGTTATCAGAAATTGTGCATAGGTTTTCAAAAACTTCTTCTGGAGGAAAAACATACTCTTCTGTGAAGCAGGCATTTTTCTACCATTTTGTTTTCTATTTTTATTTTCTTGAGATCCTTCTACCCTTTCACAAAAGGGGATTCAGTATGTGAATTCGCTGTGCAGATTAACATTATATATTGTACAAGAAAATTTTACACTAAACCAAGAAATATTTCCTCACAATTGAAGCAAGTAGTAGGAGGGTAGAGGTGTACTCCACAAATCAAGATTCAGTTCACATTAACAGTGTAGAAGGGTGTCTAAGAAATATGATACAGCCACTTAAGTTACTCGCACAGCATACAGCCTCAAGCACCCMCTTAAAGTTGCTAGCCTGACAGCCGACTCGACGCTTACGATTTTCTTGGCAGCTAATCAAAGCACGTGGAGGAGTGAAATAAGCAAAGGACTGGACACTATGGAAAGAGCAGAATGGAGACAAAGAGATTGAAGAGGACTCGCTTGTTATTAGCCCGGGTAGGCTACAGTCTCATTCCTCGTTCCAATCACACTGCCTTTCTGCTTTCCTAAATAATGAGGAGAAATTAGGATGATTACACTCCAGTAATTCCTTGATGAAGCAATTCCACTCCTGAAATGAAAAGCAATGAGGAAAATTGAGAAAACCAAATTTCTTTTTTTGTTTGTTTGTTTGCCTTTGTTTCTCTCTTTTATCATTCTTGCAAAGTTCAATAAAAGCACAGAGCAGGGATTCATGCGTTGCAAAACCTGACGGGAGCATTGAAATTAGGTAATCTCACCCCAGACATTGCAGTGGGAGACACATCTTCGAAAAGAAAGGGGACAGCAAATGTAATCAGAGACCTCCCAGCCTCACTTGCCTCACTGATATTGGTACCAAACTGTACAGCTTCGAGGATCTAATCTAATCTGCCCCCACTGTACAATAAACTTTGCAGAAACATAGGAAGGGGCCATCCACAAGTAGAAGAGGAGTTGTGATGGTCCAGTTTTTAAAAACAGAGTCTCTAGTTTTTAAAAACAGTGTCTCACATGCTCAATATTGCATATAATGGGAATGGGAACACCTTAATTGTTATTTTAATCCTATGTACCTGGAGTCGATCCCTTCAAAAAGTATTCCTGGAGGTCTACATTGAAGTTGTAGACCAACATTGCATACACCCAGGGTAGGCATGCTCCCACAGCCCCCCCCCCCCCCTTGGTGAGCACCTCAGGGGACCCACATAACTTGGGAAGAGAGGTTTGTGACACCCAGGGCCTGTACAGGGAGGGGGTATGTGTGCACCTGCGTGTGCGTGCAACTGTGCATGCATAGAATCATAGAATCATAGAATCATTAAGGTTGGAAAAGACCTCTAAGATCATCGAGTCCAACCATCAACCCAGTACAAATGCCCACTAAACCATGTCCTGAAGCACCTCATCCACACGTTTTTTGAACACCTCCAGGGATGGTGACTCCACCACTTCCCTGGGCAGCCTGTTCCAATGCCTGACTACCCTTTCAGTGA